>CM076399.1:23091440-23492006 GCA_038363315.1 Mugilogobius chulae | reverse complement strand
GAGATGGGTCTTCCACATTTTAGTACCACAAGCTCCTTGTGCTTGTTCTTTTCTTTATTTTTTCTGAACTCATAGCTCAACCTAAGAGAATCTTCCACTGTTCCTGCTTTAGAGCATGTCACAGTCATGGGCTTCTTTTGTCCCAAATGCCATTTAAATGAGTGAGTTGAATGACAAATATGGCTCTGTAAAATAAAAGTATATATTGATATTAGATTAAAGAATTTGAAAGTAATCAAATCACAACTTTTATAGAGACCATTCAAGTGGAATCAGAAAACATTTGGTTTTCTAACTAGCATTCAGTAAATAATTTATTAAATTTATTAAAACTGAATATTCTACATATTTTTTGTAGCAACAACAATTGGACATCACAAAAAATCTATTGAGTACAATACATACCTTTTCATGTGGCTGCACATTTGGGTTTTGGTTTTCTTTCTAAAAAAATATTAAGGCAGTCAGTTGTAGGTGCACATATTAATTCATACTTTTATTAAAGTTGTAAAACCTACCTCTGCATGGTTGGCCATGTTTGAATGTTTGGTCTGATGTTTCACAGTCAAAACAATTTCACCCCAGTGACTCGTCTGACTCGGACTGAGAGATATGAAAGAAAGAGAAGGAGAAAAAACAACAACAGGATTTGTTTCCCCACATATTCCTTGAATTTTGCATACAATTTTATTTAGTACAAGCCATGAAAAAATTTCATGAAGATATACTATACAGACTTTTAATATGCCTCAAATAACACTATTTAATTTTCCTTCAAAGTCTCACTTCAGTTCCAAACTCTGTGTGTAGGAGCCATTTTGGTACTGTTGTTTATTTATTTAATCGTTTTAATCTCTAGCCACTTGATGGTGCAGTTATCACCACTTCCCCTCCCCCAAAAAGGGCTGGGCTACCAGCAGCAGGTGCTGCTGATGATGTGGAGGCACACAGTCTTTGACCGTGTGTGCATGAGTATGTGTGTGAGTGTATGTGGATATTATTTGAATTCTGCACCTGCATTTATGTTAAGAATAAATACCTTTAAGTGCAGTACTTTTTTGGTCATTTTTGGACACGCGTCAAGACACTAAGCAACTAACATTAAGTCACTAACTCACTAAGTCCTTGTGACATTGAGTATTTCTATTTTATTTATTTATTTAAAGGACAATGTGCAGTTACATTAAAAAGATGGCTGCACCAGATTTAGCAGCAAGCTAATTTCCATCTGTAGTCCTACATTATGTTTTATAGAAAATCCAAACCAAACTGACGACAGTCTTTTGAATTTAGATGAACGATGAACTGCCCACCAGCCCTACCACAATATGTCTGAAAGATATTGATTAGCCATTTTATTTTCTTACAACCTGATAGAAGCAGAGCAAAACAGTGATTGATTCTCAACCAATGGGATGAACTTGAATTTGAGGTCTAAGATCCTCAATGATTTCTCATTGTTAGTTAGTTCTAAGAGAGACCTCAAATTAGACTGCTTGAATCTTCACAAATTAATGGCATGTTAATTAAAAGTGCTACCATAAATTATTTAAGAGTTAATGTTATAAAACATGTCTTGGCCACAAAACAAACGAATTCTTACTGTAAAGAGAGTCTCTAGTATTTCCACCGGTAAAAAAGCTGGGTCTGAAAAGAAAACAAAAGGGAATTAGAAAACTTTTTTGCTTTACTGTGTTAGTATCGTTTATTATAATTATTACAGCCGCAGTTTAACTATGCTGGATTTATTATGCTCTCAAAAAGCGCGCATAACCCATATAATAAAGATTATGATACAGTAAATTACATAAGTATATGGTAATACATACACCTTACCTTAACAGTCGACGTAAGGTGCACACGATCGTGTGAGTTACTTGTCTTCCGAAAGTTACGCGATGGGGCAATCGTGTTTAAAGCATCAATCGATCACTCTGTGCAGATCATAATTACAACTGCCGATTACACGGCAGAAATGAGAATTACTATGCATATAATCCTATTATTTGCACAGAAGTTGAACGGTTAAAGAAGCACTCACTTTCGAATATGGCGCTGGAGTTTTTTTTCAGGAAGTGACAGATATTTACATATTTACATTTACATTCAAAGAGTTATAATAAGGTTCTGTTGCTGTGGCAGTTGTGGCCATAGACATTAAAATTATGGCGGCCATCTTGCGAGGGGAGAGGCAGCAGAATTCTAACTGAAAACAATGTAAAAGCAAGGTCAAATATTTCGTAGATTAAAGGGATAATTAACATTGATTATATATTTATGGCTCAAATAATACAAAGAACAGTTTTCTGTCTGTGTCTAGTATTTTTTTTGTCTAAATTGTGAATTTAAATTTTCAGCCTAAAAACACTGCACACAAACATTGATCATTATTGCTTTTACTTCACTGCTGTTACTATAAAAAAAGATTTTAATAGATAAAATCAAAAGTAATATTTTTCCCGATTTTTTCACATCAGTTTGGTTGAACAGATGCATAAATAATTGAAAATTAAAAAAAAAAAATATATATAGTTATATTATAAATGCTGGACATTTGTTGCTATAGGTAACATTTATATTTATATTTAAATTGTTATCATGATATTTCAACAAAAAAAAACATTGCATTGAAACTCTGAAATTTCTCTTGCTTCCATAAATACATTAACAGAAATAAGGAAAGGCAATATTTATAACACAGAGTTTGTAAAGTAGGCCTAAGTATTTTCTGCTCTCTCTCTCTCTCTCTCTCTCTCTCTCTCTCTCTCTTCTCTCTCTCTCTCTCTCTCTCTCTCTCTCTCTCTCTCTCTCATTTAACGTTAGTTCTCCGGTACTGTTCATTTTACCAGTTCTGTTGAAGTGTGGCTGTGTGGGTAAAGTTTAGGAGTTTATGTTAAAATACAGTAATAACGTTACATGTTTAAAGTTGTGGTGAATGTAATTACAGATCTTGTCCATGCGGCGGCAGCAGTGGAAAACGATGCTTATTCTGAAAATCTGGCAACACTGGTCAGCTTTTGACAGCTGGGTTTAGCAGTGTTCACAGTCGTTCTATTTCCACAGAAGAAGAGCCAGCCTGTAGTTCATTTCTCTTTCATAAACAGTTGCACACGTTTCATCAGAAAATGCTGTTGTGAGTCACGAGCGCGAGCGGAGCTAAAGAAGCTAAAGGATCATGGCTAACGCGGAGGTAATGTCATTTAAAACACACAGATTTAGTGTTCGTCCTGTGTGTCCATGTGCTTTTATTTGTGTGGCATTAATCGGGTTGTTTTTATTGCTCAGCTGGGTGGATTTGCTGGAAAAACCGTTAATATTGTTGACAGTTGTAGCTTTATCTTTGACGCTACTGTTATCAAGATGTTTGTAAGTTAATGTGATAGAGCAGGACAGCTGTTAGCAAGAAATGTTTATATCTCTATTTATTTACCTAATGTCAAGTTTTAGTTCACCAGCCCAATTTTAAGTACTTTAATTTATATAAAAAATGCACAATTAGATTAACTTATCTGTTTTTACAAAGTTGAGTTCAGTTTCTTGATCTAATAAAGGTAATATTTTTAGGATTTTCTGACTATATTTTCCTTTTAAACATATATGAAATGTGTAGCTTTTTTTAATTTTTCAATTATTTATCAATTTATCAATTTGCATTTTAAGACTATAAGCCCTGAGTCACCATTGTTCAACCTTTATTTGGCTAAAAATGTGTTCAAATAGCAAATTACAGTAGTTGTGGTGACAGCTCTAGTATATATAATTTTATCATAACTTAACTCTTATTCTATATATATATTTTTTTTAATTCAGTGCTACCCTTCAGTTCTGATGCAAGCCCATAGTTTGTACATTTAGTTCACTGAGAATGGCAATAGAACTTTTTCTGATTCTGACTAAGCCTTGGACAATATTGACAAAATATCTCAGTATTTTTTGTGTGTATCTCAACAACAATGTTAAAATTACAAAACAAAATGTGCTAGGACATGTCTAAATGTTTATGTTCATTAAATGGATCCCCATGAGCAACAGCAAGCTGCTGCTGTTTTTCCCGGGTTCCATATACTTTTAAAAGTACAAATCTATCAATATAAATATACATAAATACATCATAATTAGAGCTGGGAATTTTAGATAATATCGTGAATGTTGAAGATATGCAAAAATTTAATATCGAGTATATTGTTCAGTAAAAACATGCTACAAAAGAGATCATTTACAACTAAATTAAAAAACCAATGCTGTACTTTCTTAAAGACTAGGCGAGTTTGAATGTATGTTCTATCAGAATTTGTGCATTAAGCAATTCAAAGAGCTTTAAAATACAGGAAAACGTGTTTATAATGAGAAATTGCTGACAAATATTTCATTTTAAATACAAGGTAAATTAGAAAAAGGCCTATGTTGCCTAGAAATAGTAGCATTATACATGTTTTGAGTAGATTTTGATTGGTTTGAACCTGATTGACAATAGACTTAAAGAAAAATTCACACAAATTTGAAGTTATGAAAAGAATTATTGTGTTTTTGAGAACTAAATTGACTTGTTCTGTTTTATTTAAGACAGTCAAACCTGCTCAAATCACGTCAGTCAAAGCAATTTTAAACTGATTACAATATTTAAGGTTGTCATTTTTTTTCCTGTGTAACTAATATGAACACAGATTTGAACACATTTATGTAAAATTATTGAGATATTAATTTTTGTCATTATCGCCCAACCCTAATAATAATAAATTTATAGTGTATAGAGATCTATTTCTAACTTCACAAGTAACAGATGCTCTTCAACTACGCTGTCATCTATTGCATGACTACACAGTTGATGTCAAAATTCAAATTCATCTGTTATATAATTAATAGACTGTTTGTGTCATGCCAGTACAAAAGATATACAATATCACACTTACAGATACACACATATAACATTATTTATTAAAACATGGTCTATTTGTAACATTTTAAATATCAGTCAATGTCAAACACAAAACTGTAGAAATATGAACGTAACCCTCTTATTTTAAAGTTTACCACTTAGTAATATTTTTAATCAGCTATTGTTGTAGCATTTTTGTTTAGACTATACACTTGGTTTTACATTTTTGCGTATCTTCATTTGCAATCTCATCTAGAATACAAAATATTGCCCACTCCTACAGCAGCTGTACCTTTATTTTGTCTTCACAAACTATAATAAATATTTACTACAGGGACAATGACCGCAAACTAAGTCATCATTAAAAACTATTATATGTGTTTTAATCAAATAATCTAGTCTACCAGTTTGTAGGGCTGGACGATCTGTGAACACATACAGTATAATCACAATTTCAGTCTCATATTGATTAATTTCAAATTTCAATTCAATCTTGTTTAACCTTTTCAAAAACAAAAGAATAATGGCTTTTATAAACACAAACAAAAGCAAAAACTTTAAATATATGTCCCATTTATCTTTTTATTTTTTTTATTTATAGATCAATATACTGCCTCAAAGTTTGAGTTTTCTCCAAACCACACATTTTCTCTGACAAAAGATTGGTTTTCGATCTTTCGATTCTAAGCCAGGAACCACATAATTGACGTTTCGATTCAAATGGTCCTCGATCTCTTGATTTTTCGATTAATTGTCCAGCCCTACCTGTTTGCGAGACTAACTCCTGTGTCCTGCTTACACCAACTATCAAGCTGCTGTAAGGAAAACAATGCTTATTCTGTTCTTTTTTCACAGGGAAGTAAACTTTGGGGGGGTCGGTTTGTGGGTGACACAGACCCCATAATGGAGAAATTCAACGCCTCCATCTCGTACGACCAGAGGATGTGGGACGCGGACATCAGAGGCAGTAAAGCCTACGTGAAGGCGCTGGAGAAGGCTCAGCTCGTGTCCACGGACGAAATGAACAGCATATTAAACGGGATGGATCAGGTATCACAGTAACTAAATGTTTATGCTGCACTGGGACACTTGTTGTTGAGTCTCTGTGTTAATAAACGACCTGTAGTGAGAGTGCAGGAAGGTTCTGTGCTCTCTGAGGCGAGAACAAAAACAGCCTCATGTGACACAGAAGCTGTAAACTGCCCTGTCATTTAGTCAGAGAGCTTTGGACGTGTTTGTGTGGCTAAACGTGGAATGTGCTTTGTTTAGATTACACATTATTTTCACATTTTCATCTCAACAATTCATAAGTAACTATTGCTCACAGAAGGCGATGAAAAGGCTGTATGATGATGAAACGTTTACTAAATTTACCTGACATGAAGCTTAAAGGGGACTTACTGCGTTTTTTCCTTTTATCTTTTATAAAATTAGCATAAGTAGGTTCATATTTTATAGTTTGTTCAATATTGATCTAAAACGGTTTAGAAATAATTACAGGTTCATAGATTTTCCATTCAAAACTGCCTCTTCATTACAATATTCAACTATGACATAAGGCTGAGCGATATTCAGACGATGTTATTTCCAACCAACCAGAAAATGTTCTTATTTAAGTGTATTAGCTTTCTAACTAATAAAAAATTTAATGATTCATTGACTAAATTATCACCTCTTACACTTTTTTGATCATTTACAATGTTGTAACTTTCTTCATTTGAATCTTAAAGCAACTATTTTTTGAAGCTTTTTTATATATTTTTTTAATTATAAATGATATTCTCGATATTCCATTTTTGTATATCTTCAAAACAACTATCATTAAATTCGATATATCGCTCAGATCTACTATGACAAGCAAACGATATACAATAAATTGTTTTTATTGTGGGAATGTGGCTACAAGATGCTTTTGAACTAGGGCTGGGTAATATCGTGATTAAAATCGAATCGTGAGCTCATCCCTGTAACAATCCGTTTTTTGATAAAATGATTATATCGGGATTTCCCATTTATCTATTTGATGCAACTGTTTAAATATATTTTAGATCGGCTTCAGAATGGCCAAGTCCGCTTTTTAACAGCAATTTTAGGTTTCTTTTTTTGGAAAGTCGCTTTTGAAGTTTGACGATTGCAGGTTGTATTTTTGGTACTTGCTCCTGGGTTTTTACGTGATAGAATTGCTGATTTTTAGGCATTTTTCAGGTTTGACCCACAAAGATACATTAATTTATGACTAAAAGGTGAATTTTTTGCATATTTCCATGTCTAAAGATCTAATAAAATATTCTAGAATCACTGACAGTTGTTTTGTGGTTGTGATTGGTCCTCTTTTTACAAATGTTATATGTTTATTGTGTGTTTTTTGTAGATAATTATTGTTCTGTCTGAGCCATAAAGTCTGCAGATTGATCAGATAATGAACATTTTATTACAGTTAGTAGACAGTTATTTGTGTAATTGTTAGTCGTGATTACCATGTTTGTTTTTGCTCTAGTTCATGACAACATGCATACACTTACCACACAACACATCTATTATTCAAGTATTTATTAAATTAAATGTTAAACAAGCTGACAAACAAGCTAAAATTAAGTTATTGTGACATTTTCACCTTTCACTTTTGATCCTAAAGGTTTTGTCAAGAGTTTGCCCAACACTCGACGCTTAGTGAAACTTAAAGGACTGAATGTTCTGTTTCAGATTTCTGAGGAGTGGAGCAAGGGCGTGTTTGTGATTAAACCTGAAGATGAAGACATACACACGGCCAATGAGAGACGCCTGAAGGTACAGATGATGTAATATTGTTTATTTTGAAGGCACACTGTGAAGCTTGTTGACTAAAAATAATACTAAGTGTAATTTGTAGGGCTGTAGTCGGCCAAAGACATTCTTAGTCAACTAAAGGTATGTTCCATCCTTTAGTTGATCCTTTGAAGCGAAAAATTATGTTTTGTTCTATTTACTGCCAATAGGGGTTATGCACTAACGTCTTCCGCTCTCAGATAGACATAGGCCTCTACATCCGGTGGCGTAGTTGCCATAGTGTCCATCGCCTTTGCCAAGTTGTTAACTCCAAAGGCGATGGACATCACACGAGGTTTTTTGTGCTAGTCCTGAAGCAATCCTCTTAGAAAAAGACGTTTTCTTTGTCATCTGTTGTAGACGCAGCGACGGCTTTAACAGCAAGAAAAGAGCCGCTTTTGAACCAGGTTTTCATGAGGAAAATTTGTAAAAGTGAGCGAACAACGCGAGCTCCACGCATATACGGAGGTTTTCACATGAAAAAATAATAAAAGTGAGAACTACGCACACAGACTGAGACTCGCTGCTCATGAGCCCGGGCAGAGGTGCTTTGGGCCGTGAAGAAGTGAGCACACACGCTCGGTGTTGCCAGACAGCTCCCGGTCCACGGCGCCTCTGCCCGGGCTTATTAACACAGTGAATCTCGGCAGGTGCGCGGAGCTTCTCGTATGTGGGCGGAGCTCGCGTAGTCCGCTCACTTTTACAACTTTTCATTATGAAAACCAAGCGGCACTTTTCCTGCAGTTACAGTCGTCACTACGTCTACAACAGATGACAAAAGAGAACTTTTTTTCTAAGAGGATTGCTTCAGGACTCGTCCGATGTCCATCGCCTTTGGAGTAAACAGCTCTGTCCCTATGGCAACCACGCCACCGGATGTTGCGGCCTATGTCTATCTGAGTGCGGAAGACGTTAGTGCATAACCCCTATTGAAAATACTAAAAATCCAATGTAGTTCATTCAAAAACAACAATTTATACACAAAATGAATAGAAAACATGGCTTGTAGGTCTACAATGGCAAATCAGACCAATGATTCTGTCCCAAATCCTCAACTAAATCACTACTTTTTGTCCATGTTGAATATAAAACCTTATAATCTATCTAAAGCATTAGTCGACTAATACAAATTTTGGTCGACTAAGATGCTATCGACCGATTGTAATCGACTAAACGACTAAAGAACTACAGCACTAGTAAGTTGGAGGGCCTCCTTCTTTGTGTTTCTATGAAAAAGCCATTTCTTTAGCTACATTTTTTCACCTTATGACATAAAACATATTTATGCTTATTAAGAATTTTCCAAACATGAAACTGACTTTTCATCCAAAGAAAGTTACACGGTGTCACTTTAATACAGCGTAATGAAATAGATTGATTTACTTGAGTAGTGAACAGTACTTTAGCCATTTGTGTTACTCAGACAATAATAAGTCAAAGTACAGTTATTGGAAAAATACTTCAGTAAAAGTTCGGCTGAAACTCGTTTACTCAAGTAAAAGTATCAAAGTACAACACTGCAAATTTACCAAGTAAAAAAGTAAAAAGACAAAATTGAAAAGTCATCCACACAATTTAGTATTAGACAGATAAAGCTACACTTTGGGACTTTCTGAATGGGGATAAATACATTTTATGCCATGATATGAAAAAAGAAAATCAGCTAAAGGAACCACTTTGGAAACAAACATGAGCGGGCCCTCTTCAAGCCAAACAGTCCATTTTGTTTCCATATAAGCTTGTTATTTATTTAGTGTTACTAAGGCATATAAAGAACAAAAAAGTGCTTGTATTCAAGTTTTTTTTTTTCAGCCAAATAGTTGTGTCTTTTAAGATGCATTGTAGTGTGAAATGAGCTTTAAACTGACATAATTATAATAACACTTTATTTGGGAGATTTGTTTGCTTAACTGGAAAAAAAAAATAATAATCAGTCTGCACTGGCGTTAAGAAGAAAAAAATCTGTTTGCGGATGTAAAAAAGTAACTCGTTTTTTAAAATGTAGAGAGTAGAAAGTACAGATATTTCTTTTTTTTTTTAGGAAGCCAAAGACACAGCTCTGTATGACTGAAGAAACACAGTTGCTGCACTATTTTTGAATTTGTGTATTTATGTCATATAAAAAGGGTGTTTATATGTGCTGTATATTTTGTGTTGTGTTATTAGGAGTTGATTGGTGCTCCTGCAGGAAAGTTACACACTGGTCGCAGCCGAAATGACCAGGTTTGTATATTTTTTATTACTCAACATTTGACACTATGTAGCTCTTTTGTAGAGGGTCCACTCACTCCTCTTCACTCTGGAAACGCAATGCTTCTTTCATAAAGCTAACTGTTATTGTAGTTGCTTGTCCTGTTTTGGCCTCAGTCAGAGTTTGTCGGATCACATGGTTCCAACATGTTTCAACAAACTTTACCACAGTCAAGACCAGACAGACAGCCCCAGGCGAAACTGCAAAGTCATGGCTCCTAAACCACGCAAACAAATGTAGTGGATAGTATAGTGTATAGTATAGAGTTTACAAGAGGATTCAAAAGTTCCTCTGCGACCGTGAAACTAATAATTGTTACAAATAGGTTTTATGTCTGCACTTTTAATAAACACATAGAATATTTTAAAATCTAGCATGCTGCAAGCTTGTCAATCTCCAATTTGAATCATTTACCAACTTTGACAAAATCATTCCAATTGTTTGCTTGACTACATTTCACTGTTGAAGCCTTAGATTGGTCGTCATATGAGTTTAATGTAGTCTATTCAGAAAGTTTAACTTCTTTCACCGATAAAATATATTTATTCTTTCTGCAATAACCAATAACTTTTTACACTAAAATCAGTTAACCTCATGTTCGAAAGTTTATTCAAATTAACTTGTTGTTACTTACCCAATAATTTCACGTTTCAATAAGAAACAAAAAGCGATTTCAGTCCTTACAGTAGTATTGGTTGATATCTGGTATCGGCCGATATTTAAAGTCAAAATATCAAAATCGGTTTCTGAAATAAAAAAGCTGGAAATGGTGCAACCCTGTTCAGACTTTTCCAGGTTTAGATTATGGATACATGTAAAGTCTTGAGTGTGAATACACCAGACTAGTTTAACTAAGAAATGACTCAAGGAAGAGAAATACTGTGAATAAAATGTACATTAACTGAAGTAAACATGAATAGAATGAAAGAGGTGTCCAAGCAACACCAGAGAAAGTTCAGATACCAGCAGTGGTACACACACCACAGTTTGAGGAACATTGTTATAGATTGTCTTCATTGCAGAGTTGCCAAGTCTGCTTCTTTATAGTGACTTTGGGCTGCTTTTTTTTGCTTCTTGCTCATTTGCGCCACTTAGACATTATAAACAAAACAATTGTTGTAATTTTTTTTCCAAGTTTGATTCACTAAAATGTCCCCACTAATGATAGAAATATTTACTTTTTATTTATTTAGGGCTGAGGTCGCTTGTCTTGGACAGTTTTTTTCAAAGGCTTGGTCGCTTGTTGCTCTCTGAAAATATGGCAATGCTGCTTCGTAGTACAGGCACTGACTTAAATTGGGAATCACTGGACTTAAGTAGAGCTTACCTGCACAACATGGCCGCTGTAGCTGTACATTAGTTACCATATGTTACCATGGATACGTACATGGTCATTGTTTTTATCCTTCTTTTCTGTTTTGTTTAGGTTGTTACCGACATGAGACTATGGCTTCGTGACGCTCTGTCCACCCTCAGAGAATCCGCTTTACAACTGGTGTCTACGATGGTGGAACGAGCAGCAATGTGAGGAAACATGAAACCACTGAGTTATTATAATGTCTAGAAACAGTGTGGCCTAATGACTACTCTGTTTCTAGTGAAAATAATAACTCATTGCATAAAACATACACATAGAGTCTAGTAAAAGTCCAGTTTTTGGCTTCATTCTGATCTTTTCCTTCATCCAGAGAAGTCGATGTCCTGTTTCCTGGTTACACTCACATGCAGAGAGCTCAGCCAATCAGATGGAGCCATTGGATTCTGAGGTAACAATGCACTTTACTCACCTATGATGTATTTAAGCAGCATGGTATCTGCTAACGTGGGGTTTATAGTCTGTGTTTTGTCTTTCAGTCACGCTGTCGCCCTGAGCAGAGACGTGGAGCGGCTTCAGGAAATCAACAAAAGGGTCAACGTTTTGCCTCTAGGAAGGTAAATCTTAATACATACATCTCAACATTAACTTTAAACAATATAGGTATCAACTGTGTATGTGCTTCTATTCCCTTTCACCACATTTACGAATTTGCAAAGTTATATTCACCTTAATCGTTTCCATATTTTGGGTAAATTACATTTTTGGGGAGGTTAATCACAATCGTCTTCGTACACTGCAAAAACTGTATTTGTAGATGAACCAGAAGGCTTAAAATCTGAGTACTTGTCCTAAATTTAGACAATTTTTTGCTGAATAAGATAGATTATTTAATTTGTTTCAATTCGGGTTTTTTTCTGTTTCAATTAGTTCTTACGTATTTTAAGTCAAGCAAGAGGGTCCTGGGTTTAATTGTTTCTCTGTGTGGAGTTTTCATGTTCTCCCTGAAAATGAATATTCTGAATTCTAGTCTTGGTTACCTAGAATAGAATTCTAGTTTTTGCAGTGTAGTTGTAGTTCAAAACGAAAAGACACTCAATAAAATCTATTGATTTACTTGTCTGTACCTTGTATAGGCTAGCAATGGATTTCACATTAATAATTAGCTCATATATCATAACATTTTAACAATTTTGTCTTGTGAATGTTGAAAAAAATCTTTAAAAAGTCACTTACAAACATTAAACAGAGAATTATGAATAGCTGTTCTTTATCCATCTTCTGAACATAAGATAAGGTAGAAATAAGATTAAAATACTGTGGACAAACTAACTTTTAAAGGCAGTTTCAATATCTGACATTTCGTGACATTTTTGCCACTTCTCTGCTACAACTGTTCACATTTTAGTCCCGCATTTATTTTACTGGTTTACATGTTTTATGAGCTACCTGTCATTGTTTTCAGTGGTGCTATTGCTGGAACACCGTTTGACATCGATAGGAATCTGCTGTGCAAAGGTGAGACCACTTAAACAAAGAAATACATTTATGTAATTGCTAATAATCTCCAGAGTAAATTAATTTCTCACTTTGTCTCAGAGCTGGGTTTGAAAGTCCAAGTCTCAACAGCATGGACGCCACAAGCCAACGGGATTTTGTCTGTGAGTACAAGATAATGTTGGGTTGCTCTTATGTACAGATAAGAGATTAGATTTTTTTGTGCATCGTCCTAAATTTTGGCCGATATCTGATCAGTCAGTTGTTTGGGCTTTTCCTCTGTGGGAAAGTCACAGTGGTCAACTGCGCTTTTAGTTAGTTTTGGAGAGAAACGGTAAGATTTCTTTTATCTCTCTCCATTCCAAAGTCTGCAGTCTTGATTTTATTATGAACACGTTTTATTCTTCTTCTATTATTCTGGCTGCAGCACAAGCTTTAGACAGGGCTTGTTGGTTTGTCAATAATACTAAAATAAGAAAATTGGCCTCAGAAATCAGAAATTGTTCATGAAAATTAGCCGTTGATATTGGCATCAGCTAACAAAATTGTTAGATATCGGCCATAAAAAACAACAACAACAAACAAACAAACATATCGGTCAATCTCTACTCTTATGTAAAGTCGGACTTCCACGAACAGGTCTCAGTTCACAAGTGTTATTTACCCAGTCCGAGTGGCGTTCCAGCGCATTTTTTTCAAGTTTAAAGTGGGAAATATCTCAGTTGCCAGGAACACACTATAAATGTTAATGTGACCGCTGTGTGACGTTGGTCCAAACAAACAATACGTTTTTTTTTATTGGATTTCTTCAAAAACAAAACAAAAAAGGCTATCAGCATCACCAAATCTTGCACTGTGTTCAGGGTTTCTGCAAGATCTTATTCTCAATGATAAAAACACAATTGGTGTGTTTCTTCTACTGTTACTTGGTTGGTGGAATAGAAGATGAAGGCTAGGTTGCTGTGTAAATTGTGTTCTTTTTTTTGTAAATTAACACGCTGGCTGGAAAAGAAGCACCTATGTGAAATGCTACATATAGTTGGTTCCATTTTTTTTTTTGTGATCTTAAAAAGACTCTCTGCAGAAACCCTGACTGTTATACAAGTCCAACACCTTTATCATCAAACCTATTCAACTTAAGACCTGGCTGCCAAATTGGCCCCTCCAAAGATTTGATCCGGCCCTCAATTTATTTTCCAGATAATACAAAATAAGTTTTCTCTTGTTTGCAGATTTAATTCTGGGTTCTTACTCTGTAACCAACTTAAATTTCTCAATTTGTCAATATGTAGTTAAGTTGATTTTATTCTATTTTTACTGTTTAAAGCAGGATTTGCCAATGGATCTAGTGTTTGTTTGTTTTTTTGTTTCATTCCCAGTTGCATTTTTTACTCAATTCCAGTGAGAAAATTGTGTATTTTTCATTTTCTTTTCTTTTTTTTGTACTGTACAAAACTTTATGTTGTTTTGTTTTTTAGTTAATTGTTGCTTTATCGTTGTCAGTGGAGTTTTTGTTCTGGGCCTCGCTGTGTTTGACTCACCTCAGTAAAGTGGCTGAAGACTTGTTGTTGTACAGCACCAAAGAATACTCCTTCATCACCCTGTCTGACGCCTACAGGTCGGTTTGATCTTTGCACGAGTAAGAAAGAGTCTTTTGTATTTGTAAATGTTTAAATGTGTTTTTGGTGTTTAGCACAGGCAGCAGTTTGATGCCGCAGAAGAAGAACGCTGACAGTCTGGAGCTGATCCGGAGCAAAGCAGGGCGAGTCTTTGGCCGAGTAGGACATTTTATATGATCTCATTTTGATTTACAATACAGTTGTTAGTAGTCGGACAAGAAAAACCTGTGAGGTGAGACACGACTATGAGTGCGTTTACATGTGCACAAATAACCCGGTTATGAGCAGTATCCTGGTTATGACAATAATCTAGTTATGGTGTTTACATGCGCTCAGGGAAACCTGGTTATACATGTTCCTGTTTACATGAGCACTCAGAGTATCCTGGATATTCAGACTGGTAACTATGGCAACAATGACACAGATATGGCAAGGAACTAAGCCTGTGTGAAACTTTACTAACTTCAAGGTTCAAGGTTCAAGGTTTCTTTATTTGTCTCTCGAGGGAGAAATTTTTCTTGGACCAAAAGGGCTGCTGCACACACCAAAGACACATTACCACAAAAAACACACAAAAAAAACAAGATGCAATACATCCCTCCTTACATTCTTACATCATTTTTGATTTAACAGTTTTACTGAAATCGGTACAAATGAATGCTTGTATCTGTTATTTCGACACAGTGGTACCCTGTACCTCTCCCTGAGCTCAGTAGCTCATATTCAGGGTACAACACATGTGTGGGGTCTAAGAGGATGTTCCTGGTCTGTCTCCTCATGGACTGTTCATAAAGTTCTGAGGGCTCAGAGGGACAGCACTGCCCATAATTTTCCCAGCCGTTCGAACCAGATTCAAAATTTGACTTTTTGATTTGACAAGTAAGTTTCCAAACCAGCTGGTGATTCCATATCTGAGAACTGACTCAATGGATGCTCTATAGAAAATGAGCATGATGTTTCGACATACACCAAACAGTCGGAGTCTACGCAGGAAGTGGAGGCGCTGATGTATTCTGCTACAGACAGAGGTCACCTGTGTATGCCAGCTCAGATCTCTGTCAATATGGACTCCCAGATATTTAAAGGAGCTCACCTGCTCTATCTCATGACCATGAATGGTCACCTGGCCATGGTCACCAGCTGATCTGGGGTCAATCACCATTTCTACTGTCTTACATGTATTGATCTGCAGTTTGTGTGAATCACACCAGGTCACAAGCTTCTCTACAGCTTATGGGTTTTAAACATGTTTACAGCAACAAACTGACAAAATATAACTAAATAAGAACATCAGACTGTAGAACGCAGTCAGAGCTTTGGGAAAAGTGATTTTTACAGTGAAAAATATGTCTGAATTTTAAAGAGTCGGTTCAGAGTTATTTTATAGTTTTATAATGACGACACATTACAAATAAAAAATGAATAAATAAGTGTCATATGCTCCAAACCCAAATGAGAAAAAGTGCTATAAAATGAATATAAGAAAAAGAAAATAATAATTTTGAGTCATTTGGGGAAATTTACTGCTTCTGCCAGATCAGTTCCTTTAGTTTTGCACATGCTCAGTTGGTTCCATCAGTGAGAAACCAGGTTAGTGTGTTTACATGGAGCAATAATCTGGTTATTATCAGAATATTCCAGTGACAATAACCTGGTTTCTCATAACTAAGTTATTCGAATAACCAGGTTATTGAATTCAGGTTATAGTGTTTACATGGACACACACAAAACCAGAATATTTAAAAACCCTGATAACAACCGGGTTATTCGTGCGCATGTAAACGCCCTCAATGATATTGATTCATTTCTTTAGAGAGAAATATTCCAATAACATTACAATTGAATAGACCAATGAGGCTCAATGCTTTAAATCGGGGCTTTTCAACATAAGGCCCGGGGGCGAGATAAGGCCCTCCAACAAAATTAATCCAACCCACAATCCATTTTCCAAACATTAGAAAACATCTGTTCTTATGCCCTGGTTAAGTCTGGGTTAATCTTAGAATGCAGTCTTGTGCTAGTTAAGATTCTGAATGTCTCTTGCGTTTTTATTTTCAATAAAAGTTTAATACGGCAGTAGTTTACAATGTTAAAACAGATCTAATGTTAGGAATATTTTGTGCCAATCAAAAAAACAAACAAACAAACATTGACCTCTTAGAAACGAAAATCAACTGCAGTGGAACCGCAATTATAAGTTTCATTGATATACATAATATTGACCAGCCTATAAGCCACAGCCACTGTCATTTTAACTTTGAAATGATGCAAGAAAGAACAAAAATGCAACATAAAGAAAAGAAAAACGTTTGAGAAATGCTTGTTTATTTGTTCTTTTAGTGCGCCGGGTTCATGATGACGATGAAAGGCTTACCGAGCTGCTACAACAAAGACCTGCAGGTACTGTCCCTCTCTCAGGTTTTACACTGTTGCCTGTATTGTTACATAAAAGAAACTTCACATATCTGACTGTTCTATTCTTAAGTTTACAAAATGATGTTGCACTTTACATCATTCTTATGCAGTGTTTGATGCTTTAAAAGAGACTTGTTGTGCTTTTTCCAGCTACTTAGTATTGAGCTATTACTTCACTTTCACTTATTTGCGTGTTTTGTTTATATATTTATCTTAGCTTAGTAATAAAAATAGATTAATTGACTTCCTGTTCAAAACTGCAGAGCGTTAAAGTCCCACATTTTGAACCCTTTATGTGTTACAAAGAAAAAAGACAGACCCAAGGCACTCTTCATACAATCAAAGTTAGAAAAAGCCTTTATTTTTCTGGCCTAATTTATTGTTAAAATATTATTAATTAAAAACGTGCTGATTAGTTTCCCACGCGTAGGGGATATGTTTTACTTGGAATCTTTTTTCTTTTTTAGTTATTAGAAAGAATTGCAGACAAGTGGGCGGGGATAGGTGGTAGTCCTGTTTAAATATTAATATACAAGTACAGGGATGTGGGTAGTTATAGGTCAGGGGTGGTCAATTATTTTTCCCCGAGGGCCACCATAAAGTCCAGATTAGTGGCAAGAGATGAACTACAATTATTGGTATTGGTATAAAAATGTATTATCGCTCTGAGGAGATTTTTATAAAATATTATGTATGTATATATTATTGTGTCCATTTATATTATAAACACAAGTACAAACACGTGCTTTATAGCCAAGTATAAAAGAAATATGCAATAGAAAAATGTACGTATACATTTGCTAAAATGTCTTAAAATCTGGATTTGAATGTTTATTTTTGCTGGTTAGGAAGGTTTTTTACTTGATGGATCAAGATTATTTCACATTTTGAAAATTTGATTTAAGTTAAAATATCTTGTATTGTATTCTATATTCGGAGTAGTTTTAACAGAGACTATAGCATTTCGCAGTGTAATGAGCAAAACATCCTGGGGGCCTGATTAAAATCAAATTAAATCAGGTTGAGAGCCACATCTGGCCCCTGGGCCGCAGTTTGCCCAGGTCTGTTATAGGTGGTAGGTGATAACAAGACTTTTCTGAACACTTGATCCTCAGCTGCAGGGCATTACAGCATTATTCAAACATAAATAAATCAAAATCATTATTTTGTAAACACTGTTGTAACAAGCTCATGAATGTTGTTGTTTTTTTTTTTCAAGAAAGCTGTGTTTTCTATAACGATACAGTCTTACTAATTTGTATTTAAAGCTTTTAAATCATCCATTATTGTTGTCCTCAGGAGGATAAGGAGGCCATGTTTGACTGCTTTGACACACTTCACGCTGTGCTTCAAGTGACAACTGGAGTCATGTCTACACTCAAGGTATTTAAGATAATCATTTATAGAGTTAAAACAAAGTAACTTTCAGTGATTTAAGAGTGACTCACCTGCTCCCCCTGGTGCCGTGTCGCTGCAATATTTGTATTTAAAAGTCATACAGATGCCACAGGTGTATGTATTTTTTATTTGTTTTTCAGATCAACTCTTCAGTGATGGAGGCAGCTCTCAGTCCAGACATGTTGGCCACAGATTTGGCCTATTACCTGGTCAAGAAAGGGTGAGTCATAACTTGTATCTATGTGATGGTGTTACAATAAAACTATTCACAGTTACCTCCTACAAGAATAGTTTGCGTTCAGAATGTGATGACGTTAATAAAAACATTCTTTGTCAGGAAATATCTAAAGTAAATTCACACATTTTCATTTTTTTTGCGACAAGAACTTGTCTTGTCTTTTTTGTATTACAAGAAAATATTAATTAATGTCCCATCTTTGTGTAGGTTCCCTTCAGAGAGGCCCATGGCATTTCTGGAAAAGCTGTTTTCACGGCAGAATCCAAAAACATTGCCTTAAACCAACTCACTGTGGAGGACTTGAGCTCCGTCAGGTGAATATTATCTCTGACTGTTAAAGTCCTAGAAAAATACTTAAATGTGAACGTCACAGATTCATTTTATTGTATTTGTTACAACATGGTCAAAAACAAATAAGTTGGTTCATATAATTGTTAAATCTTTTGCATGAGAAGATTTTAGGGTTGATTTTTAGGATTTACGCAAGTGTGGTCCGACTATCATGTGGGTTAAGTGCGACTCTGTTACAACTTTTAACCAGCCCCAGCTGCAGAGTGACAGCACTTTAAAACTTCATCAGCAGACATAAACAGAGATTTGTAAGCAGATTCAATGCTACCTTTGTGACACCTTATTTCTGACAAGTCAATCCAAAATTACAAAAAAAAAAAAAACTCCTGCAAAAGAAGTTGTCTTGGTGAAGAGATTAAAAAATTATGCCTCTTCTAATTTTAAAATGCGATTTTTTTTGGCACTTCTGCGCACGGAACGTAAGTTGGCTTGTTTATATTCAAAATATAAAGTACTATAGTATATGGTGCGTTCCAGGCAACTGGGAACTGGTATATTTAACACTTCCCACTTGTAAAAATGCGCTGGGACGCCACTCGAACTGGTAAATACCACTTGTGAACTGGGACCTGGTCGAGGAAGCTCCACTTCACATACAAGATCAACACAATAAATGAATCTGGAAGTTTAACTGACACAAATATATTTAACGTTACTTTTGTACTCAGTTCCCAGTTGCCTGGAATGCAGCAATAGTATATAAATAAGTACTTCTGTATTTGTACTTGAGCATTTCCTGTTAGCGTTAGCATTTAGACACAAACACTGCTCTTGTTAAACACACAAGTGTCCAATGGTGAAATATTCTTCTGAAGTGTAAAGTCTTTAATGTGTTTTCTGTAACATTCACCACAACTTACTGTTCATTGCCTAATTTTTCGAGTATTTCTTTGTTTTAAACTGATGTGGTGAAAGCATCTCTTTTTGTTAAATAAAGGTCAATTAAATTAAATTAATGATGCGAGCTATTTCAAACATAAACTGATGTATCATGCACAGAGTTAATTATCCCAAAAGCAGCAAAGTCCAATGAAATATGAGATTTTAAAGAACAAATCTTTTGTATTCTTTGCATTGTTCTTGGCTGTTCTTTGATATTTAGAACTAAACAAAATATGTCTAATAAAACAAACATGACAATGAAGTATTTTTCCACACAAATTACGTTTGAGCTCCATCTGTTGGCTACAAAAGAAATTACACAAGTATTCAGATTGATCTTGCCTGATATGCTAATGCTGCAGAAATCTTCAAAGCAAGTTTATGTGATTTATGAACTCAAAAACAGTGCAGACGATCTGTTAAATCTACCTATGACATGACACTTCTGGGAAAACTCAAATCAGTGTTTTCTGAGGCAGACAGACAGAACTCCAGCTGTGTTTTTGATGAGGAAGCAATGAATAAAAAGTCCTTTAACTAAAAGAAAGTGCCTTGCTCCTTTATATTTCTTGTACATTACTTTATATTCTTTTGACCTGCCTAAGTGTTGCTTCTTGTCCCAGCTCTCACTTCGGGGAGGACGTGGCTTCAGTGTGGGACTACAGCAGCAGCGTGGAGCAGTACAGCGCCCCCGGTGGCACCGCAAAGTCCAGCGTGTTAGCCCAAATCGACCATCTGCGGAAGTGGATCGAGAAGACGCAGGCGCAGTAACGGAGAGTGAATTTACACAGAATCAAGCTTACTGAGCACAAAGGCCAACTACGATGTGAACTTAAGTAGGTTTAGTCAGACGTACAAGACAGTTTAAGTTACAAGTTAATGTTAAAACTAAATAATGATGTTTAAAAGGATAAGAACATGCACTGTATTTTAGGAAAAAGAAAAACATAGGAGCCGTCCTTGTGAAGTGTGTTGTGTTTAAAGGTACACTGTGTGACTTTTCTGAACGATGCGTCACTTCTTCATAGGTACATCAGCTTTGCCTTTAACATTTCATGATATTTCACATTTAAACTTGATAAATTCTTTTTTGTTTAACATCTGAAAAAACAAACCATGAAGCACTTTGAAATGTTAAAGATAAAAACACTCTTATTTAGAGTCAAATCAGCCATTCTGGGATGAATCAGACTTTTCTATTGTAAACTCACAAATTAAAACAATTCTCCAAAAATTCTAAATGTTTAATAGGACTTTTACGAGTAATGTTAGGCTCCTAAATCTAATTTTTACCTCAAAATCCAAAATATACCAGACCTAGTGTCTCAGCTGTCAACATTAGCTTTACCAGTTCTTATATTTACCAAAAATATTTAGGCAAAAATTAGATTTTGTTTTTCGTTTGGAGAAAGTTATTTAGAAGCCAAAACTACTGGGTTTCAGCTTTAAAAAGACTCCAGCCATTTGCTCAAGCTTCAAAGAGTTTAGAACAGACCTGGGCAAACTGCGGCCCAGGGACCAGATGCGGCCCTCGACCTGCTTTAATCAGGCCCCCGGCACGTTTTTGAGAAATGGGTCATTCTGTGAAAGTGGGACTATAAGTGTGACATCCAGGCTGAAAATTCAAACTGCAGCAATTGTTTTATTTTTAGGTTAATTTCCATCTTTGAGAAGTGTACTGACAGGATCTTTAGAGGCAAACTGATTCAGACGACGTAAAATCCACAGTCGCCGTGCTGGATTGAAATGAAACTAACATGTAACAGCGTATTTTAAGACGCGAAAATAATATGTTTTTCATAGATATTTTTATTCTCCGAATGTTGATTTTTTGAGATATTATCTCTGAATACACACATTAGTGGCGTTTATCCGCTGCAAGGTTCCTGAGCGTTGAAAAGTCTTCACTTGCTGATAAAACTGATCAGGTCCGCGTGTAACTTTTATGGACGCCAACAGTTACATTCGGATACCCAGGAATTCGGCTGTCGTTTTCACAAAACTCAATACAAAATGTAGAAAAACAAAATGCACACATATTTTCCAACATTATTCTTCATTTTATTGTGTTTTATGTATTTTATCGAGTTTACATGAGGAAATTACATCATGTTTATTGCTGGATAAGAATGTCACACTTTTGGTCCATGATTTAAGCTATTTTTTTGAAAAACAGGTTGAAAAAAAAAGTTCCATCTTATCTTGGGTTGCAATTTTTACATTTTACACATTAGTTGTATAAATTAAATAAAAAATAAATTATTATTATTTACTTAATGAAAACCTGTCAAATAACCAATGGGCAAAATGGTCCCACTTTCAGAGAATGACCCAAATGTGAAATGTGTAACAAACAAAACAGAATTAACTATTCAAGACTAACATCTTATGAGATCATTGTAATTGTACTAGGAAAAAAATAGGTAATTTATCGGAATAAAATACAAGAACGTTGCATTTTTCTGACAATAAAGGTGAAGCCATTATTGTTTGTTTTTTATTAAACCTTTATTAAAATTATAACGTTAATCATGGAGAAAGCAAGAGACATTGTTATAAAGATACAATTTTGAGTCTGAAGTTTAATCTCTGAAATTGTTGTTCTGACATTAATCGCAGAAAAAAAAAAAAAAAAAAATTGTATTTTTCTGAAATTATGAAATGTTTAAAACTTAATCCTCTGAAAATTAGTAGCTCAACTCCAAATTTTACAAGTTTATTGTCATTTTTTTTATTTTAAAAAAGTGCCAGGGATGATTTGTCATGTTTGGTTTAATATGGCCCTCAGAAAAAACAATTGCCCACCCTGGTTTAGAAACAGTTTTAGTTTGAATTTTAGATGATTTTAGTCAGACGTGTGAGGGAACAAAGGCTGGATTTATAATGGGTTTTAATCTCCATGGAGACAGAAGGTCGAGACAAGAGGCAAACTGACTCCTTTGCATGTTTGCGAGCTATTTTTGAGTAAGAAGACACGTTTTATTGACTAGTGTAAGGACAATATATATATTTCTATACTGTCGGACATTTTAAGCTAATTAAAACATCACCATGGAGACAGAGGTGAGCCACAACCCTCCTGAAAAGTCACATAGTGCACCTTTATCATTTCTCCAAGCACCTTTAATTTCCAAAAGCACCAGTGTTGCCTGTAGTTTGCTGTTACTGCCATTAAGCATAGGAAATTAAAATAAAAACAACTGTGTTTTTTATTCAATGTCAGCATCAGAATCGTTTATTATTGGACACATAACAACACTTTATTTTATTCAGATTTGTACGTCTACACACAATTATTTTATACGCAAAAGATGGGTTAAAATTCAGATTTAAAGGTGGGGTAGCTGATTTTTACACTGCACAACACAATTTAGGTTTTAAATCTGACAACTTCCTCTCATAAATCCTTCAACACATGGTTAATATATTGACATATATTCATTTTGGTTGCATTTATGACTCATAAACATCTTTTTACAAACAACAAAGTGAAACTGGAGACGACCACCCCAAGCTCCTGATGACAGAAATACTTAATTATTCAGTTCAGACAGTACTTAGAAGTATCATTTTTTAACAAAGTACTGTATTTACTACATACTTTTTACTGGAAAGCTCAAAGTTTACTAATTTACAACTAAAAAAGTTAGCTACCCCACCTTTAAAAGCTTAACCTACACAAACTAAAAGGATGTGTCAATTTATGAATTTACTTTTACAAAAGTGAAACATTACTTAACATAAATGTCTGCATAAATTTAGTGAAAACAGCACCAAGACAGATATCCATAAAATGTATAACCATAAAATCCAGAATGAAGCCAGTTTAAGCTAAACTTTATATTAAATCAAAACATTACGTTTTTCTGTAGGGACGCAACAATTCAATTCTTGCCGTGATACATGGGTCATATTTAAAAAAAAAATCTACTTTGAATTCGCAAAATTTAACATGGTTTTTCAATAAATATTTTGATTTAAAAGTGTTTTTTAAGGAAGACACTAAAAATATTGTCCAAAAAGTTTAGATTCAAAGCATTTCTGCCAAAACTCGTCTCAATAAGAATTTATGAAGACTATAAGCTGCTGTTTACTTCCTCTGACAGAGAAATGACAGTGGACACACAAAAATTACAAAACAGAGCTACAGAGGGACACATGAGGATCAAACAACACTATCAAACTATTCAATACATCGTCTCATCCCCAGGTTTTTGTTATGTCTTCATCTAGCTAATACTAATTCAAATATCCTCACACACACACATATTCACTCTCCATCTTTCTAAATGTGAAGTAAAATATAAAAAGAGCACACCAGGGTGAGATTAGGCTGAAGTAAACCACAGCCGGAGCTAGATTTATAAACGACTCTTCCGTCCAGAGGCTGAGTGGGTCTGAAGTTGTCCATCATGGCCTTTCCCGTCCAGAACCGGCACTTTGTGGCTATGGCGCTCAACTACAGAAAAGACAAAGACACACAAAGAGTTAAAGTGCATAAGACAAGCTGAAGGGGCATTGATTTTGGGTGGAGGGGTCTGTAAATATTTTTACTATGTAGATGAGGATTCTCAAACCCAAAATTATCTAAGTCAGAGTAGGTTTAGGACTTTGAAAATATAAACCTATATTCTACGTAAATAAGGCAATATAAAGCCTAATTTAACATATATTATAATGTGCCCACATCTATTATTTTACATTCTATATCGTACACACACAAGGGATAAAAAAGTAAATACTAGTGGATAGTGTAGAAGTACTGGTTTGGTTTTAAGACCGCTTTAAGATCTTGGTCTTGTCTCGGACTTGAGCCCATTTGAACTTGGTCTTGTCTTGGTCTTGAGGGTACTTGGAATTGGCCTTGTCCTGGACTGTCTTATCTTGGACTCGGCCTTGTCTTGGACACCAAGGCAAGCCCACATTTCATTACAACCACGCTCTGCTAAACTTCCAGCAGGAGCAGGATGACCAGTCCCAGGCACAGTTTTAAATAAATCATGTAGACACTGATAACTGCACAAATTACATAAATAACAACATTATAAGTAAGAATTTGAAAATTCCCAATTTCCTTTAATGAGAAATTAATAATTTTTACTTCCTGATTGGACTGTTCCCTAGCAACTACTCTCAGCAAGTACTAAAGGACATCGTATTTAAGTCACATTTTGAGGAGACAGAAAAAGATAAATTTGCTTGGACCTAGAGCTGGGCGGAAAAAATAAAATCATGATTTTTTTTTTTTTTCATATTGACCGGTCTCGATTTTCGATTTGCTTAGCTTTTTCAAAAACAAAAGAAAAATTGAATTTAAAATTTTTTATTATTTCCCATTTATTAGAGTTTTTTTTATTATATATCAGTATTCTGCCTCAAAGTTTGACTTTTGCACCAAACCGAACATTTTTACAAACAAAATCCACAACCAAATAATTGACGATTTGCTTTGACTTCTCAATCTCTAAATTTTTTTTATTAAATACCCAGCACTAGTTGCACCTGCCTCTCACCTGTCACTCTCTGCACCTGCCTCTCACCTGTCAGTTGTTGTACCTGCCTCTCACCTGTCAGTAGTTGAACCTGCCTCTCACCTGTCAGTTGTTGTACCTGCCTCTCACCTGTCAGTTGTTGTACCTGCCTCTCACCTGTCAGTAGTTGAACCTGCCTCTCACCTGTCAGTTGTTGTACCTGCCTCTCACCTGTCAGTAGTTGAACCTGCCTCTCACCTGTCAGTAGTTGACCTGCCTCTCACCTGTCAGTTGTTGTACCTGCCTCTCACCTGTCAGTAGTTGAACCTGCCTCTCACCTGTCAGTTTGCACCTGTCTCTCACCTGTCAGTCGCTGCACCTGCCTCTCACCTGTCGGCTGCTGACGGGGAGCGTCCTCTGAAACACGGTCCAGGACACTGCTTGTTCACAGCCGGGCGTCGTCATGGAGCCCACGTATCTATAGTAACTGTGGAGCTCTGCCGCTGCCGGGACGATGTCAGTCAGTCTGAAGTTCACCAACACTGAAGAGCTTCCTGAGAACACAGAGTATGTGTCCAAATATGTACAGTTACAAAGATTAAAGATATAAAAACACACAGAAGGTAACATCACTTTCATATCTTTGTTATTAAAGAGGATGTATTCACCTTATTCTGCCCCGCCCACTTTTGTTGGCAGTTCCAGTTTAGCTGCATTAACTTGCAGAATTTAGTTGCTGGGTTTATTTTATCTGTTGCCCTGCAGGACAGACAAGCTAATATGTTGGGTACCTTAAAAGATCTAATCAGGAAGTTCACTGCCAACAAAAGTGGGTGGGGTAGAATAAGGTGAATAGCAAACCAAATTCACTATAAAGAAGTCAAAGTAAGTCAAAGTAAAAAGTCTAAAGTGTTCAGACAACTTAATTTGACTCAGAAACTAAAAAACATATCCAAAATCCCATCTGAAAAAAATCTTGTATCTTAATATGTCAACAAAATTAATACATCAGTCTAAACTTTGCTCTGTTCATATATCTGATTATTTTGCTGACTCTGATATGTCCAATAAAATATTATTTATTATTATCAATATTTTTTTTTAATAAAATGCCTTGTTTCTATATTTTGACATGATGACAAACTTACACTTGTAATACATTATTCTTACGTTCATGTGCGTAAACCACAGCAGAATATTTACTTGATATCTATACTAAATGTATTTTTTTTCTGTTCCCCTGAAGTGTCTTTACTTTTACAAAACTCTTAAACTCTTTGAGGTCTGCATTGTAATCAAGACCCTTATGTAGCTACAAGTACATTTGTAATACTTCACTATGTTCAGATATAACTTTTAGAGGAGTTTATAGCGTTTCTGTATAATTTGTGAATGATACAGTTGCCCTGTACCATTGTTTTGAACTCGCCCCAGCGCCTCAATCACAGTGTCCAGATGTGGATGGTCGTCAGCCGACTCCTGTCAACAGAAGTTACATGTTCTTATACAGTATATCTTGCTTTATACTGTATATTTATCGTCAGTACCTCGAAGAGAAAAGCGAGCAGAGCTATTCCAGCCATGTCGTGTTCAGCTTCTGCCAGAGAACCGTACGGCTCCTTTATGTGGACTATGTGCATCTGAAATAACGACACAGAAACACAACAATCAACATTATTTAAAAAGCTTGTTGTTTTATAGTGACTTCCTGAGTCTCGTCACTGGTCGTCACTAGAACTTGAACCATACCTGAGTCAATATTTTAAAAGGCTTGAGACTGGACTTGATTTTGATTTTTACTTGGGACCTGACTTGTTCTTGAAGCTAGAACATATGTTGATCAGCAATTTACATTTTGTTCACTGTAAAACCCCAAATGGATCTAAAATGGCTTAAAAATAGAAACCTCTCCAGTGACTTCCTGTTTTTAAGTACTAAGCCCCGCCTCTTCACTTTAACATTTAACTGTAACAAACAACAGATTTTAAATGAATAATTTTTGTGTTGGACAGTGACTATCAGAGGTGTTGCTACAGGACAGGCAAACTGGGCCATTGCTTGGGGCCCCCTTAGACAAAAGGGCCCCCACCAGAGAGCCCCCACTGTCCCACTTTTTTTTTTTTTTTTTCCCAATGGATAATGTTTTTGTGTTTGTTGTTTGTTACCATGTTTATTGATAGTTAAAGGATATTTAGTAGTACTTCATTCATTTACCCTTTATTAATTGGTCTTTGTTAAAAATGTGATTAGTTTTTTATTGTTTCTACAATTTAAATTAACCAATTAGAATGTTTTGTCACAATAGTTTGTCTGATTACTGTGTTATTATCGGACATGAGGGCACTAAATAATTTTTCTCTTTGGGCCCCATGGTACCCTTCAACGTCACTGGTGACTATGAGACAGTTTTGAATCACACATGCTTTGCTTTGAGTATTAATTTTTGAATTATAACAAGCTTAAAATAAGAAATCAGTCTGAAATCATTTGAAACAAGGAAAATGTTTTTGGCAAATTGTGTGTTGTTATAGGCCCTACAACAGGGGCGGGCAAATATTATAATTTATTATAATTATTATATAGGCCATATTCAAACCTGGTGAAGTGGTGACAAATTATTATTATTGTAAGCACATTTTTGTAAAACAGGCATTTTTAAACCACTATTTTGACCATTTATTATGTTAAATGTTCCAGTCCCGGGCCGAAGTTTGCCCAGGTCTGCCCCACAGTGACTAATCAGGTTCATCGTAATCAATACTAAAATCTATCTCTAGTCCTCATGTTTATTATTCTGTTGTCTTTCACCTCCATGGGCAGCCTCTCTCCGTCGATGGTGTGTTCAGACCCCGGGTTTCCCTCTCTGCCCCAGTGGAAGTGGAAGTTTTCGGCTCTGTAGATTCCAGGCAGAGCTCCTCCGGACAAACGCACTGAATGAGGCAGGCTGAACTGGGCTTAAAACACACACAGTATTTTAGGAAATGTGGTTATGAAAGATGGAAATGACTTTAGGAATGGACATTGTCTAAAGTCTAAAAAGTCTAATTGTTCAAATACAGTGCCTTGCGAAAGTATCCAACCCCTTGAACTTTTCTACATTTTCTCTTATTATGACCACAAAAATCAAACATATTTCACTGAAACTTTGTGTGAAAGACCAACACTAAGTTACACACAATTGTGAAGTGGAAGGACAGTCCTACATGATCTATTTTTTTTTTTTACAAATAAAAAGCTGAAAAGTAGGCGTGCAAAATTATTCACCCCCTTTTCTTCTGAGTGCAACACATTACTTTTAGAGGCTTTAGAAGGTTCCAATGTTGACCTAACAAATAAATAGAGTCCACCTGTGTGTAATCTACTCTCAGGATAAATGTAGCTGTTCTGTAAAAACCTCAGAGGTTTGTTTGAGAGTATTGGGGAGCAGTCAGCACCATGAAGTCCAAAGAACACACCACACAGGTCAGGGATAAAGCTGTGGAGAAGTAAAAAGCAGGATTAGGTTATAAAAAGATTTCCAAGGCTCTAAACATCTCACAGAGCACTGTTTACACCATCATCCATAAATGGAAGGAGTATGGCACAACTGCAAATCTACCAAGACCAGGCCGTCTACTTAAACTTACAGTTTGAACAAGGAGAGAACTGGTCAGAGATGTAGCCAAGAGGCCCCGGTGACTCTGGAGGAACTGCAAAGATCTACAGCTCAGGTTAGAGAATCTGTCAAAGGTACAACTTTTAGTTCTGAACTACACAAATCTGGTCTTTATGGAAGAAAGCCATTGCTGAAAGACAGCCATAAGAAATCCTGTTTTCACTTTGCCAAAACCATGTGGGGG
Organism: Mugilogobius chulae; assembly: GCA_038363315.1. Lineage (NCBI taxonomy): Eukaryota > Metazoa > Chordata > Actinopteri > Gobiiformes > Gobiidae > Mugilogobius > Mugilogobius chulae. Next base: position 23,463,049 of record CM076399.1, on the reverse strand, counting down.
ACACAGTAACCATGTGGAGGAAGATGCTCTGGTCAGATGAGACCAAAATTGAACTTTTTGGCCAAAATGCAAAACGCTATGTGTGGCAGAAACCTAACACTGCTCATGACTCTGAATGCACCATCCACACAATCAAAAATACAAGTGCCAGCATTATATTCTGCACATGCTTTTCTTCAGCTGGGACAGGGAATATGGTCAGAGTTGATGGAAAGATGGATGGAGCCAAATACAGGGCAATATTGGAAGAAAACCTATTGGAGTCTGAAAACACTTGAGACTGGGGCGGAGGTTTATCTTTCAACAGGACAACGACCCCAAACATAAAGCCAAGGCTACATTGGAAAGGTTTAAAACAAAACATATTCATGTCTTAGAATGGCCCAGACAAAGCCCAGACCTAAATCCATTCGAGAATCTGTGGCAAGATCTGAAAACTGCTGTTCACAAACACACTCCATCTAATCTGACTGAGCTGGAGCTATTATGCAAAGAAGAATGGGCAAAAATGTCAGTCTCAAGATGTGGAAAGCTGGTAGAAACATACCCAAAGAGACTTGGAGCTGTAATTGCAGCAAAGGCGGTTCCAGAAAATATTGACTCAGAGGGGTTGGATAATTTTGCACACCTACTTTTCAGCTTTCAATTTGTAAAAAAAAAAAAACAGATCATGTATGACTGTCCTTCCACTTCACCATTGTGTGCAACTTAGTGTTGGTCTTTCACACAAAGTTTCAGTGAAATATGTTTGATTTTTGTGGTCATAATAAGAGAAAATGTAGAAAAGTTCAAGGGGGTTGGATACTTTTGCAAGGCACTGTATGTAGGTTACTATACTCAAAGAAAATTACTATTTATATTAGTACTATATGTAGCTTAATGCAAACCTTGGTGTGCTTACTTTCTTTTTCTTTTTTTATTAATTGTCTTTAGTCGCTATGGAATGTCAAGATCCGCACTGGAACAGCCACGTCTCAAATAAAGTTGAGCATTTTAGCAGAGATGGCAAAAGTACCGAAGTTCACTACTTAAGTAAAAGTACAGTTACTCGTGTAAAAAAGGACACTGATAAAAGTGAAAGTCCTGCTGAAATTGCTTTACTTGAGTAAAAGTATTTAAGTAAATGTGTGTAAATTTACTTAAGTACAAATGTAAAAAATACAATCACACTGCCAAAAGTTATTCTCTAGTCCCGGTTAAAACTACTAGAATACTAGATATTTTTCAGCTGATTTCACTTGTTAGGGAGTAGAAAGTACAGATACTTCTTGAAAAATGTAAGAAGTAAAAGTAAAAAGTCACCAGATTTTGTAACACTCAAGTAAAGTACAGATACTCAAAAAAACTACAGTACAGTACTTGAGTAAAACTACTTAGTTACTTGCCAACGCTGCATTTTAGACTGAGAAGCATTTGATAATGCTCTTAGTTTTTATATTTAGACATGTTCAATTAAACGTTCATGTCAAAGTCTGTCAAGTAGGTCAACTTTTTGTTGAGGCATTTTAATTGTATTTATTTATTTCTGATTCTATGCAACCTCCAAACCAACACTCCAGACACTAAAAAGAAGATTTATATTGACAACGCCTAAATCAAACCAACACACTTCAACCAAAAAGTCTCATATTTTTGACTAAAACATTGTTTAAATTTAAATGAATATTGCATTGGCTGTACCCGATTTTTTTTTTTTTTTAAGATTAAGCATCAATATTTCACAAAACCTCAAAGCTATTGAAGAAAAAGTGTAAATTTATGACTAAAATATTAATAAAAAATTTAATATTGCATATAAAATGGATTTCATTTGCCATACTCAAACCTTTACATTATTATTTATTTTCAAAAATGCTAACTTCCTGCTGGCATGTTCATTTCCTGTTTAGTTCATTTCTGTGGCGTTTCACTGCCTCAGATTAAAATGAGAAAATACTTTAAGGGCAGTGAACAGTGAGTTGTTGGGTTTTTTGTGTGTCAATGCTAACGCTAAAGTCTGATGATTTGAAAGTAAACATCTTCTATGCACAGTTCAGCTCGTTACCGGAGTGACCAGTGTTGTCCAGGCTGATGTTGATCTGGTCGTTGTGTCCGATGAAGTTGAACGGCGGCAGGGCAGAGTTACTGTGAGCTTTAGCGGTGACGATGTTGATGGGAGACTGACGAAGGCCTCCGCAGCTCGGGAACTGACCCGACCAGTGATCTGGGTCTGAAATGAGAACAAATATATAAGTCAAGCTTAAAGATTGTGTTGTTATTGGCTCCATCTACGTTAAATGGAGCCAAAAGCAACCTTTAAGTGAAATGGTCTGGTTTGATTCATGTTGTTTTTGTCGTCTTTTTGACTAAACGTCCATTAGAACTGCCTTATCTTTGGTTCAACATCAGTTTAACCATTGTGAGCAATCATTTAGGTCTAAAATAGTCAAGAGTTTTCATCCAGTGATACTTGGAGGAGCCAAAAATGTATGCAAAAAAAAGTGAAGTGAATCAAGGGGCAAAGCTCCACAATTTCTAATGTGTTTCTTTTGTAGCATTTACTATCATGATGTGTGTTTGATTAGAACATATATATTTGTATATCTGCAAAACAACATTCATTACATTTTTAATGTATTGTCCTCTTCTACTAGAAACCTTTTTACTATAATTGCAGCTGTTACAAAGATTCTAGTGGAAAAGGAACACAAATTAACCAAATTCAGTGTTAGGAAAAAGACTATCTTAAAACCCTTATCATTCCTGCCTTTTTTCCTCTCACAAGTCTGACTAAAATTGTAGAAATTTCAAAATAAAACAGTTTCTTTTGGAGCACAAGCAAATGGCTGAAGTCTTTGTGGAGCTGTAGCTCTCTAGTTTTAGCTTCTGAGACTAACAGGTCTGATCAAAGTGAAACCCAAACAAAAGAAAAACAGAACCTAATTTCCACCTACAATTTTTTTGTTGTTGGTAGATTTAAGGATTGGTAAAGCTGGTGTTGAAGGTGAAACCTGAATAACACTAGATTTGGCATTTGGATTTTAGATTTGGACTAAAATTACTCAAAAAAATTTAGGCGGAGCCAATACAAGAGCCCTATAAAAAGTTTGAATTTTTGGGAACATTTTTTTGTAAATTTTACCGTAAAGTCTGATTCATCTCTAAATGAGGGAAACATTATAAAATATATAAGATATTTTTATCTTATATATTTCCAGGTGGTTCATAGTTTGTTTTATTCAGATACTTAACAAAAGGAATTTATAAAAAAAAAAAAGTGGAATGGCCTTCAAGGGACACCGGAATGAGAAGGGGTTTTAATATGACAGTGCTGCAGTACTCTACTTTAACTGTATTCATTCGCACAGAAAACTTGTGCCTTAAACTTGCATCATTCACATTTATTAAAACTTATTGCTTGATCTGATAAGTTGTGTTTCTTATGTGTGGTATGTGGTGTGTGTTTTTACCTCTGCAGGCTTCCTCGCAGGAGAACTGAGCATCATAACACCAAAGCGCTGAACACAAACACGGAGGTTAAACAACAGCAGCGGCGTCCAGGTCAAACTGAAATATTCACGTTTCTTTTTCCATCTGTCAAACGTTCACTGTGGGTCGTCTTTTCTCTGGACCAAAGCCAACTGCAGGTGAGATACTTTCTAGACTTATTGATCGACAAGGGAAATCGATTGGACCCAGTTCACACTATTTTAATCTGATAAAATATTCAAATAAAGTGGTAATAATGAGATGAATCAAATGAGATAATGATGTACAAGTTAATAAATGTAATAAGACATTCTTAAACTATACCTAGTCAGGAGAATCGATGGGAGGGAGCAAAGGGGTCTAAACTAGTAAAATCAAAAATAGTACCGTTTTCATATTAATTTATATTGTGGGGTGCCCATATTTTCTTTAGGTTGGACTGTTGTTGGAAATCCGGGGTAACTAACTGATGTACATACATCTGCGCTAACTTAACAAATAACTACAGGTGCTAATTTCAATCTGAACGCTTCCCGATAGATGAATTTTCCACATCCAGAAAATGTTAGCTATCAGAGGGAAAGTAAAGAATAACAAAGACTTAAAGTGACCAAAATATGAAAAGAAACAATATGAACTTGTGCAAAGCTCAGGTGAGTCCGCTTTAGCCACAGAGCGATTCACTGTTTGTGTGTATCTACTGCTGTGTGTCATTTGTGGTTTTGTTTTCAGAGAAATTACCAGTAGAGTGAAATTACCTATCCAGTTTCCCCTTAAGTGAAACTGGTGACTAGCGCTGCCACAACAAAAAAAGTCACGATGACGCTAGTCTGACCCGAGAATGGGGCACCCTTACCCAGGGCAACCAAATTTCTATCAATGGGCCTGTACCCAGTGGTGGCTAAATGACTAATAACAAATTCACTTTGTTATTCAATCAATTCTATTCTATTTAACAAACAGAAATGTTATTAAATTTAATTCAAATTTTGTTGTATTTTTAAGTAAAATTTTTATCAACAACTACTGAGTACATCTGCAGGCTTCAGCTGTACTTTTACTTGAGTATGAATATGCAATACTCTTTCCACCACTAAATACTTAATACAAGAGGTGGGATGAGGAAATGCATGCGCATTCTCTATATTTTAAAAAAGTTACGACGTATTTCAAGCTGTGTGCTGCTCCAAAGTTTGCATTTCAACGAAGACATTTTAATTTAATATCCTCCCTTATAAAGATGCCTTGTTTTATTTGTCTAATCCTGATGTTTCCAGTGTAATCGTGTAAGAATTTTATGGGAATGGTCGGCTCTGTAGAGAAGTCTTTTATTGAAAACAGGAGTCAGGTTAACACAGGTGTCGCTCACAATAATCTGCTTTGAGTCGAGTCTTTTCTCACCGGCAGAGAACAAAGCACAAGACACACTGGCTCTGCTCCACCTGGATCTGCACCTGTTTAACCCTCACAGGGGCAAGAACAGGACAGAGACAGAGGCAACACACACAGGGGCAGAACAGACAGGCATAGCACAGACCAGGGTTGTCATATCGAAAATCAGATATTAATTGACACTAAAACAGGGTTGAATCAAGATACTCATTTGAACAAATCAGAATAACAGAATGCCATCTGACTTTTCTGAATAGTTTTTGAAATATCTCTTGACCATTAGAGCAAGAACAAGACCTCATGCTGACATAGAAAAGGAGAACTGCACAATGTGTTGTATATCAACAATGCAAGAAATTAAAAAGGGGGAAAAAAATGCTTTGGCTTGGTTTTGTCAGAATTTTTATTTTTTGGACATTTACTGTAGTCAATTTTGTCATTATTAAACTGAACATATTGTATCAACAGGTACATTAAAATATGTAAATATAAAACACAGGCCCGAAAAGAAAAAGAAAAATTTGTTTTTAAATAGTCCACGTTTTTTGTACTGTTATCATGTCAAGTGCATTTCCTAGTGTCAAAATTTAGTTTGAAATTTTAGTGTCGTGACAACATGAACACAGACAAGGGCAGAAAAGACAAGAGGCTGCACAGACAGAGATGTGAAGAGACATGAAGGGGCTGCACACAACTCAAACTGTCTCCAATTCAAATTAAGTCTGTTAATGAAACAGTTAGCTGAAATGTAAAGCTCGAGCTGGCTCAGGCAGAATTTATTTCCAGCTGAATTTTCTTTGATAAATATGAGGAGCTGTAAAGCTGGAGTCTGGATCCTGGTACTAATACATTAAACCAAACCCAGGATTTTGGTAAACAAGTTTTGTTTGCTCATGAGTGGCTTTGTTTTGACATCTTTTGTATGGAATCACATATGGCAGTCATGTGTTTCCCACATCAGAAATAGATTTAGAACTCAGAAATTTTGCCTGATATGCTAATGCTGCAGAAATGCTGAAAATGAACCTGCTGATTTATAGATCTTAAATCAGTGCATAAGATCTCAGAGATCTATCTATGTCATCACAAATATATGTTTTCTGAGGCTCAGAGGTAAAAAAAAATATCTCAGACAGAACTTCAGCTGTGTTTTTAAGAAGGAAGGAATTTTAGATTACGAAAAAAAAAAAAATTTGCAAGAGTCCTTTTGCATTAAAATGTTGTACTATCACTTAAGTATTTTAGTCTTTAGCACACACGATACATAAGTACAACAGAACAGAGCTAAATATTCAGTTTTATTCGCACCAGTAGTAAATATATGTAAATTAATTTCTACTAAAGTTAAATAATAAAGCTACTTCGAGTGACTATCATCTGCCACTGCAACTAACAAGAGATTTTACGTCACTGAGAAGCCAAAGAAATCATATAAGACTTGAAAAAACATCTACATTTGTTCATTTAGTGTCAAGAATACAGTAAATTTAATCTATAAGTAATTTAGTAAAAGTAGCGGTAGCAGTTGTAGTTGTTTACCTGTGCCTGTGGTCTGCAGGTAGAGCAGGTTCAGGAGGTAAAGGGACAGACTCATGATGGACCTCTTCACAAACTTTTGAGCTGGACAGTGTGAGACCTGAAGAGAAAAGAGCCCTGGCCTTGTTTTAAGAGAAGCCCCCCTCTGGACAAAAACATGCACTGCAGCCAGAGTCAGGAGAGAGGATTTGGATAATGAACGTGTAATGTATCAGCTCATTTAAGAAGTGAAGGTGACATTGACTTTATTATGTTTTAGGACACGTAAACTCAAGTAAAGCTAACATTCTAATAATTTAAAGTTAATGTAATTTTAGGGACAAAACATAAACGTGCACAAAAAGAGGTATATTTTGAAAGATAAACTAAACATTTTGAAAAACCACATCTTGTCTAAATGAGTTGTGCAATATATTTTTTATCGTCAACGTAAAGCTTTTGTCACTTGTAGATTTACTCAGAGCGAGAGGAGAAACCAAAAGTTTTGCTCAGTTACTATTACTTCAGTGCAAATATTATGGTCTAAATCAGGGTTACTCAACGTATTTCTTGGAAAGCCATAGTTGCACAACATGTGATCGATTAAACTCAAATTTTAAAATTATAAAAGCAATGTTAGATTTGTAACGCTGTACAACATTTTCACACCAGCGCTGAACCAGAATTAAACAAGAACTAGAGTAAAACTATCCAAAACCAGGTCAGGTCTAATGCAGAATTACACCAAAATGGGACAAAATCAGGTCAAAAGTGCACTCTGCAAATATATACTGTACATTTACAACATTTGAAAGATGGGTTGAGGGCCAGATCAGATCTTTTGAGGGACAGTTGAATACAGGTCTGGTCTAAGTCCTCAATCTTTACAGACACTCAGAGAACTTTACATCAACTTTATGCAGACACTGGGGCAAAGTGGGTAAAGTGTCTTGCCCATGGACCCTGTTGTGTCCATGGGCAAGACAAGATTTGACCAGATCAGGCTTAACTTAGTTATGTCTATTACTACCTAATACTCAAGTAAGTAAAAAAGAAATCAAAAATGCTCAGGAATTTACATTTTGAAGGTCTCATGATGAGAAACACAATGCAAAGGAAAAAAAAATTTAACAATGAATTAGCCCAGTAAAATAAAGGCTTTTTAAACTTTTATTGTATGAAGAGTGCCTTGTTGGGTCCCCATTTTTTCTTTGCACTCAAGTAAGCTGCTAAATAGAACAATTGCTTTTAAAATGTTACTCGAGTAAATGTATCTGAGTACTGCCTTTTGGACAAAGTTGTAAAGATAGAGACATTTCCATTTCCATCTGAAACTCATTGTGTATGATGTTCACACCCGAAGCAGTGTTTCAAGGTTGCACAAATGTTGGCAGTTTTTTGGTCATTAGCAACTTCTTAGGCTTGTTCTTAGTCAGCACCATCACACTGTTTCTTAATGAAATGTCACTTTTAGTAATATGAAAGAACTGGACTTAAGAAGCTTACCCAAGTGTAAAGGTCATTTATGTAGGAAATTATAGGAAAATTCTACATTGAAAAAAGGTTTATTTATTCAACTTATATTATTTACTTCTAAATATAGGTTTGTAATTTGATGGTGGAGGTGTGGAGGCTGCCTGGCTCAAGGCCTACAGTTTGTTGACTGCTTTCCTGTTTGATTAAGAAAATATACTCACTAATGAAGAAAATATAGACTTTCAGAATATATCACGCTTTAAATCATTTATGAATTATCAAATACTATTCAAATACTCAAATCATTAACTCTTGTTCTGCTGTGACACATAAAGTTTAATTGGTTGATTATTTTATTTACTTTTTTGTTGAGGGCTGAGGTCGCTTGTTTTGGCTTTTTTTCAAAGGCTAGGTCGCTTGTTGCTGTCTGAAAATCTGCAACCCTGATAGCCACAGTGACTAGTCCATTTTGTCACTTCAGCACGTTTGCTTTCCTTCTTGCTTGTTAATTTTCAGTATTAAATGAAAAGCAGAGAGGCTTCATAGTTGTCATCCAGGCAGCGTATTAGAAGGTCAAGATGTTTCGACTCTCATATGAAAGTCATTTGAATCAATCTTCAATCACACTGTCCAGACGACAACTTTAAAGTCTTCCTACAATAGATCACTCCTGGACAAATGAGGGATTACACTGACAAGCATCAAGTGAACAAATAAACACAACTTTTTCTGTGTACAAAATTATTTAATTTGTTGTTAATTATTATTTATAGAAATACATGTATTACAACGTACATTACAAACTGTCTTTAAGCAGCGTTGTTGTGTTTGCTACAATTATGAAAATGAAGAGAAATCCTTCAAGACACTTTAGTGGACAGAAGAGACACTTAAATAAACGGCTTTAAAAGACAAAGTGCTTCAGGCTGAAATGACTGGACTTAATAATAATCTGAGAGTTACAAAGTGAAATGCTTTAGACACGACTGGAAATGTTTAAATTGCACTTAGGCTGATGCTCCTTCATTGTGTTTGGAAATAAAGTTAAGAGGGTTGTTATTAAAAAGACTATGTGATAATAAAATGGTGCTTTAAGAGCTATAAAAGAATAAATAATTACTTTTCTAAAAACGTGTTGAAATGTTATGATAAGATGTATATAAACCTTCAGTCAGACTAAGTCACCTCTGGATTCACATGTTCAGTTGTGTTTTCATTCTGTGATGATCCTCTGAGCTGCTTTGGTGATCTTCAAAGGAAGTAATTCTGAAAAGAACACAAAGAGTAATCAGTACAAATGTACTCAATCTTGTAAAAACTAACATTTTCTAAAAATGATAAAGTTGAAACCTTTTTAAGCCCATGTGACTTCAACAATCATCTATAGAGGAAACTGCTCATAAAAATGATAATGTTTGTACCATAAATTATCTTTCAGACTTTAGAAGAAGCTTAGTAGTATTTGAATTTTTAAGTATTACTGATCATTTTTAATAAGTTCAAAGAATTTGGAGCACACATTTGATCAAAACAAGAAAATACTCTGGATACTAATAACTGGAATCTACTTACCTAAGACACTAACATGGGGTAATCAAAGTGTGAGACAAAACTTAGAGCAACTTGGAACAAAGAATTTTGGGAATCACTGAAGTAGGAAGTTACTAAGGACCGGGGATGCTCTGGATAATTATTCATTTGCTCGAATGTTTATTGTTTTATTGACTGTGTATTGTATTTTTATTTTTCTACCATTCAAGTTAACAATCTTGGGAAGTCCTCAGATCATACATTTTTTTGATAAATGTATGAAGTTGGCTACAAGGCTTTGTGGTTCTAGATACTTAATACAGAAAAAAAAAAATCAAGTATAACACATGTTCATATTAAATAAATTAAGAACCTTCATCACAAATTTAAGAAGGAAAAATTAAATTCTGTTTTAAAAATATCAAAATGAGTTTCTCTGATTTAATAAAAGTACAGTAACTGTATCCCAATTACCACTAAGTATTCCAAATAAGTATTTTAGGTAGTGTATTTAGTTCAGAGTTGCCAAGTCTGCTTCTTTATAGCAACTTTGGGCTTCTTTTTTTTCAGTTGCTTGTTGTGAAATTGACAAATGTGATTTTTTTTTTTTTTTGGCTTGCTCCTGAGCTGCACTTTAATGTCTTAAAACAAGTGTTTGTTTGGGTTTTCCTTTTTTCCCCAGGTTTGACTCAAAAATGTATCAACTAATGACTGAATTAAGGACTTTTCATTCAGTCATTATAGGTGTTAAAATACAATTCAAACGGTGTGCGTATCATTAACTTTCAAGATTACTTGTTTTAGGCCCTTTTTTTTTTTTCCAAAATGATTTCTTGTTGCTTTATGAAATACTGACAACACTTATTCATTTACGGCTGCACAAAAAGAGCACATTTAAATCTCTTGTCTTACCTGAATGACCACAGCGGCCACCACCACCATGGCGGCTAACATCATCATGCGTCCGATCCAGCCCAGGTTGGCGGTTTTGAGGATGAAGAAGCGGGCGCGGCTCAGTTTGGTGGGCGTGTGCGGCGGGTAACGCATGGTGTTCATCCCCTCCATGTTCAGCTTCTTGATGAGACAGCTGCGCAGGTGACTGAGCTGGTCGAACGAGAACTTGCCGTGGTAGCAGCCCATGCCACTGTTACCTGGGCAACAAGACACAGGAAAAGAAAACTAGTTAATATTTGATTATTAAAACACATTGGCTGTTTCTCAATATGCGTTCTTGTGCGTTTTTGCGCGCTTGTGAAACGTCATCCGTTGCGGCCCGACTACTGTTCCAACTGGCAGAGCACGTCAGACCGAGAACGGTTTGCCGAGTTTGTAAAAGCGCTGGACCATTAATCGAAAAATCAAGAGATTGAATTGAAACAAATCGTCAATTATTTGGTGGTGGGTTTTGAATTGAAAGATTGAAAATCAATCTTTGTCAGTAATTATGTGTAGTTTGGAGCAAAAGTCAAACTTTGATGAAGAATATTGAATCATAGTTTCAAAAAAATCTAATAACTAGGACATATTAAAAGTTTTAGTTTATGTTTATGAAAGGCATTTTTTAATTTGTTTTTGAAAAGGTTAAACAGAAATTAAAAATTGAGATAAAAAAAAACATATTTTTTCCAAGATCGCTGCATAGCTAGCTTGAACCGGTGAGTTATACGTTGTTAAATTATAGTTTTAAAGAGTTAAAAATAATTTCTGCTACAATTTGAGGTGAGAAATATGGCCCGTTATTATCAAACTGACGGCTGTTTTAACAATAAACAGCTGAATGAAGCCTGTAGCTTCAGCTTTAACCTCACACAGCTCCGGTCTCTGCAGCCAGAGCCAGAGTGCTTATGGGTGGGTATATTTTTTACGAAGTACCGAGGGCCCTGACTGGGGAAATAATTGTCAAAAACAATTGTTAGCAGATTCTCAATATCAAGAGCCCTCCGTAATATTGTGAGAAATATGTATATTGCAAGGTTCAAATTAAAAAAAATGGCGTATCGTGAGATTTGCATTTCGTAACATCCAAATTGTCTCAGAAAACCCTTGAGTGAATGTTACGGTAACAAAGGCAGATGGCATTTTAAAGTATAAATTAATTTACTAATGTCCTGGTAATTGCTGCAATGTGTTGACAAAAGTTTAAACTTTATAATACACTACAGGATCACTTTAGATTCTTGTGATTACAAACATTAAATTGTCTTTAAATAATGTGCCCCACCTAATGCATAAAGCTGCCAAAATAGTCAAAATAAGACAGAAAAAACAGAAAAATACTGATATATGTTACAGTATGCAATGCCGTTTCTAACTCAAGTTGTAGCATTCTTATTATACATTTTTAAATTCTATGTTGGACTTAGGTTAGATAATATATTTAATGATTTAATGTTTCTCACCGACTCCTCCGAACGGCAGAGCGCTGACAGAGTAATGCACCAGACAGTCGTTGGCCAAAATCGCTCCACTGGACGTCTCTGAAATCATCTTCTGTATCACCTACGAAAACACAACAGAAAATCTGTGTTCATCCAGTGTTTCTTAGTTCATCTGTTGCCATGACGACGCCGAACCTTGTCTTCTGGCGTGAAAACGTAAAGAGCCAGAGGTTTTTCTCCTTTGTTGATGAATTTTATGGCTTCGTCCAAACCGCCGATGGTGATGATGGGAAGAACTGGACCGAAAATCTCCTCCTGCATCACTTTGGCTTCGGGCTTCACGTCTCTCAGCACTGTGGGAGCTGAACATGGGACAAAAGGGTCAAATTGGACTTAAATATACTGAAATATGACCAACAAAGATTTGAATCAGGGAAAAAATATACCAAGACCAATAAATTATCTAAACTAATTAAAGTTAAGCTGGGTTTTAGTAGTTAAATTACCAATGTAGCAGTCTGCCTCTTCGTTTTGTCCTCCTACGACCACCGTATTGTCGTCTATGAGACCCATGATCCTCTTGAAGTGTCGCTGGTTGATGATGCGTCCATAGTCGGGGCAGGTCTGTGGGTTGTCTGTGTAAAACTCCTAAAAATGTGAAAAAAGAGATGTACTTTTTCTTACCAGCTCTGTTTGAATTGTGCTTGTGGGTGTTTACTAAATTTTCTTAGTTTTTTTACCTTCACAGCTTTCTTGATCTCTGCGATGACTTTGTCCTGGATGCTCGGCTCACACAGGATATAATCTGGAGCGATGCAGGTTTGGCCACAGTTTGTGTATTTGCCCCAAGCCACTCGTCTGTTTACAGAAAATAAAAAGCAAATAAGTATATAATGAAAAAGTACTTACTGTAAACAGCTCTGTACTTAAAAACTGATGTTAAGATGTGTCAGCCATTTTGACCACAGTTTATTTTATCGGACAACAATACGAACAAGTTGTTTTGAAATAATAACTTGCAATACATTTAAAAGTTAGTATATATATTTGGTGACATTTTAGTAATGAAATGATAGAACAATAGAACAAAAAATCTATGTGGTAATTGTTATTGTTAGAGTATTCTCTGCTAATTATATGAAGCTAATTTCGACAATCCATTATAATCCAAATGTGCTAAATTGTTCCAGTAATCCTTTTGATTGAGGTTCACAGCACACAAATGTAAATGTCCTGCTAAATCTCTCTCCAAAAAACTATGTCAATGTTATCATAAAAATGTTTGTCCAATAATATGTTACAAATTTATCAGCGACAAAGCACAATGACCCAGACCAGAGGAAATGTTTGTTTCAAGTTAAATATTGTTAATTTCCAACTGGAGTTTACTCTTTACTGTCTGAAAGTTGCATAAAATGAAAATAATTATCAACAACCAAACCTACTGCTAAAACCTTCTATGTGTCATGTACAAAGAGAAAATGAGTAAACAGTAGCAGAAAAGCAGAAAAACTACAACAGCACTTCTGTTTTTATCACATAGTTCAACTCATCACTTACTATGTTTAAATAAGAAGTTTTTTGTCTGTTTGATGAGTGAATTATTTGTTGTTTAAAAGTAAAAAGGTCTAAATCTCCAAGTGCCATGAGCAAACAAGCTAGCTAAGTCTGCACTGTTACTACGACAACAGAAAAGCAATTTTATAACATTTCTGCCAAACAAACGCTTAACAGTAGAACATAAAAAACTAAGTAACACATTTTATCAGATGTTCTTGGTCAGAATGTTGAAGATCTTTTCAAATAAAAGAATGTCAGTGCATAACCTCTTTAGTGAAACTAGTTCCACACCAAAGTCAGACACATCTATGCCGTGTTAATCTGCTTTTCAGACCTGCAGGCGATGCTGACGTCACAGTTCTTGTCGATGTAGCAGGGGCTCTTTCCTCCCAGCTCCAGAGTGACCGGCGTGAGGTGCTTCGCCGCGGCCTCCATGATGATTCTACCCACCATGCCGTTCCCGGTGTAAAAAATGTGATCGAAACGCTGCTTCAGCAACTCCTGCGTCTCAGCCACTCCGCCAGTCACCACCGGGTACAGCTCCTGAAACGCAGTAAAGTCATTTGGACTAAGATTAATGAGCCTCATTCATGACACGTTCTTACGAACAAATTTGTTCTTATGAGCTCCTTACGAACATTTTTGGCATTCACAAAATTTGTTCTTAACGGAAAATGTTGATCTGTAAGAACAAATCCTACGAACACCGAGGAGCACTTGTAAGAACAAAAAATCAGCTGTTTCAGATTTTTATTTCTTATATAGTTCAGTCAAAAATTGTAATTCCAACATGATTGTAGGTTATGTATTTGTATTTGCAAATTATTGTATATAAAATAATTTTAGAAACAAAAAAAAAATCAGTTATGCATAAAAATGACTCACTCTTTTAATAAACCTACAGCAGCCTGTCCCAGCCTCAGAGCCTCTGTGTTCTGACCCCCACAGGACTCAGACCCTGTTCCCCCCAGGACTCACTTCAATCTCGCTTCAGAGTTTAAGTGAAATGAGCAGATGATTCTTGAGCTACAGATTTTAGATGATACATTTACAAAATAACTTCTTAATTATGGTAATCTGTTTTACTGGAGTTCCTGGTAAAACAAACAAGTGCAAGTGATTCCTATAAGAGTCAAAATACAGCTAAAACAGGAAAAAGACACTACAGTCTATTGAGTAGTGGGTTTGTTACTGACATGTAAAAAGAGAAAATCAGGTAAACTGTGAAAGCAAAGCAGATAAACAAGACTTTAGATTCTCTCACATTTATCAACAACTTTAGAATCACTCACAGTTGAACTTATTACCCTTTTCTTCTTAAAACAGATGTTTTTTTTGTATCTGTTTATTGCCGTTAAAATGTCCTAAATCATCAACTGTTATTAACAAAAAAGCTTGTAGCAAACAAGCTGCTGCCACAACATTATTTTGCCTGTAGTTTGACCCATAGACATATAATTAAACTAATTTAATGTCTATGGTTTGTTGACTCATTCTAAATGTTTTTCAAATAAAAGAATGTCTGTGCATAACCTCTATACCCCATATCTCCATCTTAGATAATCCCATAATATTTCCTTTGTTGAACTAAATATAAATTCCTGCTCTTTCTTTCAGTTTATACAACAGTATTTCAAAGAGTAGATAGATTAATAGTGACAAAGCTACAAAAATGTAATTAAATCTTCTCACTTTGTCAATGTAGGCGGCAGAAACTCCTCCATGATTTTGGCTGTGTGGCCACTAACTTCTGAAGGTTTGATCACAGCCGCGTTACCTGGGAAAAGAAGGGGAAAAAAATTAAAACAGTGAGAAATTAAGAAGTTGGTTTAAAATATATAGGCTTATTGGTGTAACTGTGTCTCAACATGTGTCCGTTTGTCTAATAGTACAAATATTTAAATCCATAATGCTGTTTTTTATGACTGTTTGTTTGCGAGACCAAACTCTGATGAACTATGACTTACTCCACTCACACAGTCTTGCACACAATGATAATAAAGGATAAAGTCCGTTCAGAGCAAACCAAGCTGCCATTTAACCAGAAAACAGCCAACACTGACTTAAACAGGGCTGTAATTTATCATAAAGTGCATTTAATGACATTTCTAATTAAGTCAAGTAGCAGTCTGTGACAAAATGATGAAATTATTAAACATATCCAGGAATGTTCAGTAGCTTAAACTTGCATTATCTCTTGTTTATCAGAACTGTTGCTTATGTCTAACCAGCAAGTAAAATAATAAACTTTTACAGAATGTGGCAAACTGGGAAAATGTTTTATGAATGAATTACCAGTACAAAAGAAAGCAGAATTATTATGAAACAAAATGAAAGTTACAGTCAGGGTTCGTACAGTGTGGAAAACCTGGAAAAGTTATGAAATTTCTATTACAATTTTTACAATTTTGAAATTGTACTGGTTTGGGAAACTTAGAAATATATTTATTTAAATAAAAAAATGTTTTTAAAATTGCACTAAAATTTGGAGTTAAATTTTTTATGTCTAGAAATCCCTAAAACTTTGCTTTTTGGTCTTAATCAGGAAGCCGATAATGATTGAAAAGTATGTTCAACGAGGTCATAGAAATGTAGGAATAGAGGTTATGCACTGTCATCATTTTATTCCAAACATGCTTAGCAACATTTAGAATGAGTGGCATTTCTTCAATGTATTTCTTTGTTGTCGTGGCAACGGCTTGTTAGCTGTAAGTTGTTCTGTTAACAACAGTTGATGATTTAGGACATTTTAACTGCAACAAACTGACTAAAAACATATTTTTTAAGAAGAAAAAGGTAATAAGTTAAACTGTGTGTGATTTCAATGTCTGATAAATGTGAGAAGCTAAAGTCTGTTTTATCTGCTTTGCTACAACTGTTGACTTGATTTTCTTTTTTACATGTCAGTTACAAACCCAGTGCTCAGTTGTGGGTTGAATTTGTTATCAAACTGTAGTTTATTTTTCCTGTTTTAGCTGTTTATTGAACTCTTACAGTAGAAAATGTTCCTTTCTCTCCATTAACTCTTATGCATCGTTGCCACTCAGCATGAACATTTAGAATGCACCTGCATAACCTCTATAGTTTTGTACAAGTCATTAGAAATGTGACGTTAAAATCTGTACCAACCCTGTACAGTTTTTAACCAACAAGTACATAATGTATTATTGTTGTGAAATGACAGAAATAGGGTCAAATACATATTTAACTTTTCAAACATTACATTAGGCAATAAATGAACTATAATAGTCTGATCTCACTGCTGTTAAAAGAGCCTTTGACCTGCTCATAATGTGCTGACTGTGTAACTATTGAGCAAAGCTGCAATAAATGAGGAACACAGAGGTTTTACATCATATGACAAAACAAATCAGAAGTGTTATTACTACAAATGTCCTAACAATTTGTCTTATTAGTTTATTACAGTATTAGAACTGCTTGGTAGATTTTTTTTATAAATTACATGCTAAGAAAGGCAGTAGATAAAGGTTTAGTGCTTGTGTAAGGAGGGACTTGTTGAGATAACTTTTGCTCCTGTTTGATTAAATGCAGGACGTAAAAGTCTTGTTTTCGCTGTGTTCGTTTAGGCGTGTCTTATACTGTTTGAGCTGAGTAAATGTTGGTCTAAATAGTTATGTTTTACAATATATACTCTTTTTTTTAAACATAATATAGATTCATTGTTGTGTGTTATAACAGACTTAATTTTCAAACCCAAATTTCCAAAACTCGAACCAGAAATCTTGCATGACGTAAGTAATGCTAAAGCTTTGTGCTACAACCTTCACTTTTTACCCCCGACGGGCCTCTCCTTCAGTGACCTTTGACCCTTTACACAAACGTTGAGCATTATGCTGCACGATTTGGGGAAAAATACTTGTGATTTCTCTGACATGTTCTGAAATGTCTGTGAATGAACATGTTTGAACAGATCTTAATTACAGGACTGTTTTTTATGCAAACGATCTCATGATATTTTGTTTTTTTTTGTGAAGAAAATTATAACACTTCAAAAACTGCAGCCTGTGATCCAACAGTGTATTTTGGAAAGACGCTTAATTGTGACAATAACAAATTCAGGCCAATGAATAATAAACACTGTGAGAGGATCTACTGAGCATTCTTCAGTTCATCGTCTGAAACTAGCTGATCTAAAGCAAACAAATACAAAAAGAGTCAGAAAAGTTCATTACAACAAAGAGGAATGGTTGAAGTGCTATATTTAGTTGCTGGATTTAGTCAATTACTCACAATTTATGGATTATTTATGGAAAGAGGCATTAACTAGTTTTGAAACATCCTCCAAAACATGCCATATGTCTTTCAAGCAGGTCAAATATAGCTAAAATAGGCTTATCATCTTCTCTGGCTGTTCTCCATTTAAACTAATCCATTATTCTATAACAGGGGTGGGCAATAGGGATGGGACGATATTAGAATTTGCACTCACAATTATTGTGACCAAAATAATAGCAATTAACAATAATTTACTAAACGTATAGGTTTACAGCTTAAAAGTCTCTGAAACATTTATTATTTTACAATCTGCATGTGTTTGTACAACTACTTATTGTATTTTGGTCTAAGTGGAATCGACAATGATTCAAAGTGAAGAAATGTGAACACACTCTGTAATTAACTCTGAATAGACTCATAATTGCGATTATTGTCACGTACGATTATCACGATTATGATAACTTCAAAATTATTTAATTGTAGCCCTTTATTATCGCGATTAACAATAATATCATACAGTATATCGTTCCATCCCTAGTGGCCAATTATTTTTCCTGGACATTGGCATTTTTTGTAAAACAAGCTTTGGAAACAACTATTTTGCTCATTATGCTTAGTATAATAAATATTAAGGCATCAGGCAAAGACATGCTCCAAAGCTAAATCAGTCAAACTAAATTATAGATAAAGAGTAGCATTGATTCTCAAAAACTGTGGGTTAGGTTGATCTACAAGCTAATTGCTAAGCCAATCAGCAAAATAACCATTAGTTGCAGCTCATTGTACATGCCTGAAAATTCAAGGATGTCAACACTGAAATGCCAAAACAAACAAGGAAATAGCTTAGATTTAAAATGCCTACCTGGTGCGGTTTGAAAATGTTAAAATGTCAAGTCTGGAGGGACAGTAATAGTACAGTAGTTAGCTTATTTGAAAAGAACAGACAATTAAGATTAAGCGAATGGATAAGAAGAATTGGTTTGTTTAGGAAAATAGTTTGTGTAAAAGATGAGATAAATGTATAACCGTTTTGGCCAGTTTAGCAACGTAGCTAAATTCATTGCTATGGCAACCAGCTCACTTCAGTCCCCCTGAACCTGACAATCTAGCACTAATCTTTGAAAATTGGATAAAGTAGCAAATAAAAAAACAACTAGACAAACTGTATTCCCCAATTAACAATGATATTTTACGTCTTAGTTTTTGGATTACCGGCTGCGATTGCCCCGATGAGCGGCTGGATGGTGACTGCCCAGGGGTAGTTCCAGGCCCCGATGACGAGGACCACGCCGAGGGGCTCAGGGCGGATGTAGACCGCATCAGCGATGGTCAGCAGGTTCTTCTCCACGGGACGAGGCGCCGCCCACGACTTCAGATTTTTAACAGCCAGGTCGATCTCGCCCTCCAGGCCCAGGGTCTCGTACATCTGAGTGCCCACTTCACTCTGACAAGGCGAAGAACGTAGCATTGGTTTAAAACGTGTAATGTATCATGAATTGGTACGTTTACTAAAGGAATTTGTATTTTTCTCACTGCATACTTTTACTCTGAGTAATATGTGAACTGAAGTAGAGCTTTTAACAATATGAAATTATTTTGTGTCTGTTGCACCGCTTCATCGGATATAGTTCACTTTTTGTAAATTTTTTGAAGACACATTTTTTTTAATGCTTTGGCCTTCCAATTATCGTAGGCTAACTTCAAATTATAAATAAATAAAAATGACTTTTACAGTTACATTCACAGTTACTCTTGCTTGAGTAGCTACTTGTTTCTCCAAATATATGTACCTTATATATATATATTTTTCAAGCTATTTGATAAGTTTAAATTAGATAAAATAGTCTTTATTTCTTCCATGATGGGGAAATTCCAATGTTTCAACATAGGAACTGGAACAGAAAAACAGAAACATGCAATAAAAACAAGATAATAACTTTACAAATAGACTTAAGCAAAACTAAGTAACATTTTTACCTTCTTAAATGTCCTTGTAAGTCTTCGTGACGATGGCTACATACATGTATGTATTTTGGAGCATGTGTTGGCTCTCTCGGTTGTCTACGGCAGAAACTACAGCAACTGCAACCTTCCTCACCCTTCCCAACACATTCCCGACCCGAATATCTGTCCTGAAAATCCCTGGCTCTTTGTTTTTTTATTAAGCAGTGTAAAATGTGTTTTAATATGTTTTTGCTGCCTTATTTCAATCTTAAACTTACGCAAAAATGAGAAAAATACCTAAATAATGTTAAGTTTCAATTCAGTTGGCTAGTTTAATTACACAAGAGAGCTGTAGGGGAAGCTGTACCGCTGAAGTTGCTTTGTTCTGCTTTAAATCTCATACATTGTTCAGGTGGAGCAAAAATATAAGATTACAAAACTATTACATACAAAGTGTATTTGACTACGGATAAAGAATAGAGCATCATATGGACAGAATAATGAGCAGGAAAATAAGATCATAGTTGCTGAACCACTACTTTGTTCTTGTTTCTTTTCTTTTACTTGCTTAATACAATATTATTTAGAGTATTACAGTATTTCTACAATAGTAACGTTACTCTTCCTTGAGTACACAGTTGGGCTACTCTACCTCAGTCCAGAGTCATGACTTGCTTGTCCTCCTTCCTTCATATGACCTTTGACAATATTTGTTTTTTGGTTTTGGCAGGTAAATTCTTATGCAGGCGCCTTTCCATTAGCCTGATGTATCAGCCGGTTTCATTTCACTTGAGTGAAATGAAATAGAGCGGAGGCACTAGGTGGCGTTAGCCTGGCTACCTTTCCATCTCCGCAAGCCATAAAACTATAAACGGTTCAGCATCTAAGAGAGTACATGTATATTATTGGTGCAGGCATTGTGAGTTAACAGAGTACATTCCAACAGTGGAGTTTTCTGCCTGCTTGATGTTGTTTTGTATGCTTCTGAAGGTTATATAAAGGTCAAATAAAATGCCATGGATTTTTAGAAGAGCCCATAAGCCACTCAGGCTCCACCAGGAATAGCACACAGAACAATACAACAATACAGTACCTAGAAATGCTAATTATTCCAAGTATCTGGAATAAAGAGACTAGCTATTTCAGGACAGACTAATGAAGTGCTTTGACTCTTGTGAGGCTGTTTTCACTGCAGTTATTTGGTCGTGTATTTAAACTATTTCAAGTGTGAATTTTCATGTAAAAATCCCACATAACTTTCCTAAGTGGCATTTGTCCTAAAAATAGTTCAATCCTTTCATTGCCAAAAAGCAATTAGGAGCCCCTTCAGAACAGAATGATTTGGACTTCCAGCGATTTGGACTATTTTGGGATGGCAGTTACCTTATTCAGGTCCTTCTTCATGGCGTCCGCGATCTCCTTTTGTTTCTCGGTGAATAGGCGCTTGAGGCTCTCGAGCTGCAGGATGCGGTAGTCTAGGCATTTGGATCGGCCCGTTTCAAATGCCTTTCTGGCCCGGGCCACTGCCTGCTGCTCGCGGGACATCCTAAACAGTAAACACCACAGACAGATTAGGAGATAAAACTGTGTTGTGTCATCAGTATAGGAGGATATCTGTGGGTTTTTCAGAATTACACAGCTTTAGAACTGTTGCCATATCCATAATTTAACCAAATATTATAGAAAAAACTAAATCTTCTAGGTGTTGCATCTAACAGGAAGCTGAAATGATAAAGGTGGGTGAAGTCTTGGTCGACCACAATTTTATTAGTCGACTAATTATTTTTAGATTACAAGGAATTTGTATTCAACAGTAACAGATTTATTGATCTGAACTGCCTTTTTAATATAAACACACTGTTTTCTCTTCATTTTCTGCATAATCTATAGCGTTTGCATGAATTACATAATATTATTAGTCTTTTTAAACAAAGTTTCTTGCAGAGTTGTCACAAAACTAAAATTTCCAACCTAATTTTGATACTAGGGAATCAACTTGACTCTCAATACCACAATGAGAATCTTTTCAAGAAAGTCAGATTTTTATACAAAGGACTGACATTTGCAACACAAAATACAAGTTTATGATCAAACATTTTAGATTATTTAAAAACTTTTTTTCTTTGCAGTTCAAATTTTTGTCCTGTTAATGTTATTTGTTCAAATGAATATCTAATTTCGACACCAGTTTTAATATTTTTGACAACTCTACTTTTAGCTTCAGAGCCTTTGCCACGCCCCCTTTTAAGTGATTAAACTGGTGAAGTGATAAGAAATCATAGCCACGATTTTGTTAGAACCAGATGATACTTTGCATTTTTGTTTTACTTTCTAGTAGTAAATAAAATCTGCTTGTGAAAGAGCTCTTCTTTGAGACTGGTTATATCCAGCTGTCACTCACTCGGCTTTGCTGACGTGGACTAATTTAAGGAGTTTGTGGCAAAAAGAATATGTTTGAGCAATCACAATATGACAATTGTCAGGATGAGATCACAATTAGAGTTTATTGCTGTCGTCCAGCCAAATTCTTCTACTAGATAGTGGAAATACTTTTTTTATTTTATTTTTCTTATTTTATTTATTTAACTGTATTTAACCAGGAAGTCCCTTTGAGATTCAGAATCTCTTTTGCAAGGGAGACCTGGACAAGGTAGCAGCCAACACCAACAATAAAATAATATAACAATTTAGACAATATTACATAATATTACTAAAAAACAACTCTCTCAAGAAAAACATACACACTTCTCAATCACAACATTTTTTACAATTCTCCTGAACTTCTCCAGAGACACAATGGCTTTTAATTTGAGGTCTTTTCGTAACTCATTCCAAGACCATGGTGCAAAGTGACAAGGCAGTATTTCCAAGTGCTTACAATCAAGTCTCATTAGCCTACTGTCTGTGACACATCTCTTTAGCATGTTTTTAAATCTTAAACTTTGCGTGGCCTACTTGATGTACTGAAGTTGTTTTTACTTTTAGTAGTCAATAACGGGCAAAATCATTCTTGAATTTTCATCTATGGTTCTTTTACAAATATTGCCTGTCTTACACCAAATATCTGGAATTTTAGAGTTGTACAAAGCTGTAAAACTGTAGTAATAAAGCAAGAGCAAAAACTTCACTGAACAAAGCAACACACACTAGCTTTCCTACTACGAGAAATCTTGAGTTTGTAGTGAAGTTTGATTTTGAGTAACTGTCTGTAGTTTGTGGTCCGGAAATATCCCGAAAAAGCTTTTGATTCTTGTTGCGTTCACTGCAGTTATTGAGAACTTAAGTGTGAAATTTCAAGTAAAACCTCACAAGCTTCAGGTAATTTGACACCTGTTAGCCACCATCGCACTGCCCAGGTATTCTGTTGTCTAATTCTCCTTATTTTGTAAAGTAATTATAAACCTATAGGTTGCAATTACCTGCTGGGTAGAGGAACACGTGTGACCCACCCCTGCCTCTTGATGATTCTACTTTGAGCCTATGAACTCCTAAATGTAACCCACGATTATGTTTCAGTGTAATGGGACAAAGACTGTATTGTATTTTCATTGTACTGAAGTTTGGAAAGATCAGATCCTTAACATTTAAAGTTTAAAAACACAGTCTCTACCGTAATACCTTACCTTGTCCTGACATGAAATTCTGACTACCCCCCAAATTCCCCTCAAGCCAAATTGACAGCTGCCTTTTGAGCTCCTGCCTGCGTTGTCATTGTTTATAGAGAAAAGTATCGTTGTGGAGTGAAACAGGAAACCGGACACAGCCAATGGGGCGTTTTTAAAGCTACAGCACCCATTTGGCCATCCACATGCAAAACAATAACTGGCAAAAGCCCCGTTCACACCTTCTACTTGATGGAGCAGCAGCATTGCCTTTGAATGCGATGAATACGAGCCTGCACTTATTATTATGTAATACCGACTAGTTAATGAGAAACAGGCTGCATTTTGGCCACTGCAGAGCACAATAAGTACAGCAATCCAATCGGGCTGACCCTCGCGTGCAATGTCCAAACTGCAAAGTATCCAAAGCGCGCATTTCCGCTTTATTACGCGTCTTATAGATCAGCTGACTGCGGTCACGTTGCGCAGCCTGTGAAACTATGTATGCTGTTGTGTGGTTTTAGTCCTACCTGAATTGTGTGTAGTGTTTTCTTGTGGTCCTGGTGTTGGAGGACAGCGGGAGCGGAGAGGAGCGGACTGTGCCAAAGCCTGACCGACTCACAGCGCTCGTGTTCCGTTATAAGACCCGCCCAAATGTCCCGAGGCCCGCCCACCTCCGGGTCCGACCTGTGATGTCAACACAATTAACCTCAACAGACTTTGGACGAGACACCCTATAATCCAAAATTACACCAACAAGCTGAGAAATAAGTCGGAAAGATTGTGCAAAAGTCAAGATAAAGAATCTCAGAGAATCCTGTGTGTTAACTGAATGGGTGGCATGTTGCTTTTGTAATTAATAATCATCAGGATGGGTAGAGTTGTCAAAGTTAAACTAGAGTATTTTTGCTTGGACTAAACACTAGAAAACCATTCTGAAAGTACAATTTTCAGTTTGACCTAAGCAAATGTAACTGCAACTGAATAGGAACACCTCTGATAATAATAATTACATTGTTAGAAATCTGTATTAACCAGAAAATATAAATGAGTAGTATATGTACATTCTTTATTTACTTAATATAAAGTATTTTCTCAGTTACGAGAAAGATTTTTAGGTCACCAAAGCATCATGGTCATGAGCAGTGTTGGGGAAGACTTATTGAAAAAGTAATTAGAAACAGTAGAAATTACTTTTTAAAAATGTAATTAGTAACACTACTTAGTTACTGCCCCAGAAAGTAACTTTGTTACATTACTTTGGGATTACTTTGTGTGTATTATTGCAAATATCGATTAAAAAAATATATTATTGGCAGTTTAACAAAGGCAAACAACACATAAGTTGCTTAAAGATTGCACTGTTGTTTTGATTGTTCTGATTAATGTGTATTTTTATTGCCTAATTTTTATTGCCCTATTTTTGCATGCCCTTATACTTGATTTTATATATCTTAAATATTTTTACTATATTTGATATTTTTTACTCTTTAGATTCTTTATCTTATTTGTGTTTTTCTGTGTTATATGTTGCACATTAGCACCGCAGCAAGTTCCTAGTCTGTGAATTCTGTTTGTTCACTGACAATGGCAATAAAATTCTTTCTGATTCTGATTCTGATTAAAAATTCTTGATCCAGCTGCTGATCTGTATCTTTGAGTCATTTTGTCTCACACAATAACTCACGTTTGTAGATTTTTTTTAATATATAATATTTTTGTTAGTAACTATAATTTAATTTCAAGTATTTTCACAGTGGCTAAGTTACACTACAAGTTACTCAAAAATGTAATCTAATTACAGTAACTAAGTTTCACCCAACACTGGTCATGAGGTAAGAAATGAGTTATAACCACTGCACATATAGACTACAATAGTCTATGTAAAATCTTTAAAAATGCATAGTTATGAAAAACAGTAACTCTTTAACTGTTCAGGATGTTCAAATGTGTTGTGTTGATGTGACTCACTTAGGCTCTCGATACTTTCTTAATTAGTAGTACACAAAAAGATACTCTACTAGTATCGAATTTTCAACACTTTCGACAGTTGCACCATTATCTATTTGCGTTGCTCTTGCGTTGCTCAGGGTCACTTTACTGTTGCTGTGAACTCACAAGACCCAAGAGCACTATCTTTGCTGCCATGCAATCAGAAACTCATATTTCTGTCATTTTATCTATTTCAAGGGCATTTCATAGTTCAGAATATTACTGCTGAACTATGAAATACACTTTTGCCATAGTCCTCAAATTCCATGCACTTAGAGGTGGGAAGTAAGTCAAAATGTAGATATTATTATTGTGAATACACTGCAGTAAAGTGAAGTATAAAGATAAAAATACCAAAGCTACTGTAAATACATACATTGTAATATTTTTATCTGTGTCACACTTTAAAGGTGGGTAGGAGTAATTTTCACACTGCAAACATGTCTTAGGTTTAACTCTTACAACTTTCTCTCCTTTGACACACAGTTAATGTAACATTTTTGTTTGCAATTACAGCTTATAAACTTCTATTTACAAACAGTAAATTGAAACTGGAGTGGACAGCCAATCAGTGGACGGCCTCCTGGTGAGAACTAAAATTCTTTAATATTCAATTTTAATTTCAGACAGTACTTCACCGAATGCTACATTTATCACAAGGGTGCCAAAACATTTTTCCTCAGTGGACAAAAATGAATACATTTTTTCCTCAAAGGCCCAATATCAGTGATTTTGCAGCGTGCCAAGGGCCAGTTTTTATGTTACATCTAACAAGCTTGCAAAAAATAATGATTAAATTGTATTTTATCAACATATTTTAGGAAATAATGATTTGTTGTATTTTGACACCATATATTCAAAATGTAAACAGACAGACGAGCCTCAGCACCTCCGACCAAATTAAACTTTATCATATAGTACTTTTTAGTGGAAAACAAAGCACTAATTAACTATAAAAGTTAGTTACCCCAGGTTTTGTGTGCGCAGTATAAACACATTTCTATACACAGTATAAATGCATTTTTAGTAAAAAAAAAAAAAGACAAATTACAATTTCAGAAGTAAATTTAAGTATTTTTAGTTCAGTCTATAGTAACGTTTGATTCCATTAAGCTGATCACAAGCTTGATAAGTTGCAAGAACAACTAAAACTTTCCTGTAGTTTGAATTTAATAAATGTTCCAACTTAAAGTGCCTAGGGCAGGTTGAACTACTCATTTCACTAAAACAGAATTAAGATAATTAAATTTGAGTTTTCACTAAACATTTTGCGAAGTTCATCCCAGTTTAGCCATTTTTTTTGGATTACATTTATTTCCTGTTCATAGATGATGACATAAGGCTAGGAAGCTGCTTAGTAATTGGCCAAAAACCCTTAATAACAGTCACTTCTGAAAATACACAACACCAGCTCATTTTGTTAAATGTATGTTTATGAGGTCATTAAAATATGTTCATTGTGAAAAATGTAAAATGTTTCCCTTGTGATGTCGTCAGTTATTAAGTCTGATCTCCTTCTTGTTATTTTCAACATACTGTATTTTCAAACTTTTCCACAAACTTGTTCTTGATTCATGTAAAACTATCATTGTTAATCTACTAAATTAAATTAAAAATGGGAAATGTGTAGAAACCCGTCACACATTAGGTATATTTCAGTCCTGAATCGTTAAAGCGCAAATTAAATTGTTTAAATATGTTTAAGTCACGACAGATATACTTTTTTGTCCTGAAAATGTCCTCTCACTGATTCTGTTGTTGTTGTAATACAAAAGGTAATGGTCACTAATAGAATAAAATGGCTCTTGTCCACCATTTGGCCTTATGACATCACCACATCTATAACATGAACACAACCTACTGGGAAACTACAAAAAACAGTGACATATTTATCTGTCAGTTTCGCCCCAACCCTTTGCTGCACTAATATTCATGTCCTGCTTCTTGGCGCCCACTCACTCATTCACTCACCCTTCTTTAATCCAATCCCAACTTTGACTCGCACCACCCTCCTATTTCCAGACACACAGGGCCTTTTCTTTTGACCGTTACAGGATGGAGGCCGGTGCTACAAAAACCGACGGGTTAACAGGAAACGTGGACTCCTCTTCTCCTTCCACATCAAACAGCTTTGAGGTTTGTGTATTGTGGAGAAGGCAGAGGAGCTGGTGCAGGAGCGCGTCATTCACACCGCCGTGTCAACCCAAAATCAGAGAGAGAGAGAGAGAGAGAGGGGACTGTCGGACCTGTGTGCACACCTGAGTTTGTTGGAAATACTGTAAGTGCCAAAAGGACAGGACAGTTTGTGTATTGAGAATGTGTAAAAGTAAAAGTCTGATATGATTGTATACTGTATATGGATCTTTTCTTATGAATTCTAAATTAAAGTGACAGGTTAGACAACATTTTTCAGTAAAACAAAGTGAACATGATTAGATTTTAACATTTTTCTTGTTTTTTTAATCTAATTTGGCCTTTTTGTATTAAGTTTATACCTTTTAGTCAGCAAATGTGAAATAGACCAGTGATTTTCAACCAGTGTGCCAGGGAATGTGCCTTGAGAAAATTGACAGTTTCCAAAATTCAATCTATGAAACATTAAGCAAATTAAAGGTGTGGTAGCTGATTTTTACACTGCAGACACGATGTAGGTTTTAAATCTGACAACTTCCTCCAATAAATCCTTCAACACATGGTTAATATCGACATGTATTAATTTTGGTTGCATTTATGACTCATAAACTTCTTTTTACAAACAACAAAGTGAAATTGGAGAGGACCACCCCAGCTCAGCCAATCAGAGCGCTGCATTCAGCTCCTGATTAGAGTTAAAATTCTTTATTATTTAGTTCAGGCAGTACTCCGAGATCTCATATTTTCACACAGTGCTGTATTTACTATATACTTTTAAGTGAAAAGCACAGAGTTTACAAATTTACAACTAAAAAAGTTAGCTACCCCACCTTTAAGTGAATTACTTGGAGTGTTTGAACAACATTTTCAAACAAGAATAAAAGCAAACAATTGCAACTTACTAATTAATGTGTAACTTTTACAACAAAAGGTTCTGTAACTACTTTGACCATGTTGCAAAAGAAATTAATAAACATATTTAACATCTATTTGATCAATATAGATAATTTTATTTTTCAAAAAAGCTTTTAAAAAATGCTTTTCCATAGACGTGGGGTCTTTATAAAACGTGTGTACATACAAAAATTATATGTTACTTTCCACAACTTGAAATAGTAAAGAGCAGTCCTATCTAAAACTTGAGATATTATTGAGAAGTTTGTGTTTTGTTTGTGTTTTAGTAAAAATTCCATGTAAAGTTTTATAAATGAGACCTCAGACCAAAAGTTTAGATATTAGTGCTCTTTTATAAAACACAGTATTTACAAAATAAAAAAAATTATTTCCAAAGTAGTTTGATTTGGCCACATTTGAGTATGTGCACCGCGAAAAAACTTCAATTAAAAAAGTGAGCCATGACTCATAAAAGGTTGAGAAACACTACATGACTGCGAACAAGGGACAAAACGCACATAAATTACACAATATTTAGTATTTGATTAATGATAATACCTAAAAATCTTCTTTTGTTAAATTAATGTTATAATTTCTAGTAACTCGTGTCAGATGTCTGTAAATTGCATGTTTTATTTATACTTTTTGATGGCACATGTGGAGGGATTCTGTTTAAGAACGCATACTACTTTATCTATTTTATGTATTTACCACTGGCACTGGCGCTATCTGACCAAAATAAGGTATAAAATTTGTAAAGTTACAAACTATTTTTAATTAGGCAATGTGAATCTTCTTAATACCATCCACTTCCAAACAATAAATATACAAAACTACATTTATTCTGCCTTGTGAGCAAAGGTCAGATATAGGTCGTACTGAGCAATGGTTCTCAAAGTTGAGGTCGGGAAACCCTGGGCAAGGTGATTTCAAGATATAGTTCTACAATTTTGTTATATTTTGTTTGTTTTTTTGTTTGTTTTTACATGAAAGTGAGTGAATTTTAGACATACAAAGCTATGTAATACTAAGTATATACTTTAATGGTTTTTCAACTTTTAATTATTATTACGAATTATTACAACGTCTATTTCATTTTGTTGTGGGGGTCGCAAGTTGGTTGTATGGCTACTTTGGGGGTCTCGCTCTGAAAAGTTTGGAAACCCCTGATATAGAGGTCAGATGTAATAATAGGAGCATAAAGTTGCAGAAAGAAAGATAGTCACAGGAACAATCATAATTAGATTTTTATCACCAAGCCCTAAGTAATAGTACATTTACTTGAGCAAAAATTATATCTTGCAACTGTAAACAATCCTTAGATTTGCCAACAGTATCAAAAATAACAAGACTGAAAACGATATCAAAATGTATCAAAAATAATCTAACAGTCTTTTTGAGTTTGAAGTTTAAATATTCACCTAGTTATGGAATAGAATTTGTTTATAGATGAATACCTTATTTTCTTAATCTTTTCAATTTTTAACTTCAAATTATAAATGCAGTTTTACATTATTATGCACAGTTACCCAACCAATCACAGTCACAGTTGAGGCCAATTCAAATGTCGGCATGTTGGAGCATGTTTTTGACAGACTTATCTATTGATGGTCAGTCTTCAGCTTAAAGAAGCCACATGTGACCAAGTTTCGATTGGCTGCCTGCTGCTGAATTATTAGTATCGATGCCACGGTTTGATGATGATCATGTGATGACCCACACACGCTGTCCACTATTGTTTCCCAGGCTTCCCTTTTACTTTTCAGGTAAGAAACGATCATTGGCTGAATGATTATGTTAATGTGTGCAAAATGGGATCCACATCATCTATTCTGTCTATATTTTTGCATGACATTGCTGCTCAACATGCTTTCTAAAACCTATAGTTCAAAAGCAGACACGCATTAAAATTAGACTGTTTTTGCGCAGACGATTAATAGAAGTTACTAGTAAACAAAGTGTATAAAGTCAAGAGGAAATTTAACAACGACACAAATACAGTTCGTAGCTTGTGCTTTGATCAGCTGTCAGTCTGGGAAGTGTCTGTCCACTGCACCGTGCGTAAAATCCGCTGTTTTGATGTCTCGCTTGGTGCAAACGCAGTAGTTCAATTTGTCACCTCAACACGCTCTGCCTCGAGGGTCACACTTCGGCAGCACCTTTCAATACACGTCCAGCAGCTCTGCACACGCACCAGCGCCAGTTCAAGAAGTTGGGGATTTGTATCTGATGCGCAGCGGGAGTGCGCGCGCTGAATGGAGAGGATGTTGACCAGACTTCGCTTCAAAGTGTGTCAAAAGGTGTCATCGGATCTTTTTACCTGTCACCAAATCTGTCCAGGATGTTGTATGTTATCATGTGTCGCAGCAGGATGTCTAGACTTGAATCAAATATACTGTAGGTGAAAAAAACAACAACATGCGCATTTGTTTATGAGCCAAAGTGTAGGTAAACTCGCCACTAGGAAACAGCAATAAGCAATCATCTAAATTTTAACTCCTGCAGTTCATGGACTACTCTCAGTGCTAAGTCCGTCTAGCCAAAATGAGCTCGTTAATGGCTCATTGAGGATCAAACACGCGCTATTAGGGGAGTCGTCGATAATAGGTGTGCACAACATCAAAGACACGTGTTTGTTGAAGAGAGCAATGAGCACTTTACATCCCAAAAGTAACCTATGGGTGGGTGCGGCAGGAGGTGATTGGTGCGTCTCCCAAAACAGTATAAAAAACCTGCAGTCTGCTCAGTTTACAGCAGGAGCATCACGGGTGAACCTTGAAAACACTTGGAGATAAGGAACTATAAGGAAATGGCTTACGGAATGGATTTCACTGTGCCCGAGGTGAACGCTTTTTACTGGTCCAACACCTGCCTGGATCTCAGCACCATTGAGGATTACACACATATACCAAACAGAGGTGAGTGCTATATTTATGTAACTGGTCAAATATGAATCTCTTTTCACTATTGACCAGAGAAATTTACCTGCGTGTGTTTTGATTTTGTTTTAGTACCCAGTAATGCGTCCTTTATGCGTCCGGACCCTCATCGCCGCAGAAAACGCACCACGTTCAGCAAAGAGCAGCTGGCTGATTGGAAAAGGCCTTCTCCATTACGCAATATCCAGATATAAAGATGAAGGAGTCTCTGGCCTCTATGACTGGCCTACCTGAATCCAAAATACAGGTAAGCAAAGTGGCTTGCATAGAAAGCACAAACCAATGTATTTTAGGTCATGTTCACATATTTCACATATCAAAAGTGTGACCAGAATAAAAACTAGACACTGAAAACATTGCCGCATCAAGTCCTCCACAACATCAGCCAAATATAGCCAACCTAAAAAATGTGAGCAAATTTTAAGAGAAATTACTCAATATATTTCTTTCCGTTAGGTCTGGTTTCAGAATCGCCGTGCACGACATTTCAAGAGCAAGAAAACCCCCAGAGAGACCCCCAAACCGAGCGCAGAGTCCATCCAGCCACGGGACTGCTACTACTCCCCCCTCAGCCCACCATTTGCCCAGGTGCCCACTTTCCAGTCTCCCCCGAGCCTGCACTCCTCCCCCGTGTGCACTGAGCCGAGAATTACCCTGTCCTGCCAGTTTTCAGACACTCTGGAGCCTTTATTCCCAGTCACCCCTGATCAGGCCGCGGTGCCCGGATCGCCGTACGGAGTTTGCGGGGAGAGCTACGTGGAGATGCCGGACTTGAGCGACCTCTGCGGGGACACTTCCCTCCACAGCTCGCTGAGTGAGTGGGACGTACCCGAGGAGCTGGAGGCTTTCCTGGGGGTAGGATCTAAAGCCGAGCCAGAGCAGAACTCACACTACAGTCCGGAGTTTATCCACGGAGCCACGCACATCACCGACGAGCCTGTCTCTGACTTGTCCGACCTGTCGCTGCAGGATCTGGGCGATTTCAACCTGTCTGATGTGGAGATCTCTGCAGCTATGATCGATTATCTCCTCAACTGAACTTTAGACATTGTATAAACTACGCTTCTCTTTCAGCAACATAGTATTTAAAATGAGGTAGCGATGCGTTATTCTCATATTTATAAAATTGTAAAGATATATTCAGATATTGTTCTTTTTTAACGACATATAAATAAATTTTATGTACTTAAAGTACTGTGCATCTTGCTTCTTAAGCCCTGTTGTGCTCTCTTCCGTCACGTGGCGCCGTGGCTTAGTTGGTTAAAGCGCCTGTCTAGTAAACAGGAGATCCTGGGTTCGAATCCCAGCGGTGCCTTTTCCAAGCTCAAATTAGGAAAGGCACCAAACATGTTTCTACATATTTTTAGCATGTTTCTGTAAATGGTTCAGTAATAAGATAGTACGTTAGAACAAACAATATTATTTTAGGAATTAGCTGTGCCAACCCGACTGATTAGAAGTTTAGATTTTCAGTGGACAATGTTAAAATACAAAAAATAGTGTTCTTTAAATCCCATTTGGACGCTACGAAGTAATAAATATATTTACCATCGGTTTATGGAGTTAGCCATGATTTTTTTGCAGCAAAATGGCGAATCTCTATGGTAACAAGTTTCAGAGTTGGAGAGTTGGAGGAGGAATCATTTGAAGCAAGAAATATCACCAGCAACCATCGCCTGTTTTCTGAAAGTTTGCTGAAAAGGTACGCATAAAACAAACAGCCCGATAAATATAGTTCACCAAATTAATAATAACTCAATGTAGTCTTAACAAACTTGAAAAATTACTCACCAGCCCACTTTCCAATCGCCTGTTAATGCTAGCTAGCTAGCTGTTAGCTTAATTTTCGCGCTTACTTCTGTTGTCATAGTTTCGCCACTGCGTTGCATTTATTTGTTTTTAACGTTTTTTTCTTATTTCATCTTAAAACGTGTATTAATTTAACGATTTATTTCTTAAATATTTAAACTACCAACATATTGCATTGTCGTTATTGTCCAGAAGATAGCGCTGCTGCTCCATAAACTACAAAACGCTTGGACGTCATACACTTTTTTTTTTTCGTGTAGGAGCTATGTGGATGCAGCATGGCTCTGTAAAATATCTAGCTATGCAATGGTGAATGAAATACAAAATTTTGTCACTTAAAAAAGTACAAATATTGCAGGAAAAATGTCGGCTCAATCAAATAAGATTTCACCATTAACAAGCCTAGACTACATGTGGGGAAAACACTTTGCACTCCAGTCCAGAAAAAAAAAACAAAAAAAAAACGGAATTAATTTTTTATGCAAAATGTGCTAAAATTTTACTAAAATTTACTCAAGATACAAAAGAAGATTATACTTACTTTGACCATGCAAATAAACCCAAATAAATTGTAGTTATGCTACATGTATACCAGTTCATTTTTAGTTTACCAGGCGGTATTTTTATTGAAATCAACACAGAATTGACAAAAGCATCCACATTATGTTTTATTCAGATTTAGGCCAGTAATTCCCAATGATTTTTTTTCTTACAACTTTTTCCAATAGTGTAACTTATCAATTGGTGACTTGTTTGTAAGTATCCGCTAATATCTGTTTATTAGTCTATTGTCCCCCTACCCCTGGTTGGGAATCACTGGTCTAGGCATACAGTATGTAAGATTGTCCTATTAATTACTGTCTCTCATTTTTCAGCTCGAGAATTGTCGGGTATTTGCTCAGTTTCACAGCCAAGCCAGTATTTTGCAATGGATCGAGGGTAAGGAGGAAGCACACTGTCCACACGTTTTCTCTTTAAGTCAACCCTGGTGTATTTATCTAAAAAAAGCAAAAGACAATAAAAAAAAAAAGGTTTACATACTTTTCTTCTCAAAAATGTAATTGAATAGCCTACATTATATATTTTCACTCAAATTACCTTTTTTGAAAAGTAGACGTTCTGAATTGGTGTGGTCGTAACTTGTTGTGGCGGCGTTGGTGCACATGTTTCACGCTGCTGTGGTCTATGTAGTCATTGTAATCTTCCAAATCAAAGAGATCATCAAAAAGCCCATCAAAATCAAATAAATCGCCAAATGACACTTGACGAGTTCTTCTGGACCCTCGTTTCTTGTCGCGTCTCCTCTTCTTCAAGCTGTGGCGTTTTGCAACAGTGACAGGTGGAGGGCTGGGTTTGGGAGTGAGCCTGACCC
This sequence comes from Mugilogobius chulae, assembly GCA_038363315.1. NCBI lineage: Eukaryota > Metazoa > Chordata > Actinopteri > Gobiiformes > Gobiidae > Mugilogobius > Mugilogobius chulae. The sequence goes on along the minus strand of CM076399.1, from coordinate 23,428,809 downwards.
GTCCCACCATGGCTGCGTCTACGGGATAACTCAGCCCAGACCAGTCCTGGCTGATGAGACGTGGGCCGCTGGGAGTGCTGCTGTCTGGAGTTGGACAGAGGAATAATGTTAGAGCTAATCTACATACTGTTTCTGTGGGAAAAATTAGCTGTCAGACTTAAAATTTTGAGCAAGATATAGTTTGGAGTGGATGACATACAGTATTGCAAGATTATGTGGAAGACCAATTGAGGGCCATAGACTGGTGAATAATAGATTAAAAAATCAAATGGGAAGCTTTAGCTAATTTTCACCAAACATTTTTTTAAGCTTAGAAGAACCTTTGCGGCACATATTGTGTTGTTTGCCATGCTATCATTGTTTTGTCAAGTTTATTTATGGTTTGATTCACCAAGGGCCACTAAAATTGTCTGAAGGCCACATTAGGCTTTTAAACTTTGAAAATTGCATTGGTGCTACTGGACTGGGAAGCTACCACAAACGTTTGAATTATTAGTCAATGAACAGCTGTACAGTGACTGTACTGCCTTACCTTTGTTTCTCAAACACTAATCTAAAGACAAAATTAATCTAGTTGATCGGTCAAAACAATTCATATCTGAATATAATCACACACTAAACAAAGTCTAAGCAAAAAGGCAATGGATGCTTATCGTTATTTACTAAAATTCATATCAAACTGAACTAAATTGATGAACTAATAATTAAGTTAAATTTAAACATCTCTGTTGAATTTAGTTTTATTGTCTAATTTATGTCTCATATAAATAAAACAATAAAACAATTAAAACTATTCTACTAAATATAAATGAACATGGTTTATCTAGTCCAGTTTTGTGTTTAGTTCAGATTTAGTCTCAATTTTTGATTGTGGCAAATGTACCAATGTCAACGCAGCATAACATTAAAGCCTAGAGTCTTACATGAGGTCCAAACAGGTCTGTGAACATGTCCTCAAACATGTGGTCGCAGAACAGGTCGGTGTAGCGCGTGAAGACCACCGAGGGGGACGACCGCGTCATCTCCACACACTCTGCATGGGTCGGCTGCTGCTTGAAATCGTACTGGTAATATTTGTCATCTACAAAACACGAAACAGGTTTTCATTTGATGGTTGATCCTTCTAGAGCAGACCATTTTTGTTCCAGTTTTTTGTAGCACTGCAGGCGATGAGTTATTATATTGATTAAAGAGAGTCGTGGTAACCTATAGCAACAAATTTCAATTCCAGCAGTCATGTTGTGTTGGAAGATTCTGCTAAATAACTCATTCAAACTAACAGGAAGCTGACTTTTGAATTACATTTACACTTAAATATAGTTCACTTCTGGATAAAGAATAGGGCCCTCAAAAGCATCAATTTTTTTCTGAATTTGCTGCACTTTAATTGCTTGTGAGATAAATACTTTTCCTCCGAATGATTATTTTGATAAAAAATAATTTGCCTAATTGTTGGGAAGTTCAACAGCTAAAATGATAATGTTTTGAATTTGCAAATTTTAGTGAACAAACATAGCTACACTTAGAAAATGTGTGGATATAGAAACTAATCAACAGTATATGTACGGTATATTCTAGAAGGAAAAAAAAGTGATTAGAAATATAACAAGAGCAGACTTAATATTTAAAATACAGGAATATGTATTAGGAACTCATCAGTGAACTGTGTACCTGAGGCCAAGAATTTAGTGCTACACCCCTTTTTGTAATTAATTACTTTCCATCTCTGTATGCTGTGTACCTTTGAAGAAATAACCCTTCTCTTTCCCTCTGTGGCTCGGAGCAGGAACAGCAAACGCCGCGTCAATGTCACTCGGGATCCCATCAAAACCGTCCGAAATGTTCCGAGGGTAATCTTCATCCAGAATGTCCCCATCAAACCTCCAATACCTGCTTCCCTGTGGACACGTTTGTTCAGGTAAGATATCAGCCTCTTCACTAAAGTAATGTAAGCGTTGATAAACAGGCGCAATACTTTGAATATGTAGGTTTTTCCCTGACAGTTGATTCTTGTGAAAGCCGCGTCAATAGGGCCAGGAATTCCCCAAACGTCTTCAATTAATTTGGGATAACCAGGAAGCACGGATTTATCGTCAAGCTCAAAGAAATATTCACCTAAAAAGCAGTAGACACACAAGCAGAGAGAATCCAATTAATTAATAGTTTTATTCAGAATGATTTAGGCTTTGTAGTTTAATAAATATACTTTCCTGTGACCTTTTATTTTTGTCTGTTTTACCAGAAAGTATCAAACTGCTGGGTACTGTCTTGAGTCTAATAATAAAGTAGGCCTATTTTCTTTCTCAATGTCCATTAGTCTTACCTCTAAAAGCATAGATGGAGCCATTCTTGAGCTGGAGGAAAGCGTCGAAAGCTTGTCCACTGCAGGTTCTTGCCTTGGGGTCTGTGGCGTCAGTGGGACCCTCAGTTGGCTCCATCACCGGAGCAGAGGCGAAAGTGGGAGGAGCCTCAAAGTGAGTGGGGAACGTAGGTGGTTCACTCGCTGTTGTCGTGATCTCCGTCACATCCTCGGTTTCGGCAAAAGTGTCACCTCGAGCTGCAATACATCATGAACAGTATGAACGTGATTTTCATTTTAACGATACTATTGACTTGCATGGAGCGTAAGTCAAGCTGTTGATTTTGAAATAACGCCTTTTCGTTAAGGAAGTATGTTCCTAATTTGTCTTGAAAATGTCTACTCACTGTTCAATTCCTGATTTTGTAGTATTTATAACTTTAAACTGAACCCTTTTGAAAGTAACTGAAAAGGAAGTGATCATAGAAGTCAAAAGTTAGCTTCTTAAACAATCCAATGGACATTCTGTGCACAGAATAGGTCAGGATTCCCAAACTTTTCAGACCGGGACCTCCAAAATAACCACGTAACCAACTCACGACCCCCACAGTAAAATTAGGTAAATGTTTGTAATAATTTCAAGTTAGAAAAGCATTACAATTGAAGTATAATGCAATTATTTTAGTAGTTTAATGCTTTATATGACCAAACTTTAGCCAAATATGATGGTTCCAGGTAACAAAGAGACTAAATACCAAGTCATAGTTGGAAAATTACATCTTCAAATCCCTACTACCCTACTGCCCCTTGCCCACAATCTGATCTGACCTTATGACATAATCACATTATAGAATTGAAACCAACCCTTTCACAATGTAATGACATCATAAGGTCAGGTGGAGATCAAGACACAAGACCCAGTTTTCAAGATAAGAACACTGTACTTTGCCATGAAATCTAAGAAATTATTTCACCCGTTTTCTGCAGTTGACCTACTAACCTTTTGTATTACGGCAATACATTAAAACACAAATCATTTTAGCTTCCCTCCAGCTCATTTAAATATTGTTGACCTGTAGTATGTCTCATGAACAGAACCTATTGTTATAATGTTGTGGAAAGGGAAATAGACTAGTTTAATGGTTTCCATGACACACACTCGGATTTCCAAATATGGAACAAACTATCTGCTGTACTTGCTAGACACTAAAGGCTTCTTTTGCCTGCACCAAACACTACAGCGTCCTTACTTCCATGCTGTGTGTAACATTTACAACCGTTTTTTGTCTCATCAAAGAAATTAAGAACTTTATTGAATCATGAAAATCTTAAATAATAATAACCTGACATATGTACTTTTAAAATTATGCTTAATCCCTCTTTGAAATAAAGAAAAACAATCTTCTCTTTGCTCAATATTGACAGTTATTATCAAAAGTAACCGACCCTTTTTGGGGCAGACAGTCTCGTAGTCGTCACAACAGCTCCCGTAGTACACACACATGGAGTCACACTGGCATTTGGTCTTTGGGTTAAACAAGCCACAGCGCTGCACACAGGATTCTGGGAAAAGTCAGTTTGTTTGTCAGAAACGGACAGGACATACTCAGTCATACATATCACTTACGCAATTACGTTCACACATTTTATGAAACTCAAACTATACTAATCTACAGATACAGTATAGTTGTAACTGAGACCATATTGACAAAAATGTATACATCTTTTTTTTTGTAGTTGCAGTATAACTATCAGACAAAAAAATGGCAACTTTCACTTTTCACCATTGTGCGCCTACCTGCTATTTAATTTGATTTCAAACATAAACTATATATTTTTTCATGTCTGTTTATTCTCCAAACCACGTTTTTACTGTAATAAAGGTTGTCAGTGGAGCTTTCGATTAAAAAACAGCCAAATGATAAATACAACATAACTTTTAAAGCTATTTTGCAACACTACTTTAAACTAGCATTTCACAACCTTTTTTGAGTCATGGCACACTTTTTTGCTTAATTTTTTTTCTGCGGCACACCACCTGTTAAAATGTGGCCAAATCAAGCTATTTTGGAACACACATTTTTTTTAATTTTTACATTAAACTGATCTTTAAATTATTCTCTTAGTGCATAAATTGTGATTGGCTATATTTCCTTTAATGCACTAGAAGTTGTTCCAAACACTTCCAAATCCCAAATCTAATTAAGCTCATTTTATAGATTGAATAATAAAAACTGACACATTTTTCAAACACCTGACAGCAACTCAAGGCACACTGGTTGAAAAATACTGCTTTAAACAATATACTCAATATTCATTTTCTTTTTTTATTTTCTTTAAACACCATCCATTATGTTGTCAAAAAGTCTATGTATTTCTTATGTATCAAATCTTTTTAATACATACAGTATTTTATTGTCAACTTATTGGTCTCTTAGAGTGCCTTTTAATATCACAATTAGCTATTACTAATACGTTTAAGTAAAACACTTATGTCCTTTACATACAAATACAATCTCAAACTACTACAATGAACAACAATCTTACCTTCTGCAGCAAAAGTCATCTTCACCAGCAGAACAACCCCAAACAGCAGAACAACTGTGGGCTTCATTTTGTACAGAAAAATACCCACAAATACCCCAAAAACTATACGATTCTCCCTCTTTTGTCTGCGCACTTGTTGAGCTGTCAGTACCAGTAAACAGAGCTTTGAGAATGGCCCCGTTCGGAGCAGGACTGTGGGCAGAATATCAATAGATGATTTTGAAAAGGCATTGACCCCCGAGGCATTTCAAACTCGAGCCATAATCATTAAACTGTGTCCCAGATAAAGCACTTCTCCCAAAAAAGTCAATATCCCGCCATTTTATAAGCATGTCTGGTCATTTACTGTTAATATCACGTCACAGGAATTATAGAAAATACATTCAAAGTAAATTGGAAGTTAAGACTTTGTTCATAGTTTTATTGAGATATTGATAATAGATGAACTGTAAGATTAATCAGTTGTTTTTTTCACTGTGAAGTTTTTGTGCATTTTTTTGTACGGTTTTGTCTTTTGGGTGCAGTTTGGTGCCTAATTTATAAGAAGATCGTTGTTATAGTTTGAGAGTTTCGGGCAAGCCTCCTTTTCAGTCGACAAATTGATTTACAGGGCATGTTTTCAGATAACTAATCGTTATATTATAGGACACGTTATATTATATTATTATAGTTTTCAGTTATGCTTTAACATTGATACGTTTGTACGTTTGTAGCAATAGCAGGCAATATTGAATTGATTATTTCCTCTTTGTAATTTACTTTGCCGACAGTAGGTGGAGCCCTAACTGGATTTCTAACATGTGAAACAGATGTGCACTTTAATACACTTTGTTCTCTTTTTTAGTTCTAATGGTGGAACTTGGATATCTCCCATTTCCCACTTGTAAAAATGCGCTGCAACGCCACTCAAACTGGTAAATAGCACTTCACATATGAGATCAATAATCACCACAAAAAATGTAATCTAGGGAGATTAACTGCCACAAAAACTATGTCAACATTGGTTAAGTTTTTAACATTTTTTGTTTTAGCCAAAAGGTTAGTATTAGCCATAATCTTAACAAGTTGATTTAACTGGAACACTTTGGGAACTGGTAGTTTTCAACTGGGAAATATCCCAGTTCCCATTTGCCTGGAACGCAGCATAACACCTAAGATGGCAAAGTAAAGGTTCTCAAGAGCATACCTAAGGACAACAATAACTTGAATAAAAAGAATACACCATATTTCTTCTGATAAACTTTATGCCTGTAATAGAAAAACTAACTTGAAACATGCTGTGGTCTAAAAAGAGATTTATCTCAAAAACGTTCTAGTTAAACTAGTAACAACATGCATGAAAAAGAAGAAAAAAATATTGAGTGCTAGTATGTCCTAAAAAAATACATGTTTTAAAAATAATTTTTTTTATTTGAGCTGTCCTGGTTGGAGCCTTTTTTAGGCCTGATATTGAGTAGTTAGTATGTCTTGTCTTGTTCGGATTTAGATCCTGGTTTAGTTCCACTTAAGTCCAATTTTTGCACCGTGTATTTAAAGTGTGAACAAATTCTTTCCAAGACAAATCTGATCTCTGAGCTCAAATATTGTGAAACTCTTCCTCTATTGATTACTTTGTACAAAAAAACAAACAAAAAAATTTAAAGGTTAGAATGTCTTAATCCAAAACAGCTTTAGTTATAATATTTACAAGTTAATCTAATTTTTTTGTACAATTTTTGTTGTAAAACACTTATATATTATATTATTAAATCTGGTGACATACAAAGAAATAATAAGGGCTAAGCATGTTGGGTAATTGCTGTAATCTTCACAGTATAGTGCTTCCTCATCAGTCACATTTACAGCCTGTTTTTATCTTATCTAATCTAATCAGACTCAGAAAACCTACTTGTAGCTATAACTATTTCTACTTACTGGGATAGGCTCCAGTCACTCGCGACCCCTTTACAGGAACAAGCGGTAGAAAATCAATGAATATAACTCTACAGACTTACAGAATACACAGAGGGAAAATCTACAAAATTATACTGTTTCTCTCTCTTTTTAGGTCATGCTTAAGCGTAGTCAACAAAATGCCAAACTAGTTCAAATACTGCTGCATGTTATATGTTCTTCCCTGTTTGGAAAGACTTACCGGTAATTCTTGCTTGTTCCTGGTTTGATTTGTGCCTAATTCAAACAGTTATTTCATTGGAGTTTGAGGTCAAAATCCCTTTTTTCCTTCTTTTCATTTCTTGTTTAATTTTTTGTTTCAGTAAGATTTAACAATGAGAAAAAGCATGACAGCATTTAAGTTTTGTAATGTTTCAGACAAAGTGTTTAAGTTACATTTGAATTTCACTGACATCTGCTTAAAGGTGCATATTAAAAATAGACTTGAATAAAAGCATGTTTTTGCCATTTAGACGTCTGTCTCCTGAAGCTTGAGACAGCGTTTTTCTCACAGTTTATTCACTCATCTGAATGTAACTTTAGATGGTTGTAGGAAATGTTGACTTAGCAGCATAACTTTTGTTTTCTTGTAGTTAGCTGACAACAGATTTTTTTTTACTTGTTTCCACCACAGTATTGTTGATAAAGATAAAAAAAAGTTGTTGTTGTTGTAAAGTAGTTGTATTTTTTCACATTATGGCATAAAATGTATTTAGACTAGGAATTCCCCGATCCGATACTGGGATCGGATATAGGTGCCGATCCAGGACGTTTTGCTGGATCGAGTATCCTCTCCATGATATCGGTTCAGCCGATATCCTCCTTGTGCCTTTATTTGGGCCTAATGAGACTTATTTACTGACTGACGTTGATCCAGAACATCTCATAATGTTTGACATTTTATTCATAATTAGTCGTTTAGTTGTGACTTGAACTATAAATAACAGTTAAATAACACAATATGATCAAATTTTTCATGTTTTGAAAAGAAAAAACAACTATTTCAGTTCTTACACTGGTATCAGTTGATATCAGCAGATACTTAAAGCCAAAGTATCGGAATCGTATTGGAACTGAAAAAGCTGCATCGGTGCGTCCCATTCAGAGGTCCCAAAGTATGATTTTAGCTTTCTAATTCTAGTGAATTGTGTACTTGACTTTTCACCTCCAGAAAGTTACACAGTGCACCTTTAAGGGTTTCTATGTTTTGGTGACTTAAAACTTTACTAGTGAAACATTACTAGAAATTATAGAAACTCATAACCAGAAAATGTTAAGTGAGCAGAACTTTTTTTTTTTTTAGCAAATTTAAAATAACTGGACTTAATCATTTCGATTAATGATTAGAATCTGGGTTTATAGTGCAGTGGAGAAGTTGGTCAATAATGGAGGAATAGTGTTTGAATTTGAACAAAGAGTTGCATTTTTGTGCATTTATAGAAATTGTTTCAATATGCCAGCTTTTTTCAGTCCAAATATGATATGAGTATTTTGGCTTTAAATAACCGTTGATTCTTGATACGACCGATACCAGTGTAGGAATAAAAGGTTGTTTTTTTGCCTTGAAACATTAACTTACTAGGAAATTGATGTAACAGTGTTATATAACTCTATGGATCTTACAAGTAGCTACTAAAACTCAAATATTCAGTCCATATAAAAAAGTAATTGTTTCATTTTTACAGCCTTAGTGTAGTTTTATACCATAAACCTAAAGTGCTCCTTCAGTATTGTGTCTCTGTTTTTCGCTGGTAAACCTTTGAGCCTGAAATAAAGATAAGCAACTGTCGCACGGCCATAAAGTACAGCTTTTTATGAATGTGGAAAAGCACCGCAAACTCAATGGGCCAAATGTTACGGGGCTGTCTGTTATGTCAGAACTTTTAACACACAGTCAGAGTTCACTGTGAAGTATAGAGGTTATTCAGGTGACATCACAGCAGTCTACATTTCAGCAGTGAGTGGCAAAAATGAACGAGGAATGTGAGTCATAGTCAAAATAGAAAAAACAGTTACAGGCTGAAAATAAGAACTATGACTACAGCTAGATACTGTGTTTGTATCTGGCACGTAAAAATAGAAAAACAGTGGCAGAAAAGCAGATAAACTACAACAGCACATCTGTTTCTGTCATATTTCTCACCAACACAAACATTTGAATCACACACGTTTAACTCCTTAATGTCTATGCTTAAATAAGATGTTTTTAGTCCAGTTGATCAGTGAATTATTTGTTGTGCAACAGTAAAAATGCCCTTAGTGATAGCAAACAAGCTAGCTAAAGTCTGCACTGTTGCCATGACTACAGAAAAGATATAGAAGCTGTGCATTCTTTTATTTGAAAAATATTTAGAATGAGTGGCAATAGGCAAAAGAATAGAAAAAATGTTCTGCTTTGTGGCAACAGCTTGTTGAGTACAAGATTATTTACAGTTGGTGATTTAAAAAACATCTTGTCCCAGTTTGCAAGTAGTATTTACCAATTCAAATGGCGTTACAGCACATTTTTACAAGTAAGAAGTGGGAAAAATCCCAGCTCCCGGGAACGCACCATAACATTTAGAATGCTGTGATTTCATTTAGATAACCTCTATTTTATACTATGTTTAGCCAACTAATGCTCTCAGACAGTAAAATGTACCAGTACCCCCAAAAAGCCAAATTTTTGCCTCAGACTGAATGTTGAGGAGCATTTTTCAAACAAACGAATGCCTGTGCATAACCTCTCCATATTAACAGTTGTATCAGCAATTCTAAATTAATGCACTAATTATAGCTAACTGCAAAAACTGATTTGAAGAGTTGCCATTTGTTATTATGATGTTTTTATGAGTTTATGGATGTTATTAATAACTTTACCAAGGAAAAGAATGTGTTATGATTTACTACTCTGATAAGGCCGATATCAAATGGATGTTTGCTTTTTGAAACGATCTTATATATATATATATGTTTGCAATAGTTTTAAAACGACACATGCTGTACACTTTTGCCTTGTACACTATTTATTTCTCTGTTATTCAAGTTCACTTCCTCCTTTTGTTTTTGACAAAAGCCTAAAGAAGACAACTGAAGCAAATTGAACCACTTTATTTCAAAGCAGTCATATTTACTTGCACTGCATTATTGTCGTGGAGTTTTGGAACAAGAAACAATTTAGAAAAGATTAAAAAGATTCACTGAAATCTGCCCAACAAATTTATTAAAAACTTTCATGAGTAATGAATGAATGAAGAAAACACTACTGAAGTATTCCAGATTAATGTTTAATGGCATTTAAAGGTGCACTATGTAGCTTTCCTCCCCCTCCTCCTTCTGCCTGACTATATTACAGTAAGATGTAATTGCTCTGCCAATAATGTTCCCTAGTGTAGCTTTATTTCACTAGGGCTGTTTTCATTGCTCAAAAATACCTTGAAAAATATGCTTTACCTTTCCAGAACTCTAACTTTTAACTTAATCTGGTGGCGCACCTCCTTATCTCCATAAAGTTTAAGTTTAAAGCCATTCTGTGTAACATTATAAAGGCAAAACAGTAAAATGTAATAAAACAACAAAAAACAACCAAATACCAAATGATACGGCACTATGCAACATTTGTATTGTAGGTTACACATTTTGAATGGAAAAAACACCACCTGAACTAAGTTTAAAATCCTGCCTTTCATCACGCAAAACAACTAGTTGAAAAACCTTTTTTAAGCTACGTAACATCTCTAAGCTTAGATCTGTGGAGTCACAAGCAGAATTAGAGATGGTTATCCATGCATTTGTCTCCTTGCTCTGGATTTGCAACAGCCTCTTTACCTGCCTCAATAAGAAAGAATTGGTCCGCTTGCAGCACGTTCAAAATTCGGCTGCAAGCCTCTTGACCCGGACAAACAGGAGAGCCCTCCTATTTAAAAAAAAAGCTTCTTTTGCTCCCTGTTGTGTATCGTGTTCACTTTAAAATCTTGGTTTTGACTTTTCAGGCTATAATTGACTTTATTAAAACTTACAGGACAAACGGTTATGTGAACAAAACCTGCAGATGGTTCCCCAAACACATTTTAAAACTCGAGGAGATCGGGCTTTTGAATTTGTAGCACCCCGACTCTGGAATGAACTGCCTTTGTCACTCCTTTGGACTCTGTGGATGCCTTTAAAAAGCATCTAAAAACACTTTTTAGACAAGCGTTTGAGTCCTAATTTTGCAGTTCCTGAGGTATTTTTTGTTTAGTGTTGTTTTTAAGCTGTTTTTTGTCCCACTGTGAAGCATTTGTGACTGTGTCTGTGAAAAGCGCTAATATAAATAAAGTTTACTTACTTACTTACTTATTTATCATACAAATTTGATGCCTTAATCCCTCTGATTAGCATGTCACTTCCTTGTTCTATTTCCCAATCGCTTCATCTGTCCTTCGTGAACGATCTTTCTCTGTGTTGAGTTAATATTTGATTTGCTGTCTCAGATAAAAAACACTAAACGGGACAGATTAGTTCTTTTCACCGAGCTTCATCTCAAGAAGCCATTTTTAAACACCTGCTTCTCCTTCGAGCTTCTTTTCTCTTTAATCATGAATCTCAAGTGGTTTTGGTATCACAGGAACTTCTTCATCATCCTCCTGACTCCGATCCTGCTGCTGCCGCTGCCTCTGGTCATCCCAGGCAAAGTGAGTGAGCAAAGCAAACATTCATCAGAAACGTTACAGGGCGTCCAGCTGTTGGGTTGGTTTTGTGCTTCTGGAGACTAAACTGTTGTTGTTTGTAGACGTTAGTTATACTTGTTCAATACTGACGGCTTTTTGTTTGATATTGGTTACTGCTGAAAGTATTTTAACGAGAAAGAATAATTTATGAACCTAAAACTGTGCAGAAGATGTGAGAGCTACTGCATCGCAAATCTGGGAAATTCACAGCATTTTTTTTCTGAGGCTCAGAGTCAGAAAATAGTATCTCACAGACAGAACTCCAGCTGTGTTTTTGATAAAGAAGCCATGTTAGAACAGAAATAAAAACACAAAAAAGTAAATTTTGCGTAATATGTGTCCTATAAATATCTTTTTAAACTACCAATGTCAAACCTGTCTTGTAGTTTACTTGCATAGAAAAAGTAATAGGCCCTAATACGTAAAATGCATAAAATTGCACATATGTGGCTAAATCTTCTGTAAAAATGCTCTGAATCTTGTTCAGTTTAAGACTGTAAAGTTTGTTGAGTGTGTGAAGGAGATACTTTAGGACAGGGGTCTCAAACTGGCGGCCCGTGGACCAAATGCGGCCCCTGAGATGATTTCATGCAGCCCCCAGAATGATTTCTGATTAGTGCTGATTGTGGCGCACCAATAAACTGCACATAACTATTTGAACCTATTTTGTGTTTTAGCAAAATGTGTTTATTGTACTGTTACAACCCCAGTGTCTATAAAACCTAAAAGTCACTGGGGGATGCAGCAATTTACATACACATTTTCAAACTTTTTTCTGGGAAGGACAGGCTGACCCTAGTTATCTATTTTTTTTCACTTCAATCGCATGGATTCCTAAGTAATAGAAAACAATGCAAAAGAATGAATGTAAACATATTTTATAAGAGGCCTTTATGAAAACTTAGCCAATATCTAGTTAGAAGTGGACACAGTTAGACATCTGAAGATACATTTACAGTAGAAATAGGCATGTAATAAACACAATTTGAGTAATAAAGTCTAATTAATTTGTATGATTCTAAATTCTTTGGCGAGCTACTTGGAAGGTGTTACTGGTTGGAGGCCCCTGCTATAGATCAAGTAAATTAAATAAAAACATAAAATCTTTAGGAGCAGATGAACTACTTAGTTAATTCCATATGAAAGCTAATCATTCACTCACACAAGGCAATGTGAAAGAAGTGTCTTGCTCAACCGCACATTAACAGTTTTTTTCTCGCTGCCCTTTTACGTTGCACCTGGTTCTTCCATCCACCTACAGGGTTAGGGCCTCTTTTGTAAACTTTAAAGTTGGACAATCTAACGTTTTAGTTGTAAATTTGTAACATTTGTGTTTTTTATTTAAAAGTGTATGATAAATGGAGCACATTGTGGAAAAAATTAGATCCCTGAATTCTGTCCGAACTGAAGAACAAAAAAAATGTGTTCAAATCCGGAGCCAAACGCAGAGCTCTGATTGGCTGAACTTGGGTGGTCCTCACCAGTTTCACTTTGTTGTTCGCAAAAAGAAGTTAATAAGCCATAATTGCATCCAAAATTAATACATGTGGATGTTAACCGTGTGTTAAAGGATTTATGAGAAGAAGTTATAGCATTTAAGACCTAATTTGTGTTTGCAGTGTGAAAATCAGCTACTAACTAAAAGTGTGAATACAAACAACATTCAAATTCCACACACTTGTCTCTCAATGTTTGTCTCTCTTATAACAAATCATAAACTTTCTTATCCCTGAAAGATCACAAATCTAACACGCAAATGAACATTCTATATAAATTAGACTTAGATATTATGAGAAAGAGCAAGAACAAGCAGGTTTTCTTTATTACTTTGAGGTTTACAGTGTGTTGTACTTTTTGCGTTGTACTCTTAACACTTGAACTTAGCCTTGGTTGGACCAGATTTCAAACAGGACCAAAACAAGCCTTCTTTGGGACTTTGCAAACCCAGACAGCAACTGTGAATGGAGCCAGACAAATGTTCAGTACAATAGGGCACAATATACTCTTAACTTTATGTTTATATAATGTAAACTCGCTTTTATAAGGACATCTACAGAGACAAAGTGTTAGTTTTATGGTTACTGGTTGGCGCTATCATCCACAGTAAAGTCTTATGGCCTCTGTTGTGAAGCGCCAGATAAGAATGAAGAGTTAAAGGATAATTTACTCACTTTACTGTAGGACTGGGCCTCTTTGTTCTGCTGCCTGTGCTCTTGTATCTTATCTTCAGCCACGGCTTTGAACCTCGCATTTCAGTGAATGAACGCATTGTATGTTCTACTGTTTATTTCCTTTGCATTCACTATTTTTATAAGAATTAATCATTTGTACACTTTGCAAAGAATCTAGCTTTATAAACAAAGCTCTGAACATTCTTGTAATGTGTCATAAAAGCAAATGAAATAAACACAATGATCAAATGTATGAACTTGTCAGGGCATCATTCAGACACAGTGTAATGCAGACCTGGGCAAACTGCGGCCCTCTGACTGCTTTAATCTGGCCCCTGGCATGTTTTTGAGAATAAGTGCCACTCTTTATATTTCTTTTATTTGATTGATTTAGCTATAGAGCATGTGTCTTTGCTTTATGTCCTAATATTTTCAAAATAAATGGTCAAAATAGTGGGAGAAGGCCTGGTTTACAAAAAATATGCTTACAATAATGATACTTTGTCACACCAATGACCACAGTCTGGCCCTACACCACTTGTCTGGATTTGAATATGGCCCTCGGGGGAAAAATAATTGCTCACCCCTGGTGTAAGGCATAAAGTATAAAAAATGTGACACTGATAGTATTTCTATCTTTCAGTTTTCATTGAACAATTTCAGATGTTGACTTAGCCAGCCATATGTATTGTAAGATTATCAAAAAAACTAAAACTGGTATCAAAACTAAATAATTTCAGCTGGTACCAAAGCAAATCCAAACAAACAAGACATAATTTTAGAATGATCTTTAGCTTTAGTATTCATAGCTTTCAGACAAAAGATTTCTTGATTTGTAGGATTCTGCATTAGCAGTGGTCCTTTGTTTACATACCAGTAAAAACAATCAAAAATATTTTCTTTTTGTAAAAGAAATTCCTCACTAAATCTTTACATCAGGATGGAATGAAATCCATGAATGATGCTACTTTCGAGATAACTAGGAGTTTAGTGGTAACAACATGTCACAGTTGAGCTCATAAGTCTTGTATACTTTACCAGCTCGAGCTGTTCTAGGTTTATTTTTTTCCACTGTGAACTGGAAAATGAATAAGAAGAAACACAGTGACCTAACAAAGAGCATTTTTATCTGACGCTGTATTGTGTTAGTATTGGTATTGAGAATCAAACCTGTTTCTATAAATGTAATTTGAGTGTAACATTCATGTGTCATATTGATGTATTCTTAATCCTGTGTGTTGTTGTGTTTCAGGAGGCGAGATGCGGCTACGCGATCATCCTCATGGCTTTGTACTGGTGCACAGAGTGTCTGCCGTTAGCAGTGACGGCGCTGCTGCCTGTTGTTCTGTTTCCAATGATGAACATAATGGAGGCCGACAAGGTACAGTCACTATAATACTGTTGATTCAATGTAAACAGCCCAATAAAAGAAAACAACAGTAGGTTTGATCTGATTTACAAGTGTGAAGGCAGATGTGCTGATTCTGCAGTTGGTGGTTTTATGAGCACTTCATAAAAGAAAGTAGATTTGATATTATCTCTGCTGATGCCATATTAAAAGTCCTTGTTTTTCCTTTGACGTAAGATGAAATAACCCGACTAGATAAAGACTCCTGTTTTTCATGCATAATGCTCAGTAGTGGTAAAAAATCTTAACAAATGGTCACATAACCTTTTTGCCTCTAGTGACAAATAATAATTTATTTAATTCAGTTTAATTTGGTCAAGCCTAAAATTACTTGTCACCATTCAGTTAAAATCAATGCACGCATAGGGCCTGATTTATCAAGCCAGGTGCTAAATTGCAGGTGCAAAAAAAAAAAAAAAAAAGTCATGTGTAATTTATGAGCATTTTATAATTGTAAGAGTTGTAAGCCTTATACAACATACTAAACAAAACAGATATGAACCACCTCAAGTTCTGCATCTTCAGTGTGTGTGAGAGAGAAAAATGTCATCTCTGCCCAGGTTTTGCTCCCACTACCCTGTTTTTGCACATGAGCAAATGCTTGATAAATCTGTCCCATAAACGCTTTAGACAAGGTGTGTTAGCTGCCTTGTCTAAAGACAGTTTGGGATGTTAAATCAGTTGTTGGTGATATTGACATTATTGATGAGTTTTTGTCCCTGTTTGTTCAGTTTTAAAACAGTAGCTGATTTTTGGCACAGATTTTTTTTCTGCCTTATCACAATTTCTGTGTCCCAGAAGATTCTTTTTTTTTTTTTTTTTTTTTTAGACTTGGCCAAAATATAGCAGTATTTTTTAAGCTGTTTGACTTTGCAACTACATCTTGTTTAATTTTTTTTACAAAAGCAAAATATTTGTGTTTGGACCTACCTGTAGCTTAACTTAATTTTCTGCCTTTGCTTAAGATTTTTAAATCTAAATATTAGATATCGACAGTTATTGGTTATTGGTCACAGGTTCAAGAAAATTATCGGATATCATTATCAATGGATGGGTTTTTATTTCTAAGCTGTTGTAGATCAATTTAATGAAGAAAATGTAAGTTACTGATCTTCCTATATGGTATAGATTATTCCTAAAGACATAGAAAAACACAACAGGTCTTCTTTAAATGCGATGTAAGTGTCCAGATTTAGTTCTGTTTGGGTTTAGTCTCAGTTGAGTCCAAATGTCATGCGGTGATTCTGTGAGGGTGAATGCACCTTTAGACAGCTGCAGATACAGTAAACAAATACTGTCCCATGTCTCATTATTCACTGCTTCGTTTACATCAATTATTTTCTCTCACGCAAGACTGTCCATTTTCCTTCTTCTCACATGTCAATGCATAAGTGAGAGATTTCTCCCACATATTGAAAAAAAGTCGTCATTTCTAAAGCAACCAATTTATTTGTTTAGATGTTTTTGTCTTGCCCCCATGGTGTCTCATCTGTGCTCTGTCCTAGGTGAGCATTGAGTACCTAAAGGACTCTAATATGTTGTTTATCGGGGGTCTCCTGGTGGCCATCGCTGTGGAGCACTGGAACCTCCACAAACGCATCGCCCTCAGGGTCCTGCTGCTGGTCGGAGTCCGCCCCTCACTGTAAGAAACACTCTTGTTTTGTCACTAGTAAGAGTAGCAGGGGCGTAACACCAAAAATCTGGGCCCCAGTACTAACTTTGGTGATGGGCCCCTAATACATGATCTTGTGTTTTAATTATTTAGTTCACTCTCGTTATTTTTATATTCATTTGGGTTTTATTTCCTTCTAGAAAATGCATTTACAGCCTAGTGATTTAATTTCTACATTCCACACATAAATAGTGTTGCTTTTGCGGTTGAATGCTTTATTATGCTACTTTTCAATATTTTTATTGCCATAATCGACTACAAAACAAGACATTTATTGGTTTTCTGTGTCAAAACTATTGAGTTGGAACCACTGCCTTCATTCAAATAAAGACGAGAATAAAATAAATGTGTTTCAAACTCACTCTTTTACATTTTAGCTAACTTGTTTTGAGCTAACTTGTCTAAATTATACCATATTTATTGAATTGATCATTTGTGCCAAGCCCTGGCTATTTGTTCACTGAAAACTGCAAACTCGTGCTTCATAATATTAGAATTTCTAGCTGTTGTATTTGTTAATCATTTAGCCAAATATATTCCTCTTTATTCAGCCATTTTCTTTGGCCAAAGTCTATTTGCTACGTTTAAAGGAGAGCTCTGTGATATCACAAATAATTACATTTAGAGGAACAATCTATCTGGGGAAACTAGCACCATTTACCCCCCCCCCCCCCCCCCCAGTCCAACACCCCTAGTAGTAGTAGAAGTAGTATACTGGTAGAAGTAATTTAGTAGAATTTGTAATTTAGTAGAATTTGGTAGAAGTTGCTTAGTTCCTCTTTAAAGCATGAAACAGCAAGGTAACTTTTAGAATAAACTATAACTTTATTGTATTGTTTGTGTTTTTTCAGGTTGATGATGGGCTTCATGATCGTGTCTTCGTTCCTCTCGATGTGGATCAGTAACACAGCCACGACGGCCATGATGCTCCCGATCGCACACGCCGTCCTGCAGCAGCTCAGAGCCACAGAAGCCAGAGCCGACGAGATAGAGGAGCGAGGTCGGGCGGAGGACAACCCTGCGTTTGAGCTGCAGGAGACGCGCATGAACGGAGTCGTGACCAAGAAGCAACTGGACGTGATTCAGGAGGAACAGAGATACAGTGAGTCACACTTTTAATATAGCTATAGCTCAGTTCAATTATTTTGTATAGCCCAAAACCACAACATTATTTTTGACAATACTGGGATCATAATATGGCAAGTTTGTATTTACAAAACAACCTACTATGTACTGTAAATTAAAGGTGCATCGTGTAACTTTCTGGAGGTGAAAAGTCAGTTACACAATTCAGTAGAAATAGATAGTTTAAACCAGGAGTCTCAAACTCAATTAGAGCTCAGTGTTAGGGTTGGATTTTAAAAAATATAGACCTACCCATGTTGTGTTCTTTAATGGGTTTAAACTACTAAACATTGTTAGTAGGGATAATTGTGTGTTATGCCCTTAATGTGAATATATATAACCACAGAAATGTCTTTTCCTTGTAAAGAAACACAATTTAGTTTAGTTTAGTTAGTCCTGATTTAGTTAGTTTATTTGAGCATCAGTAAAAATAAAAATATACATGACAGTACATATTGATATACACAATACACACAAAATTGCCTATAAGTTATAATACATTAAATGATGCTCAAAAGGAGTAGGACGAAGTTGTGAAACTTATTAAATCCTACCCCTTTTGGCCTTCACAAAATTTACATTATTATTTAAATTTATAGCATATTCAAACAGTACGCATACATATCTCAATCACATGATAAGGTATACCAGCGTTTTTAAAAATGTGCAGTAATACATCCTCTCAAGAGCAAATTACACGTCAACGTCTATTTTCAATCATTAGTATTTTGCAAATGTTTCTTTTGAATTTGATTATATCTCTGATTAGTTTAAAATTTAAAATGACCTATTCCACAGTTTTACACAAATAGAATTGTACAGATCAAACAATAGTTTATTTTGTGGCCATTCAAGTTTGCTCAAATTAAAGGCGGATCTTTATCATTTATTTAGTTCTTCAAAAACATCTGAATGACAAAAAATTATTTTGTTATTTTTATTGATGGGTCATAATTATAATTTTTTTTTTTGCTGATATCGATATCCGATATTTGGCTATCTGCTGTAGGATAAATAATCAATACCTGTTGATACCAGTATTTCGATTTAAAATTCTATTGCACGGCTTACAAGATCACAAACTTTTAGCTGTAAGAAAAAATTACAAAATCCATTTATCTGGGAGATTAACTTTTCCGTGACATTATGATGTGAATATACATATTTTTGCGTAATTCTTTCTTTTTTTTTTCCTTCTGTTTTTACTCTTCAGTCTGCTCAAAATAACAAATTTGATGCTTTGAAGACAAGCTGAGACTGACACATATGCCCACAAAGAATAGAAACCTGAATATGGACGTCAATATATGTATTTTTTTATATTTTCAAAAAATCAGGCGGTAACGATACTGATACTGATATTGCCCATCCCTACTGTACATAATTTTTTTTTTTTTTTCATGTTTTTAATGGCAGGGGAACCGTAATACCTAGGACCTAGGATTTATTTATTTATTTAAGTTTATGTTTGTGTGTTTTCAGATGAGTCTGAGCGACAGACGCAGCGCGAGGCCAGAAGTAAAGAAAGAGAAGCCAAGTACGACCTGCTGACCAAAGGCATGAGTCTGAGTGTGTGTTACTCCGCCAGCATCGGGGGGACGGCCACTCTCACCGGGACCACCCCAAACCTCATCCTCCAGGGCCAAATGAACCAGTCAGTCTTTACACTTCAGATGTTTTTTGTGTGTTTTGTTTTGGTATTGATGTTGGGTTAATTATTCATAAAATGTCTGAAGCCTATTGTGGATTTTAATATTCTCTACTCTTGATTTACTTCTGTCCTTTAGGCTTTTCCCGGACAACGGAGGCATCATTAACTTTGCGAGTTGGTTCGGCTTTGCTTTCCCAAACATGATCCTGATGCTCATCTTCTCTTACATGTGGCTGCAGTTCATGTTCTTGGGCTTAAAGTAAGTTCACTTCAAGAATGTTTTAAAGCTGTAATTTCAAAAGATTTAGCGTCACTGGGAGGTCAGATATTTCCCAGTTGAACATTACCAGTTCCCAGTTCAGAGCGTTCCAACTGAGTCAACTCCTATGGCTAATGCTAACCTGTAGGCTAAACAAAAATAACGTTTGTAATATCCTGTAGCCAATCATTACACAAGTTTTGTGGCAGTTTAACTCTCAGATTCACTTTATGTGGTGATTGTTGATCTCGTATGTGAGTCTTTCGACCAGCTCCTAGTTCATAAGTAGGATTTACCAGTTCGAGTGACGTTCCAGCGCACTTTTGTTGGTCAAAGTGAGAAATATTCCAGTTCCCAGTTGCCTGGATAAGTTCAAAAATAAAACAAAAGGTTGTCTTCTCACCTACCTGTCTTAATACTTTCCTGATAAAGTTAAATATCTGTGAGTAGGGATGTCAAGATTATTAGGTTAATCGATAATCGTGATTATTCAAGTCACAATATAATCGTAAAAAGAAAAGAATAATAATCGTGCCAATTTTAGAAGCAAAATTAAGTGTTTTTAATTAATTCTATTAATTGCTGATGTTGGTTCCAGCTGGTATTGGCCAGGTTTATATAAAAAAATGTGGGCAATATTTGGTAGAGACACTTTATTTTCCAGATAAATACGTTTAGTTTTCATTTTTTTACTAACGTGAAAAGCAAATTTGTGATTATGTGAGCCCTGTTATGGATTTAAAATGTCAAAGATTTGCATCTACAAATATCACTATTTTAGATGTGACCATTTTCCAACAAAAGTCTTTTAATTTTTAATTTAATTTTTTTTTACACATTTAGATTTTTTCTTTCAGGAAGTTTCAATTGATGAAGCCGGTCACTAACTTGAAGAAAAGCGACGTGAAAGAAAGAAAATATTTGGTCAAGTGTAATCGTAAATAATGGTTAAATCATGATATTTTGTCTCACAAAAACGCAATACTAAAATTCCATATTGTGACATCGATATCTGTGAGTTCAGCAAACACTGCAGAAGAAACAAGATATCACAAGTAAAACAGAATTAGAGGTATTAAGGCAAGGCAAATTTATTTGTAAAGCACAATTCATACGCAAAGCAATTCAAAGTGCTTTACAAGGCAGGAAAAGATGCATCAAAATTGCAATAGAAAACAAAACAACATTATTAAATGATATAAATAATCACCATAAAATGTTATTGACGTTATGTCACCAAAGGAAAAATAATTTCATGATCATAACTGGTTGATAATGTAAAAAGTTTCAATAGAGATCTGTACTTGTGTAGTTTTTTTCTTTTGAGGTCAAAAATAGTAAAACGTTATTGCAACCTGGTGGTCAAAAGCATTTATTTTGTGAGTAAAGACTTTTATTTATGGTGCTACCGTATTTATAAGGACAGGAAAGTTTGACTTTGTGCCCAGAACTTCAGTTGGCTTGTTTATATTCAAAATAGCTAACTTATGTACATACAAGCATTTCCTGTTCAGTTATTTTCTATGAGGTTTTCACTACACCAGCTTAAAACGATAAATATTCAGAAGATGAGACAGTGACAGTATGTTTGTGGTGAATGTTACAGAAAACATGTTACAGACTTCACAAATCAGAAGAATAATTCAGCAAAGGACACTTTAAAAAGAGAAGGGTTTGTATCTAAATGCTAACGCTAACAGGAAATGCTTGTACAAAGTTAGCTATTTTGAACAAAAACAAGACAACTGATGTTCTGTGCACAGAGTCAGTTACTTACTGTTTAACTATTGAATGTGTAACATGTTTACATGTTTGCCTATTAATATGATTTACTCTGCTGAATATGTCTTCCTCAGCTTAAAGAAGTCGTTTGGTTGTGGAGAGAAGAATGAGCGCGATCGAGAGGCCTACGCGGTGATGAGGGAGGAGTACAGGAAGCTGGGGTCCATGTCTTTCGCTGAGATCATGGTTCTGGTGATTTTTGTCCTGCTGGTTTTGTTGTGGTTCACCAGAGAGCCGGGTTTTATACCAGGCTGGGCCACTGTCCTCTTCAACAAAGAAAAAACGTAAGTAATCACATACAGTCAGTGTTAAAATGTAACTAAGTGCAAATGTAAAGGACAAATTTTCAGGTAGACCCTCTTTGTTTTTAAAAATGAGTGACTTTATAATATATTTGAGACATATACTGTGTAAAGGTAACTAAACACTTAAACTATATGGACAATTTATATTCAATAGAGCAGATAAACTGATATATGCAGCAGATTCTTGTAATCAAACACTTGGCTATAATCAGGGCAACACAGGCTTGATGTACGAGAAATTACATTAGCACTGCAGGAAGCATATGATTTCTGATTGTTTCTACTTGAAACCCCAAAATTTACCTGGTTTCTACTAAGAAAAAAAAAAACTCTGAACAGTAGGCAATATTTTTTTAACACCACATACACAGTTAAAAGTACATCAGTCTACATGTTTTAGTCCCTCACATAGTGCACTCTGAGCCTTCGAATTGTTCATCACAATGTGTTACTTTTAAGATTTTTTTAAAAGAATGTTATCAGCGAGATGTGTTGGTATACCGCCGCCAACAACAACAACAACTACAACAACAACAACTACAACAACAACAACAACAACAGACAAACTTAGTAGAGTTTGGTGAACAAACAACACATTAGACGGAGACAGGACATTGTTGCTAGTTTGTTGTATAAAAAAAAAAAAAAGATTGTTTTAGTCCCTTTAAGTTTTCCTTTAAGTAGATGCAGTGTTTTCCACTTTAATGGGATATTTTTTCATGGTTAATTGTCCGAAATCAGCTAAATTGATGAAATCTTTATCATGTTAATGACATGAACAAGAAAAAAGATAACTTTTTAAATCTGTTTGTCAAAGGTTACGTATTGCTTTTTCTTTGTATTTAGGAATAAACTATATTATATGTAGATCAGAAATTTACATTTTGCTTTTTGTAAAACACAAAATTAATGGAAAACAGCTTAGAAATAGAATGAGGGTGATTAACTGCAAAACTGCAGAACTGATAAGTCTGCAGCAGAGTGTAAGTCTTTATTGTTGTAAAGTGGCTGTGTGATTATTTAGAACCAATTAAATACAAACAAGTGGGCAGGGATAGGTGGTAGGTGACAACATGACATTTCTGAGTACTCAATCATCAGCTGCAGAACAACACAAGATTAACTCAAACATGCAGAAATCACGCTTCATAAAACTGTGCGTAAACTATTGATGAAAGAAGGCAGTTATAACAAGGGTAAAAACTTAGAAAAATTGTTTTTGCAAAATAGAAAGGTGTTTTTACTTTAAAATCTGTTTTTGTGAGCACCTCAGTACTTTAATCAAATACAATTAGTGATACTTTTACTTGAGTTAAGTTTTGCTTTTTTAATGTGTAACATAAGAGAATTTGTCTATTGCGATTGTACTGTATTGTAGGCCTAGTATAATGTCTATCTTCTCATTCTAATCTCGCTTAAATCATTTTTTTACTGGGGCGACTGCATTTTTGTTTTTATTTATCTATTTATTGGAATTGATCTCGCTGCGTCAGTCAAGTCTAACTTCTCTTTTGCCCAGAGCTAGTTTTCAATACCTCGTTTGACCTCTGTGCTTCTATATTTACTCTTCACATCTTTGTTTTGGTCCCCGGGCGCTGGTATTGACACGTTGGCAAGTTGAAAGTTCTTTTGTCCCTCGTCAGGACTGGATCGTTTTGTTTTCCTTTTGTCTGCGCAGTTTTCCTCTGGGTGCTGAGCTTTCCAGCACAGCTCCTCTGGGACAGGACATAAGCAGATCACCTCAGGACTTTCATGTTACGTAAAGGTAGTCTAAAGGTCAAACTCAACTTGTAAAGCACTCAATTTAACAAGAAACAAATACTGCTAAGGCACTAGTGAAGTTTGGCAAGCGTTTACTGTAAAAAGCACTATCTAACTTTGTTTCCGTGAATGTTAATGCTGTTTTTAACTGCATTGTATCTCAGTGCATCTTTATTTATCTTTGTAAAGGCAAGATGTTACAGGTCCATTTGTGGAGAAGGAACTCTGCTATTAGTTTAGAGAAATTTAAAGCCATAGTGTGCAACATTACCGGGACAAATGCTGGGTGTATTGACAATATTTTGATGTGCATTTTTTAAAATTTTTTTAAGTGGTCATGAATGGACAGTATCAATAACACCAAATGAGCAAATGAGAAATGAAAACTATATTGAGGGATTGTTGGTTGACGTCACTTTCCGCTCTACTGTGCATGTCACTTACAGAAAGATACGCTGTCCATCTAGTTGGCTGGGGAATCTTTTTTGATAAAAACAACAAACAGAATGAGAGATAACTGTTTTGTGTCAGGTCTGAACCAGTCTGACAGACGCCTGTCTCCTGAAGCTTGAGACATTGTTTTTTTCTGCATTTTTTCACTCGCCTGAATATAAAGTATTTGAGTCGTAAAGACAAATTTCATGATTATGATTCAGCAGCATAACTTTTGTTTTCATACAGTGATACATTTTTGTAGTTAGCTGACAACAGCGCTGACTAGTGTTGCGCTACAGCTTGTGTCAATCAGCCGTGGCTTTTTCTGAAGTCCGGCTGCGTGTGCCTGGGATCCAGAAGCCACTCTTCAGGAAACTGCGAAGAGTAGGTCTGGTCACCACGCCCCCCCGCCTGCGTTTCCGACCAAATCTACACTGTACCGACAATCAGATTAGCTTATTAGCGTGACGCAGATGAAACAAAGGAGCTGATTGGTCGTCTGTCAGTTAGACCAAAATCTAACTTCACTCACCTCACATTAAAATAGTTTTTGCTTCGGCCATTGATTCTGCAGAAATCCGCGATGTTTTTCAGTTCCACGTGATATTATTTATGTATTTGGTTTTGGCAGTCATGTTGGTTTTCACATGGCAGAAGATACATGTCTCTGATTAATCTGTCAATCATGGCTACAGAAATTCGAAAGAGGGACACGGTGGCCAGACGATATATTTTATTTATATAAATCGTCTGGATTTTCCAGGCAAAAACCCCAATGTTGATAAACAAATAATCTATATACCTTATACCCAATGAGATAAGACAATTCTGTCTCTTTTGGAGTATATTTTATAGCTTAAATCAGCTATTCCCAACCACAGACCCATTGTTCACTAAAAGATTGTACAGAGCCCCCAATAAACAAGTAATGCTAAATTTATAGAATATCTTAACTCTCAGATCAAGAGAGTAAATGCACTCACGGTTGGTAGAATAAGTATAGATTTAAAGTAATACTAATACTGCTAATAATAATAATAAAAAAAAGGGTTTAGCACTTTTTAAAACAAGAATTACAAAATATTTTGCAACAAAAAACACAATAAGTAAATTAAATAAATAATATAAAGTTTATTTCAGTTTCCTTTTGAATCTGTTGTATGGACAATCTTTGGAGGCTCCCTGTAGTGCCTCTGAGGCCTCAGACTCACTGACGAGATATTACTTTGCTACAATAACATTATTATTTTTTCTCTTCTAATGCAGATTTATCCAGGAGTAAATGCTTAGTCTCTTATTTTAAGCGCTCTATCAAACAATGCAACTTTATCTTCATTGCACAGTTTTTTACTATTTTTGTAGGTGACATTCAGAATCCTTCCTTCACACTCACTGATCTCACTGCTGCTGTAAAAGGACATATTTTGTGTTGCTAATCACATTCATAGATATTCAATTGTAATAAATATGACATATCCCTATGCAGCCATAAAACCTTGTGACGGCCTGAGATTTCAAAGGTCTATAAATAAAAGGTTAACTCATAACGTGTGATGTTGACGTAACTGTTTCCTGTCTCTGTCTCTCAGGTACGTCTCCGATGGAACAGTTGCTATTTTAATGTCGATGCTCTTTTCGTGGTGCCGTCCCGATTGCCCCGATGTGGAGGATACGGCTTCAACGAGGCTGGTGCGTGTGTTTATGTCCCCCAAGTGTCGTAAAGGAAAATCCCTCACTATGTAACAGCTAACTCGAGTTTATTCTGACCTGACCTTTGCTATTGCTCTGTGGAGATGACTTGCACTAATTATGGCGATGTTGTTCCACAGGGAAGCTGGTGAAGGCCCCTCCCATGCTGCTGGACTGGCAGGTGGTGCACGAGCGCATGCCCTGGAGCATCATCCTGCTGCTCGGGGGAGGCTTTGCTTTGGCCAAAGGCAGCGAGGTGAGATCCACACACAGGACGGGCCCTGAGAGGCAAACAACGTCACACAGTCGGAAAAAGAACTAGACTAGACTCAGACTAGAATCAGAATCAGTTTTATTGTCATTGTCAGTGAACAAAATTCACTAAATATGAACTTGATGATACTGTACAACTTAAAAGACTGAGGATAATTATAACAGAATACACACCAAATATAAGAGCATGTTAAAATAAGTATACGGAAAAAGTATATGAAAGATATGCTTCAATAATGCCTTTTAGGACATCAAAACATTCTCACTTAAACATGCCCTGTGTAACTTTCATTAGGTGAAAAGTCAACTACATAATTCAGTACAAATAGAAAGTAATAAATTAATATATAAAATATACAAATATACTGTATACAAAAAATAATACAGAAAATTAAAAATGTGACGTACAGTCAGAGGGGGCAAGTAACTAAGTATTTTTCTCAGGTACTCGACTTAAGTAGTTATATTTGAGTATCTGTACTTGAGTGTAAAAAAATATCAGCTGACTTTACTTTTACTTCTTACATTTTTTACAGAATTTCTGTACTTTCTACTCCCTACATTTGCAGAACAGTCAACGGTCATTTTTTTTCTCTCTTAAAGAAGGTGTTGACCTGCTGTGATATTGAGATTTTCCCGCTGTTAAACAATGTAAAAAAAAAACAAAAACGAAAAAACTTTGTGTTTTTCACTAAATATTATATGATAAATGTAGTAGTTTGTGAAAAAAGTGAGACCAGTGAGTACTGTCTGAATTGCATAATAAAGAATTTGAGTTCTTATCGTGAGCTGAATGCAGCGCTCTGATTGGCTTGCTTGGGTAGTCCTCTCAAGTTTCACTTTGTTGTTTGTAAAAAGAAGTTTTTAAGCCGTATTGCAACTCAAAGGGAATACATTTTGATACTAACCATGTGTCGAAGGATTTAAGAGAGGAAGTCGGATTTAAAACCTAAATCGTGTTTGCAATGTTAAATCAGCTACCCTACCTTTAAAAGCGGTGCAGAACGGCTGTGAAGTTGAATATCGAGATTTTTCCCTAGTTAAACAATTAAAAAATATCCCTAAATAACATTTTCTCAAAAGTGTCTCACTGTCTCACTTAAATGCAGCTAACACCTTTGTAATTTTACTTTGTTACTTAAAGGTGCATTGCGCAACTTTTTGACCAAAAATAAACTTTTATAAATGCACATTTTTTGTCATTTAGATGTCTTTGTTACACTAAATAATTAAAACACATCTGCGTTTTACTTTGAGTGGGGTTGCATGGACACAAACTAGTCTATTATTTGGCTCAAACACATCTGTTTCCCCAGAAAAGCTGTTCCTTTAGCTGATTTTTTTCATTTTATGCGATAATATGAATATGAATAGAAAGTTAAAACTTTTGACTTTCTATTGCTACTGAATTGTGTAGATGACTTTTTACCTTCAGAAAGTTACACAGTGCACCTTTAAGTATGTTTTGCTTTTGTGCTTTTACTCAAATACGGGAGTTTAAGCAGGATTTTGCCTTTACCAGAATAATTTTTCATAGAAGTAACTGTACTCTTACCTAAGTATTGAACAATGTATTAAAATAAATATATCAGAATCTCATCCCAAACTTGTATCTTGACTTGTGAGAACTACACTGAAATGGCAACTTCTAAAATTCTGGTAAACTCTTATTATATAAAGTAAAATTTATTGCCAGCGTAGTATCCATTATTTACCTTTGCCTTGTAAGTGTAAAGGAAAGGTCCTACTGCAAGGCTGTTATACGTTATACTCACTGAACAAAATTAAAAGTTCTATATTAAAAAAGATGCATTTGTCGTTTGATAAAAAGTCCTGTGTGATGTGTTTTGTGCAGGTGTCTGGCTTGTCCCTGTGGCTCGGCGAGAGTTTGGCGCCTCTGCAGAAGATTCCTCCTTTTGCCATTTCTCTGCTGCTCTGTTTGTTAGTGGCCACGTTCACCGAGTGCTCCAGCAACACGGCCACCACCACCCTGTTCCTGCCCATCCTCGGCTCCATGGTGCGTCAAACCAAACAGTTTACTTCGAGGACTTGAATGAGTCAAACGTTTATATAAAATCAGTGGATGTCAAACTTTACAATGATGGTCTGTAAAACAATGACCCGTGTGTTGTGTTAAAGTTAAACTACAAAGACTATATTCATATTTTATTTGAATGGACTTGTAAAAGTGCAACAACACACTGTTTAGCAGCATCCAACCAGAAGTGCAATGAAACAAATGAATGGAAAATAAAGTTGAATAGCCCTGATTTACTGGAACAAACCAATCCATGTCTAAGAGTAAACTGGACTCAAACTAAGTGTAAAAAACAATGAATATTTATGTTTAGAATGTTTGTAAAAAACAAACAAATCCTAAAACATTTGTAATCTTTACTGTGTTGTTGTTTCCAGGCGTCTGCGATTAGGCTCCACCCTCTGTACATAATGCTGCCCTGCACCATCGCCGCCTCGCTGGCCTTCATGTTACCCGTGGCTACTCCACCCAACGCCATCGCCTTCTCCTTTGGGAACCTCAAAGTCCTCGACATGGTGAGACTAAGTTGAAATCAGACATAAGATGAAAATGTAAGAAATTAACAAAAATCAAGCTTTATCAGTTTGTTATGAAGAGCAGGAATTCAGGGGAAAGGGAAGTGTCGCTTTATAGCTTTTTAAATTAATTCTTGACCAAAGTTGAGTGCCGTTTCAGAGCATAATATAACTTTTATAATGGGTGACAATGGGTTTTGTGTGTAGCTATATTTGCGTGTAGCTATATCTTGCATTTATTCACTTACAGATGTTTTGATTGCTAAAGAATACCTTGAGAAACTTTTATTCTTACTGTGAGCTGCCTAATGTCTCCACAAGTCTGCTCTAACATGGAGATTGTTTCCATGTTACCCTTATTGCTGTAGACTACTACAGAACAGACTAATAACATTTCCACAGACACGACAGCGGGTGGACCTCTCACCAGAAAAGTTACATAGTTGAAGCTGCGGTACCTGACATTTTACATTTGTTTTTTCCTCCCAAAAGTTATCGTAAACATGTGGCACTGTGACAAAACCAGACCACTGTGCACTGTCTGAATCGAATAAAAAAATGGCCCAAAAATAGCCCAAAGCAGTCCACTCCAGATTCACTTTGCTGTCAGTAAAAAGATGTTCTTAAGCTGTAACTGCAACTGTGGATATAAACATGTGTTGAAGGGTTTGTGAGCTTGGACACATTGGTAACACTTTAGAATAACTACACAAAATTAGGCTTAGTAGATCTTAGTAACCCTTAATAAAGACTTAATTTATCATGAACAAATGACCGTTAGTAGATTAAAAAGTTAATCAATGCTTTGTAGCTACTCAGTTCTCTGAACCCTTTCCTCAACCAAATCTTAATCTTGTTCTTTAATTAAGTAGTTATTAGGCATTATAAAGGTTATTAATTCACTATTTGTGCATGAATAATTAAGGGCTTTGTTCATTGTTTACTTCAACAAATTAAGGTGTAGTTATTATAAAGTAGTACTGACACATAAAAAAACACATGTTTTTGGCAGAGTGAAAATCCGGCACTGCATCTTTAAGTTAACAATCCGTTTTCTAAGCACATCAGAAGTATTTTGTTTACATAATACGGTTTGAGGAAGACTGAAAAGGAACCAAATTTGTCGATTCTTCTTCATGTCATATGTGTGTTTGTTCTGTTCATTCTCCCCTCAGGTAAGAGCTGGCTTCATGCTGAACATCATTGGGATTTTGTGCATAAACTTGGGCATCAACACCTGGGGCTACGCCATGTTTGGGATGGGGACGTTCCAGATTGGGCCAATTCCACAGCCAAACCCTGAGTAAAAGTGACACGGTGCTTTAATTCATTTTATGGACAAAAGGAGCGTGTAGGAGGCCATTGTTGCAGAAGACTTGATGATGATGAAGTCGAGCCAGTCCACTGTCAATATTAAACAACACAATTATGATAATACGAATAATTATTATATATGTGCACCAAAAATGTTACGGTGCACATATAAGCCAGATTTCGCCATGATTCAGCTTTTCTCTCAGTCGGTGCTTCCTTTTGTCGTGGTAAAGAGAAAAAAACATTTATTTAAGCTGTGAATCTACATAGAGTGCGTTTACATGTGCGTGAAAAACCCGGTTATGACAGTATTCTAGTTATGGTGTTTACATGCGCTCAGAGAAACCTGGTTATTCATGTTCCTGTTTACATAAGCACTGAGGGTATCCTGGATATTCAGACTGGTAACTATGGCAACAATGACACAGATATGGCAAGGAACTAAGAATGTGTGAAACTTATGGGGTTTTAACATGTTTCCAGCAACAAACTGACAAATACAACTAAATAAGAACATCAGACGGTAGAACGCAGTCAGAAATTTGGGAAAAGTAATTTTAACAATGAAAAAAAATGTCAGAATTCTGAAGAGTCGGTTCAGAGTTGTAGCTGTATTGTGTTACTTTACAAGTTACTGTATAGTTTTATAATGCTGACATAATACAAATAAAAAAATAAATAAGTGTCATTGGAAAAGGCGCCGACCCTAAACAAGAATGAGTGCCAAAAAATGAATATATGAAAAAGAAAATTTTTAGTCATTTGGAGAAAATTACGGCTTCTATCATAGCAGTTCCTTGAGTTTGCACATGCTCAGTTTGGTTCCAGTGAGAATGACCTGGTTCCTCATAACCAGGATATTCTAATAACCAGGTTAATCAGAATATTGTGTTTACATGGAACCACACAAAACCAGCATATTTAAAAACCCTGATCATAACCAGGTTATTCGTGCACATGTAAACGCCCTCATATATATTTTATAAGTTGGTTTAAACCACTGCATAATGACATTTAATACTTGACAACAACAGAGAAAAAACTATTAAACTCGCTTACTAATATTCATCTGGTTTTGATTATGAGAACGTTATTAGTTTATTTAAATTTTATAAGTTAATTTAACTTATTATCGTGGTCCTTTATTTGGATCCAATGTTTTTTGTGTTTTTGTACCTTTTTTACTGTTGGTTAGTAATTGTGACACAGTAGCAGAAACTAATTTAGTCAAATATTGAACTAAAACATGTATCTTTTTAACGTACAAGCAGAAATATTGTACACTCCTCGCTGTCTCTCCTTAAATTTGATGCAGTTTTTACAAATTTCTTTTATATTACATTCTTTTTCTTAGTTTGTATAATATTTCATGTTTTTTAGTCAATTTTTTTAGTGCAGAACAGAGAAAATATAATTTGACCGGTGTTAAAATGAAGAAAACGCACAAGCCACAGATGTTCTAGTTAGTTATTAACTTTGATAAGAAGTTGCCAAAAGGACTGTATTGTAAAGATAAGTATTGATTATTGACTCAACGTGATAGATTGAAGTCAAGCTTGTGTTGTTATGCGTCCCGTGTTTTCTGATGTTGAACCCAATAAACAAAGAAAAGACAACAACAACCTCCAGCAGTCAGTTTGTCCAAAAAGTACATCATTACATCTTTATTTCAGTCACAGTTTCACTTTTCAGAAACAAATATTTTACAATCTTAAATACATCTTTGATCTACATTAAAATGTTTTACACTTTTCATTTATCTTTTCTCCTTTGTGCTGCTCACCGGCGACGTCAAAGTGAGTGTGACAATTTTCTCATTTTAACTTAATTTGGTAGATTAACACCTGTTGTAAATATAAATTATAGTTTAACACAAATCAAGTACAAGTTTGCGAAGAAATTTGATTAAAAAAAAAAAAAAACAGGAAGTAAAGCAAAGTTCTAAACTGAGAACATAACAG
Source organism: Mugilogobius chulae (assembly GCA_038363315.1). Lineage (NCBI taxonomy): Eukaryota > Metazoa > Chordata > Actinopteri > Gobiiformes > Gobiidae > Mugilogobius > Mugilogobius chulae. Next base: position 23,396,984 of record CM076399.1, on the reverse strand, counting down.
GACATTTTCATTGTCGTTTCACCTTATTCTGCCCCGCCCACTTTCCTTGACATCGCACTTCCTGTTTAGCTCAGTGAAAGTAACTAACATGTTAACCTGTCTGTATTGAAGGGCTCATCTCAAACAGTTACAGCTACAAGATAGAATAAATGTCAANTTTGTAGTTAGCTGACAACAGCGCTGACACAGTGTTGCGCTAGAGCTTGTGTCAATCAGCCGTGGCTTTTTCTGAAGTCCGACTGCGTGTGCCTGGGATCCAGAAGCCACTCTTCAGGAAACTGCGAAGAGTGGTCTGGTCACCACGCCCCCCGCCTGCGTTTCAGACCAAATCTACACTGTACTGACAATCAGATTATCTTATTAGCGTGACGCAGATGAAACAAAGGAGCTGATTGGTCGTCTGTCAGTTAGACCAAAATCTAACTTCACTCACCTCACATTAAAATAGTTTTTTGCTTCGGCCATTGATTCTGCAGAAATCCGCGATGTTTTTCAGTTCCTCGTGATATTTTTTATGTATTTTGGTTTAGGCAGTCATGTTGGTTTTCACATGGCAGAAGATAATGTCTCTGATTAATCTGTCAATCATGGCTACATAAATTCGAAAGAGGGACACGGTGGCCAGACGATATATTTTATTTATATAAATCGTCTGGATTTTCCAGGCAAAAACCCCCAATGTTGATAAACAAATAATATAACACTTATACCCAATGAGATAAGACAATTCTGTCTCTTTTGAAGTATATTTTATAGCTTAAATCAGCTATTCCCAACCACAGACCCATTGTTCACTAAAAGATTGTACAGAGCCCCCAATAAACAAGTAATGCTAAATTTATAGAATATCTTAACTCTCAGATCAAGAGAGTAAATGCACTCACGGTTGGTAGAATAAGTATAGATTTAAAGTAATACTAATACTGCTAATAATAATAATAAAAAAAAGGGTTTAGCACTTTTTAAAACAAGAATTACAAAATATTTTGCAACAAAAAACACAATAAGTAAATTAAATAAATAATATAAAGTTTATTTCAGTTTCCTTTTGAATCTGTTGTATGGACAATCTTTGGAGGCTCCCTGTAGTGCCTCTGAGGCCTCAGACTCACTGACGAGATATTACTTTGCTACAATAACATTATTATTTTTTCTCTTCTAATGCAGATTTATCCAGGAGTAAATGCTTAGTCTCTTATTTTAAGCGCTCTATCAAACAATGCAACTTTATCTTCATTGCACAGTTTTTTACTATTTTTGTAGGTGACATTCAGAATCCTTCCTTCACACTCACTGATCTCACTGCTGCTGTAAAAGGACATATTTTGTGTTGCTAATCACATTCATAGATATTCAATTGTAATAAATATGACATATCCCTATGCAGCCATAAAACCTTGTGACGGCCTGAGATTTCAAAGGTCTATAAATAAAAGGTTAACTCATAACGTGTGATGTTGACGTAACTGTTTCCTGTCTCTGTCTCTCAGGTACGTCTCCGATGGAACAGTTGCTATTTTAATGTCGATGCTCTTTTTCGTGGTGCCGTCCCGATTGCCCCGATGTGGAGATACGGCTTCAACGAGGCTGGTGCGTGTGTTTATGTCCCCAAGTGTCGTAAAGGAAAATCCCTCACTATGTAACAGCTAACTCTGAGTTTATTCTGACCTGACCTTTGCTATTGCTCTGTGGAGATGACTTGCACTAATTATGGCGATGTTGTTCCACAGGGAAGCTGGTGAAGGCCCCTCCCATGCTGCTGGACTGGCAGGTGGTGCACGAGCGCATGCCCTGGAGCATCATCCTGCTGCTCGGGGGAGGCTTTGCTTTGGCCAAAGGCAGCGAGGTGAGATCCACACACAGGACGGGCCCTGAGAGGCAAACAACGTCACACAGTCGGAAAAAGAACTAGACTAGACTCAGACTAGAATCAGAATCAGTTTTATTGTCATTGTCAGTGAACAAAATTCACTAAATATGAACTTGATGATACTGTACAACTTAAAAGACTGAGGATAATTATAACAGAATACACACCAAATATAAGAGCATGTTAAAATAAGTATACGGAAAAAGTATATGAAAGATATGCTTCAATAATGCCTTTTAGGACATCAAAACATTCTCACTTAAACATGCCCTGTGTAACTTTCATTAGGTGAAAAGTCAACTACATAATTCAGTACAAATAGAAAGTAATAAATTAATATATAAAATATACAAATATACTGTATACAAAAAATAATACAGAAAATTAAAAAATGTGACGTACAGTCAGAGGGGGCAAGTAACTAAGTATTTTTCTCAGGTACTCGACTTAAGTAGTTATATTTGAGTATCTGTACTTGAGTGTAAAAAAATATCAGCTGACTTTACTTTTACTTCTTACATTTTTTACAGAATTTCTGTACTTTCTACTCCCTACATTTGCAGAACAGTCAACGGTCATTTTTTTCTCTCTTAAAGAAGGTGTTGACCTGCTGTGATATTGAGATTTTCCCGCTGTTAAACAATGTAAAAAAAAACAAAAACGAAAAAACTTTGTGTTTTTCACTAAATATTATATGATAAATGTAGTAGTTTGTGAAAAAAGTGAGACCAGTGAGTACTGTCTGAATTGCATAATAAAGAATTTTAGTTCTTATCGTGAGCTGAATGCAGCGCTCTGATTGGCTTTGCTTGGGTAGTCCTCTCAAGTTTCACTTTGTTGTTTGTAAAAAGAAGTTTTTAAGCCGTATTGCAACTCAAAGGGAATACATTTTGATACTAACCATGTGTCGAAGGATTTAAGAGAGGAAGTCGGATTTAAAACCTAAATCGTGTTTGCAATGTTAAATCAGCTACCCTACCTTTAAAAGCGGTGCAGAACGGCTGTGAAGTTGAATATCGAGATTTTTCCCTAGTTTAAACAATTAAAAAATATCCCTAAATAACATTTTCTCAAAAGTGTCTCACTGTCTCACTTAAATGCAGCTAACACCTTTGTAATTTTACTTTGTTACTTAAAGGTGCATTGCGCAACTTTTTGACCAAAAATAAACTTTTATAAATGCACATTTTTTGTCATTTAGATGTCTTTGTTACACTAAATAATTAAAACACATCTGCGTTTTTACTTTGAGTGGGGTTGCATGGACACAAACTAGTCTATTATTTGGCTCAAACACATCTGTTTCCCCAGAAAAGCTGTTCCTTTAGCTGATTTTTTCATTTTATGCGATAATATGAATATGAATAGAAAGTTAAAACTTTTGACTTTCTATTGCTACTGAATTGTGTAGATGACTTTTTACCTTCAGAAAGTTACACAGTGCACCTTTAAGTATGTTTTGCTTTTGTGCTTTTACTCAAATACGGGAGTTTAAGCAGGATTTTGCCTTTACCAGAATAATTTTTCATAGAAGTAACTGTACTCTTACCTAAGTATTGAACAATGTATTAAAATAAATATATCAGAATCTCATCCCAAACTTGTATCTTGACTTGTGAGAACTACACTGAAATGGCAACTTCTAAAATTCTGGTAAACTCTTATTATATAAAGTAAAATTTATTGCCAGCGTAGTATCCATTATTTACCTTTGCCTTGTAAGTGTAAAGGAAAGGTCCTACTGCAAGGCTGTTATACGTTATACTCACTGAACAAAATTAAAAGTTCTATATTAAAAAAGATGCATTTGTCGTTTGATAAAAAGTCCTGTGTGATGTGTTTTGTGCAGGTGTCTGGCTTGTCCCTGTGGCTCGGCGAGAGTTTGGCGCCTCTGCAGAAGATTCCTCCTTTTGCCATTTCTCTGCTGCTCTGTTTGTTAGTGGCCACGTTCACCGAGTGCTCCAGCAACACGGCCACCACCACCCTGTTCCTGCCCATCCTCGGCTCCATGGTGCGTCAAACCAAACAGTTTACTTCGAGGACTTGAATGAGTCAAACGTTTATATAAAATCAGTGGATGTCAAACTTTACAATGATGGTCTGTAAAACAATGACCCGTGTGTTGTGTTAAAGTTAAACTACAAAGACTATATTCATATTTTATTTGAATGGACTTGTAAAAGTGCAACAACACACTGTTTAGCAGCATCCAACCAGAAGTGCAATGAAACAAATGAATGGAAAATAAAGTTGAATAGCCCTGATTTACTGGAACAAACCCAAATCCATGTCTAAGAGTAAACTGGACTCAAACTAAGTGTAAAAAACAATGAATATTTATGTTTAGAATGTTTGTAAAAAACAAACAAATCCTAAAACATTTGTAATCTTTACTGTGTTGTTGTTTCCAGGCGTCTGCGATTAGGCTCCACCCTCTGTACATAATGCTGCCCTGCACCATCGCCGCCTCGCTGGCCTTCATGTTACCCGTGGCTACTCCACCCAACGCCATCGCCTTCTCCTTTGGGAACCTCAAAGTCCTCGACATGGTGAGACTAAGTTGAAATCAGACATAAGATGAAAATGTAAGAAATTAACAAAAATCAAGCTTTATCAGTTTGTTATGAAGAGCAGGAATTCAGGGGAAAGGGAAGTGTCGCTTTATAGCTTTTTAAATTAATTCTTGACCAAAGTTGAGTGCCGTTTCAGAGCATAATATAACTTTTATAATGGGTGACAATGGGTTTTGTGTGTAGCTATATTTGCGTGTAGCTATATCTTGCATTTATTCACTTACAGATGTTTTGATTGCTAAAGAATACCTTGAGAAACTTTTATTCTTACTGTGAGCTGCCTAATGTCTCCACAAGTCTGCTCTAACATGGAGATTGTTTCCATGTTACCCTTATTGCTGTAGACTACTACAGAACAGACTAATAACATTTCCACAGACACGACAGCGGGTGGACCTCTCACCAGAAAAGTTACATAGTTGAAGCTGCGGTACCTGACATTTTACATTTGTTTTTTCCTCCCAAAAGTTATCGTAAACATGTGGCACTGTGACAAAACCAGACCACTGTGCACTGTCTGAATCGAATAAAAAAAATGGCCCAAAAATAGCCCAAAGCAGTCCACTCCAGATTCACTTTGCTGTCAGTAAAAAGATGTTCTTAAGCTGTAACTGCAACTGTGGATATAAACTATGTGTTGAAGGGTTTGTGAGCTTGGACACATTGGTAACACTTTAGAATAACTACACAAAATTAGGCTTAGTAGATCCTTAGTAACACCTTAATAAAGACTTAATTTATCATGAACAAATGACCCGTTAGTAGATTAAAAAGTTAATCAATGCTTTGTAGCTACTCAGTTACTCTGAACCCTTTCCTCAAACCCAAATCTTAATCTTGGTTCTTTAATTAAGTAGTTATTAACATTTATTTTATTAATTTGTGCATAATATTAAGGTTTTAATCTTTGTTCTCTTACAATTAAGGTGTAGTTATTATAAAGTAGACACAAAAAAAAAATGTTTTGCAGAGTGAAAATCCGTATATCTTAAGTTAAATCGTTTTCTAACATCAGAAGTATTTTGTTTCATAATACGGTTGAGGAAGACTGAAAGGAACAATTTGTGATTCTCTTATGTCATATTGTGTTGTTCTGTTCATTCTCCCTCAGGTAAGAGCCTGCTATCTTATTTTGTGCATATTGCTCAATTACTATGGTTTGTTAATGCTTGTTCAGGTTTACTTTACAAAATTAAGGTGTAGTTATTATAAAGTGGCCACTGACAATTAAAACGAAAACAAAAATGATAAATTCCTGTTGTGCAAGTGAAAATCCAGTACTGCATCTTCAGTTAACAATCAGTTTTCTAAGCACTCAGAGTTTTTGTTTACATAATACGGCTGAGAAAGACTGAAAAGGAACCAAATTTGCGACTTCATCTTCATGTCATATGTGTGTTTGTCTGTCATTCCTCAGGAAAGCTGGATGGCATATGGTGCAAAGCATCAAACCTGTACCATGTTAAAAGGAACAAGAAAAAAAAAAACACTGTAATTCAATAAAAAAGGAGCGGTAGAGCCATGTGCAGAAATATATGATGAAGTCGAGCAGTCCACTGTCAATATTAAACAAACAATTATGATAATACGAATAATTATATATATGTCACCAAAAATGTACGTGCACATATAAGCCAGATTTCGCCATGATTCAGCTTTTCTCTCATCGGTTTCCTTTTGTCGTGGTAAAGAGAAAAAACATTATTTAAGCTTGAATCTACATAGAGTGCGTTTACATGTGCGTGAATAACCCGTTATGACAGTATCTAGTTATGTGTTTACATGCGCTCAGAGAAACCTGTTATTCATGTTCCTGTTTACATAAGCACTGAGAGTATCCTGGATATTCAGACTGGTAACTATGGCAACAATGACACAGATATGGCAAGGAACTAAGAATGTGTGAAACTTATGGGGTTTTTAACATGTTTCCAGCAACAAACTGACAAATACAACTAAATAAGAACATCAGACGGTAGAACGCAGTCAGAAATTGGGAAAAGTAATTTTAACAATGAAAAAAAATGTCAGAATTCTGAAGAGTCGGTTCAGAGTTGTAGCTGTATTGTGTTACTTTACAAGTTACTGTATAGTTTTATAATGCTGACATAATACAAATAAAAAAATAAATAAGTGTCATTGGAAAAGGCGCCGACCCTAAACAAGAATGAGTGCCAAAAATGAATATATGAAAAAGAAAATTTTTAGTCATTTGGAGAAAATTACGGCTTCTATCATAGCAGTTCCTTGAGTTTGCACATGCTCAGTTTGGTTCCAGTGAGAATGACCTGGTTCCTCATAACCAGGATATTCTAATAACCAGGTTAATCAGAATATTGTGTTTACATGGAACCACACAAAACCAGCATATTTAAAAACCCTGATCATAACCAGGTTATTCGTGCACATGTAAACGCCCTCATATATATTTTATAAGTTGGTTTAAACCACTGCATAATGACATTTAATACTTGACAACAACAGAGAAAAACTATTAAACTCGCTTACTAATATTCATCTGGTTTTGATTATGAGAACGTTATTAGTTTATTTAAATTTTATAAGTTAATTTAACTTATTATCGTGGTCCTTTATTTGGATCCAATGTTTTTTGTGTTTTTGTACCTTTTTACTGTTGGTTAGTAATTGTGACACAGTAGCAGAAACTAATTTAGTCAAAATATTGAACTAAAACATGTATCTTTTTAACGTACAAGCAGAAATATTGTACACTCCTCGCTGTCTCTCCTTAAATTTGATGCAGTTTTTACAAATTTCTTTTATATTACATTCTTTTTCTTAGTTTGTATAATATTTCATGTTTTTTAGTCAATTTTTTTTAGTGCAGAACAGAGAAAATATAATTTGACCGGTGTTAAAATGAAGAAAACGCACAAGCCACAGATGTTCTAGTTAGTTATTAACTTTGATAAGAAGTTGCCAAAAGGACTGTATTGTAAAGATAAGTATTGATTATTGACTCAACGTGATAGATTGAAGTCAAGCTTGTGTTGTTATGCGTCCCGTGTTTTCTGATGTTGAACCCAATAAACAAAGAAAAGACAACAACAACCTCCAGCAGTCAGTTTGTCCAAAAAGTACATCATTACATCTTTATTTCAGTCACAGTTTCACTTTTCAGAAACAAATATTTTACAATCTTAAATACATCTTTGATCTACATTAAAATGTTTTACACTTTTCATTTATCTTTTCTCCTTTGTGCTGCTCACCGGCGACGTCAAAGTGAGTGTGACAATTTTCTCATTTTAACTTAATTTGGTAGATTAACACCTGTTGTAAATATAAATTATAGTTTAACACAAATCAAGTACAAGTTTGCGAAGAAATTTGATTAAAAAAAAAAAAAAAAACAGGAAGTAAAGCAAAGTTCTAAACTGAGAACATAACAGGACATTTTCATTGTCGTTTCACCTTATTCTGCCCCGCCCACTTTCCTTGACATCGCACTTCCTGTTTAGCTCAGTGAAAGTAACTAACATGTTAACCTGTCTGTATTGAAGGGCTCATCTCAAACAGTTACAGCTACAAGATAGAATAAATGTCAATAATGTTAATAATTTAAGCTAACTGTGGCTAAAAAGGAAGTCTTCTCCAAGAAAAGTGGGCGGATTGTCAATCTTGTTTTAAAGATACTCAACTATTTGTAGTGAATATATCCTTTTTATTACTGGATGATATAAAAAACTTGATCAAAAATACAAATTTAAAACATTTTATGGACATTTTCCAAACAATTTCACCTCAGCCAATGTGACACATTTTGTATGTAACAAATGTGTTTTGATTTGACTTAATATTGTCTGAATTTTGAGTTTTTCCTCGCAGAGAAGAAGAGTCTAAGGACAGGGGATGCTCTAGGACAATTATTCATTTGCTTGCTTACTAATTATATGCTTTGACGTGCTTGACCAATCACTGTTTCATATTTTCTGTGTTATTTTTTTATTTTCTAACATTGATGTTTGCTCAATTAACAATCTTGGGAAGTCCTCAGTGACGACTGTTGTGATTTTGTTGTGATACAAAAATATGTTGATTTGAAAATTGTTATTCAGATACACCAAATATATTGAGATATTAATTCAGTTTTTACCGCTTGTTCCCGTTAGGAGTCGTGGGTGACTTTGGGCCTTAGGCAGGGGAACACCCTGGACACTGGCCAACTAGTCGCAGGGTTAGACAGACAATCTTTCTCTCATTTACTCACTAGGGAAATTTTACAGTGATGCCAATTAACCTAATTGGGCATCATTGTATTAACATAAACATGTATGTTTTTTGAGGTGAGAGGAAACCGGAGTATCTGGAGAAAACACACGGGGAGAACATGCAAACCCAGAGAGATCATGAGATGTTAATATGGGCCGAATCGGGAGTCGAACCCACAACCACCTTACTGGAAAGCCAGAGCTTTAACCACTCTGCTACAATGCACCCCCTATTGTTAATATATTTCAACCCTACTTTGCATTTAAGAAAGTTCATACTTCACAGGGATTGGTTAAACCCAGCTCAAAAGCATTACAGACGCTGACCAAACAGAGAAACAGGTGGGAAAAATAAACTGTATTTGAACAAACAGCAGAAATAAATAGAGAAATGTAAATCACAAAACAAAGATTTTATCAAAAAGCAGATTGTCACAAAGATTAGCTCACAATTTGATTTTTTATCACGATATTGGCCAGTCCAAAACACACTGAAACAAGAAAAAAATAGGTCCCTAAGTTTTATTTGTCTTGAAATTAATTTTTTTGAGTGTAATTGAGAACAAAAGCTCCACCCTTTTCCTTAATTATCAAACTTTACATGTTACTGCTTTTTTAACAGTGTCTCGCCATGATCCAACCATTATTATTGTAACATCGTCTCCATAGTAACAAAAATATATTTCCACGGTCCACAAATAGTGCAACTTCAAGCCTTTTTTTTATTATATATTTATCTACAACTACCTCTGAAATTAAATAAATCAAAAGTATAATAATAACAAGGGTTTGGTTCACACGATTGTGCTTTGAGACTAAAACTACAGGAAGTCACGTGACAGAAGAAATCAAGGATAAATGAACAGAAACAGAAAGTACAATCGCTCTCTACGTCTATTTTATCTAAAAATAAAAAGGTGCTAAAGGCTTTTGAGTTTATTTTTATTACTGTAAAACTATTGAGTTGAACCAGAGCTGACACCATGCTTCAGACAGACACAAAAGAAACAGTTTTAAAGGGACTATATGTAAAAATGTGATTAAGTTTTGTTTCCAGGAAGGTTTAAAATGAAATTATGAGTGCCATGTTTTAATTATAATGAACATTTTATAGTTGTGTTTCTCTTAGTTGTGCAAAAAACTCAAGGCAAAGATAAAACAAATGCTGAAAGATACTATTTAATGTAGCAATGATTAATCAGAATAACCGTGAATAATTGACAATGAGTAAAACTGCTAAAGGAGGAATAATTAACGACATAAGCCAAAAGACATTTTATGACAAACACATAGGTAAGAGAAACAAAAAATCCAAAAAAGTGATACATTTGTAATTTGGGACCACTTTTAACAACCCCTTAATTAGCCTTAGTAAAGCATTAGTAAAGCATGAATAAAGACCTAATTATTTGTGAACAAATGATCAATTAATAGATAATGTTTATTGAGCTTATTTATGGCGATATGGTTAGGATTTAGGGTTAAGAATAGGTTATTAAGCCTTTATAAATGTTTTGATTCATTATTTTGTCATTTGTTCATAATAAATTAAGTCTGTATTTATGCTTTAGTAGGGGTTTATTAGGATTAATTAATATGTATTATAAAGTGTTACCAAGATCGGTAACACTTTAAAATAACTACATCTTAATTGGTCTTAATAAACTCTTAATAAAGCATACATAAAGACTTAATTCATTATGAACAAATGTATTTTAATAAATCTAAATTTTACTAAGGCTTAATAACGTCTTAATTACCACAAGCCCTATTCCTCAACCCTAAATTCAAATCTTTAAACAAGTAGTTAATCAACTTTTTCATCCATTAATTGGTCATTTTTTTCATGAATTAAATCTTTATTCATGCTTTAATAAGGCTTTACTAGGACTAATTAAGGTATAGTTAATATAAAGCAATATAAAGCAATAGATTTTCATACAAATTGATAAAGTAACCTTATGTAAACGGTAGTTTAAGGATATACTTAATGTTTCTCCACTGAATCTGAAGACTGAAATGATTTTGGATCCCCCTGTAGGTCCTACGAGAAATTAGTCCCTGTGTAGTGGTAAATTGGTCAACTTATGGAGCTTTTATCTATTATTATTGTCACTATCACAGTATCTTTACTATAAGGGGAAAAGCTTTAGAAAAATGTGCCAAAATAACAAATTATTCTAACTTCACAGAATCAGATTTACAGCCACATCAGGCATTGAGAAAAGTTTCCCTGAGGAAGTATTTACAGTAAAATTAAAGTATAGGTGTATTATTATTTATTTTTTTTACCACAAATGCTACACATAGTCCCTTTAAAACCATACAAATATTTTTTTTCCAAGACACAACATTTACAGGAGTGAAAAAAATATCTTCTATCAGTATTTTGACTTCATGACGTGGCATTAGAGCGATGTGACTCTTGCTGGTTTAAACACATCACAGACCAAACTGTTGAACCGGTCTGAGTCCAAAAGTCCAAACCTGCTTCAGTCTTTCTGTGTTTTTCTTTTTCCTGTGTTGTTTTTTTTTCTATGTGCCGCCGTTGTAGGAGTAATCGGCCTTGTTGTGCATCACCAGTTTATTGTTCACAAAGTAGAAACTGTCGGATTGTGTCTCGTATGGATGCAGCACCATCTCTCGGACTGTGGGACAAACACAAGAGGAAAGCAACGTTTAGGACAGACACTTCGGGCGAACAGGGAAACCTAAGAGTTAAAGGTTTGATTGTGTAAGGTTTATGTCATATGTCTGTAGTTCAGGTTCAGAAAATCCTTACCAAAAGCAAGCGATTGGAAAAAAAAAAAAAAATCTAAATTGACCAATATAAGGAAAATAATCATGTTCTCCAAGCCCTAGAAACAATGTAATTTATTGTCATATTTGCACATATTGTGAGCAGCTAAACATGAAAAATGGACAAGGCCAGATTTAAATGTATTGACACATTTTTGAAAACTACATCTGACTGAAAATTAATCTGAGACATGTTTTATACATACATGTTATAAATGTCCGTTTTCCTAGCTTTTGTCACTTTTAGCATTAAATTCAATCGATGAAACAATATACAGTTAGCAACACTTCTTTTTATGCGGCTTTATACGTTTATGGGTTTTCATTGTGATCCAGGAAAAGTTGAGCTCTGATGATCAGAGGACCAGCCCCATCTGCTGCTCTGTCCAGAGAAGTGACCGCAGTTGTTCTGCTCCAGATTAGAGCTGAACTAAGGTTAACTTCCATCTGCAGTCCTAAAATGCAATGCAGTTGCAGTTGGTTGCATAGATTTTTTTCTGAAAAGTATGGAACCTTGGCACTAAGCAACTGCTCATTTAAAATAAACATATACTGTAAATAGGATAGACTAGTAAAGAATGTTCTTGACCTTTTTTTCCTAGTTTAGTTCCTCATTCTCAAGCAAATCTCAAAGAGCCACACTGACGTCTTTAAAGAGCCGCATGTGGCTCTTGAGCCGCAGGTTGCTGACCCCTGAACTAATCAGACCATTAAGAACATGGGTATTTTAAACCCAAGAATATGCATTATGCTCACTGTGTATTCTGCATACATGTGTATATTTTTTAGATATTCTTTGGCCCTCTATCTCTTGATTACTCAAGGTTAGAGGTTTGACTTGGGAACGTAGGTTAAACTGAGGCTAATCAAGCGGTCAGAGAGTTACTCCGCCCACAACTGAACCTCAAACAGGCTTGCAAAAGTGGGAGATGCCTGGAGGCCTTTAAAGAGACGCCCAGGTGGATGTGAACAAACGTTGATTGACAGCACCAAATATGGACAGTGAGCTTGGCAAATGATGTAAGTTTTGTGTCGGTTCGGGTCCTGACGTGAGGTTTGCAATTGAAGAAGGTAATTTAGTTGCTTACTTGTCAAGCGTTTTTTTAATATTTACTTTGCAAAACATTTGTATGAAACCTTTGCTTTAGTCTACATAAGCGCATGAGTTTCGGACCTGCTCATCGTTGCACCTCGCATCACTTTAGTTATGAAGTCATTGTGCAGCTGGTGGCCGCTTTCAAACTCTCCACAGTAGGGCTGTAGTCCAAAAGAAATTCTTGGTCGACTAAAAACATGTCCCATCGACCGATTAATCGACTAAAGGCTCTGACGCAAAAAGTAGAGTTGTCAAAAATACTGCAAATCAAAGCTAAGACTGGTATCAAAATTAGATACTCGTTGGAACAAATACAGATAACCATTAACAGGACAAACATTTGAACTAAATCTGATATTTTCTGCAAAAAAATAAATTAATTACATTTCTGAAAGTTTTAAAATAATCTTGAGTTTCATCAAAACTGTTTGAAACTAAAATGTTTGAGTATATCCTTCGATTTTAAGTTGAAAATATCAGTTCATTGTTTAAAAATCTGACTTTTTTGAAAGAGCATTCTAATTCTCATTGTGATATCGAGAATCAAGTTTATTCCTTTGTATCAAAATCGGGTTGGAAATGTTAGTTTTGTGACAACAACCTGCTCAAAAAGACTAATAATATTGTGTAGTTTATGTAAAAACTCAAGTTTAAACAGAATATGAAGAGGAAACAGTGTGTTTATATAAAAGGCAGTTCAGACGAATGTTCCTGTTACTGTTGAATACAAATCCCGTAATAACAATAATAATAATATTCTAAATAAAAGAATTAGTCGACTAAAAAAATGTTGGTCGACGAAGACTCCATCGACCGATGAATCGACTAAACGACTAAAAAACTAGAGCTCTACTCCACAGCAGCGGTGTCAGAGGGAGGAGTTTAGATAACCTTTTTGGGAGGCTCGTCTGTCACGTCAAATTGATGTAACGTCAGCGTGAACTGAAAATGCACTGACAGCGTTTGCCCAGCGTGGCAGTAAAGTTGCTGTTTTTGCACAAAAATGTCCAAAAAAGGTCTGGAAACAGTAGATAATTCAATGTTGACCCCATATACACAGTTTGACAGTGAAAAATAGTTGATTCTGAGTTTAGTTTCTCTTTAAGGTTAGAAAGCAGGTTGGATTATCTGTCAGTAAAAACTCACAAGGACTAAAACAAGGGAATGCCTAAAGACTAGAAGGACTGGACGGCTGTATAAACAGAATCTTTAGGCGTGACTCACTTGTGTCCTCTGCCAGTGGAGGAAACTCGTAGATGTGTTCGCAGGTGTTCTTACTGTTGGGCATACAAAACCCAAACTCAAAATCAAAACTCTTCAGCAGCTTCTCCCTGAAATAATGCCTCTCGATCATCCGGAAGTTTTCAATGGGCAGGTCTCCGACGGTGAACTCAACTCTGTCGGAAAAACATCAGACATTAGACTTAAACAGAAGAATATGTTATAGTTGTTGATGAGTGTTATGCTAGACTCACGTGCACCGACTTGACTCAGTCGCAGAAACGCTGGAGTGAACTGGTAACGCACAAATCTCCCTGCGTTTGGGTCGATGTCTCTCTTTTCTCCTGCTTTATCTGACAAAAATATAAAAAAAAAAAATAAATAAATAAGTATGCAGTGCTTACAAATGTAGACGTAGATTCTGGCTTCATCAAGTCCTTTGTAGATTATAATATATTTTCAGGGATGCAATTTGTACTTCAAACCAGGAACTAATTCACAAACCAAAATACCAAAATATAAACTAACACTAAAACCCTTATGCAATTCACAGAAAGGCCTAGGACAAAGTTTTCAATAAAAAATATAAACTTGACTTGACTTGCACTTTGAGGGTTTATTTATAGTTTGTGGGATTTTGTTCGTTTTTTTTCTAATGAACATAAGACTTGTGTCAGGTTTGGGAAATAAAATACACACAATTGATGAATACGTGTATAAATATTACACACTTCTTACATCAGTATCCTGTTTCTAGGGCTGTGTAATTTATTGAATTTCAATTTCAATTAAGATTTTTGCTGTAATCGTTTACAAAAATGATGTAATGGGGATTATAAACCGTGACTCATAAGTGCTCAGTTATTTTCCTTGAGTTGTAGGTCCCAGACTGTTTCTTTACAAATGCAGAAACATTTACAATGGTTCATTTTTATAAGGCATCTTAATCATTTTATTTGATCTCTTCAGTCTCTGCATTTAAGGAGCGCGAATGCTTTTGCACTCTTTCTAAGCAAATAATCCTTTGAATAATCGTCATTTCAATTATTCTTTAAACAATTGTGATTATTATTTTCTTCATTATCAAGCAGCCCTATGTGAACTATTCTCTGACCAAAATAAGACACATTTAGAAAAGTTATTTTTGAAGACTTAGCATTAGTTGATGATACAGTATTTTCCTTGTGAGATATAAAGTACATTGTGTTTATTTGTCTTTAGATTATAAATGTGACCTGTTGATGGAGGTTTGGTGATCTCGAACAGGACGGTGCCGGTTTCCATGTCCTGATCTTGAATCTGGTGAAGTCAATGTTGTAGATGTTTTCGTCTGGACTGCACAGGTAATCTGAAAAACACAACACAGACATATTTTAGAAACTTCAACACAAGAAAATGTCAAGACGATATTTTAAAGGGAACACTGGTTATGAAGATAAATATGGCTAAAACACTAGTACTGGTCATGCTTATTAAAATAAATTACAAACAAATATATAACTGCTTACAGTTTTTTATAAAATTGTCATTGTTTATGTTGTTTTCAAGCCACTGGGAGCCGCATTTTCCATACATTTTGGTTGATGGCATAAAATAGTGTTTCCATGGTTACTCCCAAAATTTCATCTGTGAACAGTTCCACAAAAACACCACTGACAGTGTCCAGTTCTTGCCTCTTCCTCTTGATTATCTTCAGTTTTACTAGATTCCACATAATCGTTCTGTATTTGGCTTTGCTCCGGCTCAAACTGACAAGGTTTAACCCAGGAATTCATGTTGCTTAGTTACCTGCTACTGCCTGTTACCTTGACAACACTATTTTATGTCATAACCGCAGCAAAATGGCAGCCTCCATGTCATTTCTTCATAACACTATTTTAATAAAACTACAAATACTTCCAAGGTATTTGTTTTGTATTTATATAAGTGATGATATTATAAGTGTTTTAGAATAAACATGTGATTATATCCAGGGTTCGCTTTAACAAGATCAAAATCTCCACTGCAAAACGACATACAGTTAATCAAAAAAAAAAACTACACAAATAGAAAAAAAAATCTCACTAACGGACAAGAGATTTACAAGAAACAACACTATGCAAAAAAAAAAGATAAATGAGACCAGGATATTTTGTCTTGCATTAACTCCAACACTAAAACTTGATATTGTGACAGCTCTTCCATCTTCAGGTCTTTTTCTGGCTCAAACACGGCGCTGGTGTTTGAAGTGGAGGGTTATTTCTGTTCTCTAATCCCGGCTGCCATCTCCAGCCTGTGTCAGCGCTCATTACTGTCCCGCCGGAGTCACACTCAGAGACAACTGACAAACGCACATGCACCGCCTCAGTGTGCACTTGCACTAATAAACATGTGCACTCTTCTGTGATCAGGGCTTTTGGGTCAGTGTCACTGTTGTGTGTGTAAGTTTGATCTGTTTATGTTACATATTAGACCTGAATGATTTGAGAAAATGATCTGATTGGGATGTTTTAGTGTGAATTCTTTTATGGTAAAGTAAGATTTTGTTCAGAGTGGGTCTGGTCAGAACTTCACAACAGACTCGGGCAGTCAGATAGGTTTATTTACCAGACACAGATGAAACAAAGGAGCTGATTGGTTCTTTGTCATTTAGACTGGGGATGCACCGATCCTGCTTTTTTAGTTCTGATACTGATCCTGATACTTTGGAATTAAGTCTCTGTTGATACTTGATATTAACCGATACTAGTGTGACTGAAAAAGCTTTTTTTTTTTTTTTCAAAACAAACGAAATTGTATTATATTGTGTTATTTCACTCATTTACAGTGCAAATCACAACTAAACCAATCTGAACAAAATGTCAAACATTATGAGACGTTCTGGATCACCATCAGTCAGTAAATGTAACATGCTTCTGACTGAAAAGTTTTTTAAATGTTATGATTTCTTTTTATCGTTTTATTGTATTTTTATCCGTATTTACATTTTTATTGTTGTATTTTTAATGTTGTAAAGCGCTTTGAGTTGCATCATGTATGAAAATGCTTTATAAATAAAATTATTATTATTAAAAATAAGTCTCATTAGGTCCCAACTAAAGGTACAACTAGTATATCGGCTGAATCGATATCATGCCGATACTCAATCCAGAAAAATTCCTGGATCTGTGCCAATTTCCGATCCCAGTATCGGATCGGTGCATCACTAATAAAGCAACAAAATACTTCACAATCCAGGTTCTGAGTGAAACAGCCACGAAGCTACAAAGTCCCATAAAAAACAACGGATGCTTGTTGATTATATGAACTAATAAAACATTTTCAGGTGTAGATTGAACAGTTGTGTTGTTTGATTGTGAGCAGACAGAAAAAAAGCTACAACACAAAACACAAAAGCTCCCAAAACCTAAACAATATCTACACATCCCTGGCTTTCCTCGAGCAACTGATGAACTCTGAATAGGTCACGATATCAAATTTTAGTGTTCTGATTGTTGCGATTATTCATCACAATTATGACTAAATTTCATTCTCATTGTCAATATGTCACTTTTCCTCAAGTTTGTGACCTATTTTGTAAAATCAAATTTTCCTCATAAAAACAAAACAAAAACAAAACAACAACAACTTGATATTGCCTCTAAAATGTTAAAATGGAGCTAAGGAGCGAAAATTCAGCCTGGAAGACTCGCTCTGCGCAGCTTGTTCAATCAGCTTCAGCACTCCTCCTCCTTCTCAGCCTATCAGGGCGTCAGAGCCACATTCAAAAGAGCAGCTCAACCTCTGCTCTTGGCTTCAGCTGTCGCAAGCGTCATTTCGTCTCATCGCAACCCTCCTCCTCCCCATCTCCACCTCAACTTCCACCTTCTTCCTCTCAACCACCACCAGTGTCTAGGCTCCGGGGGGAAATCTCCTACTCCAACAGCTCATCATTTATCGCATGCACATTGTTTTCTGCCGGGGCCTAAGCGCCAAACCTGTAACAATAAATGTCATCATTAATCGCATCATTTTGTCTGTTTGAGTCTGTCCAGGTTGAAATGCGTATGGAATAAAAGACATAATTTTGCTTCAAAATGGTAATTTTTCTTAAATGTATTACTTCTTCTTATTATTTTTAGGCATTTTTTTATTTGACCTCCTGCTGTTTGTTGATACCAAAATTTGAAATTTAAATCACTTTTCAGTACAAAATAAAAACAAAATGTATATATTTGGAATATAAAATAATAACATAAGTGCCAAATATTGGTCCTTTTTCTATAAGCTGTTGCCAAAGTTGCAACTATTTTGTCCATCCCTAGTTTCTATAAAGTGAACTATAAGAATTTAATTTTACTTCTAAAATTGCCACGATTCATATTTTCATCTTCTTACAGTTATATTGTAACTTAAACAATCACATTTATCGATTAATCTAATAATCTTGACATTCATTCATTTATTCATTCATTCATTTTCTACCGCTTAATCCCGTTAGGGGTCGCGGGTGACTGGAGCCTATCCCAGTGACTTTGGGCCTCAGGCGGGGAACACCCTGGACAGTGGCCAACTTGCCGCAGGGTAATAATCTTGACATAACTCTGAATACTTTCTTTTTCATACAACTTTCAACAGACTCTGATAAGTTGTTTTGTTGTAGAAATAAAAATACTTTGTCTGTTTGCCTGATGATTAAATAAGTCGTGTTTGCCAAATGTCTGAGCCGAAGCAAATGTGACAAAAATAACTTGTTTATGTTCTTAATTGTACCACGTACGTAACATGTTACAACACAGAGACACGACAACAAAACAAGAGATGAAGTGAGATTATGGACTTATGTTTACTACAACTTCTGTTTTATTTATTTAAAGGTCAATCGCAGGTCACAGGTTTTGCAGGATTTTGGACTCACCTGGAGGAACATGTGAATCTTAAGTAACTTTGGCTTAACTTCTGTGTTAAAAGTACATCCTTAACAGAGCTGCAGCTAACGATTATTTTGGAAACTGATTGTTCTGTTGCCGTCTGTTTTTTGTAGATTCACTTATGCTAATCTACTAGATCCGCTTTCTTAAGTTTAGCAACAAAATCTAATGTTTTTTGCCGAATAAAACAAAAATCTCATATGTCTGGTGTCATTTTGAAGTAGGACTGGGCAATATCATGATAAAAATCGAATCGTGAGCTCATCCCTGTGATTATCCCCTCTGTTTTTTTTTTAAAGAAATCGTGATATCGGGATTTATCAATTCTCGATTTAAAGGGGCACTGTGTAAGATTGAGAGGAATTTTAATTATCACATATAGTCCACAAACATTTAAATCATATTTATTCTTTACAACATGAATACTTAAGAGAGCACTGTTAACCAATCCACATCAATTGTGATACATTTATACGTATTTGAAATGTTTTATTACGGACCGGAATGTGGATCATTGACGCTAGATGTCAGCATGGTAGATAGGCAAAATGCATGTGAAAGGCTCCCTCTGGTGTTCAAAAGTGGAAATCACTTTGTTTGTTTTTCTTACATAGTGCCCCTTTAATCCATCTGTTCAAACAAAAACTCTTTTTTTCTGACTTTTCTCAACCTCAGAATTGTCAAGTTTTGTACAGCAATATTGGGCTGTTTTTTTTTTTTTTTTTTTTTTTTTCAAAGAGGTTGCATTTTTTTTGGCCTGCACTGTCAAGTCATATAAGAGGTGAATTTTGGCTATTTTTCAGGTCTAAATTAAAAATATAATGGGCATTTAGACTATTTGTAGGTCTAGAAGTTGATATTGATGTTAAAAATTGCTAGAAACTTGTTTTGTGGAGATCCACAATGTTCTAATTTAATGATTATTTGTTACATTTATTTGTTTTATTATTTATTATTACTTGTTTTTTCTCTGAAACACTGATCAGCCTATGACAGCTGGATCTAGACATTGACCGTGAAGAAGGAACTTTCTAAAAAAGCATTTTGAAAATGGACAATTTAATCGTGATAAATTTAAAATTGTGATATGACTACAAGAAAATTGGGATATAAATTTGTTGCCATATTTTGAAGCAATAACCCTTGATCCGATTCCTAAAACTTCTTCTCTGGTGCTCAAATCTTCTCCACTTTACCTTTGCTGTTTGTAAAGATATATTTTTAGGTTGTAAATACAGCCAAAAGATGAATGCACTGATGAATGATGAATGAATACTTTGATTATGCAATAAAAGTATCAGCTTTTGTATCTAAAACTCTTTGGAAACGCAACCAAAACTTAAGATTAAACAAAAGCTGAGAAAACACTGTTGTAACAAGGCTTAAAACTCAAGTTGATTTTGCATAATCCAGTTTCTTGATGAGACAAAAAAGATATTCTCTGACTGGGTAATGCCTCAGTTTGTACTCAAGCCAATATAAGAATGTGTTTTTGTCATCAAACGAACGCTCCAGTGTCTCTTTCTTATTGCTCGCTCTCGTGAATCTCTGAGGTTTCACTTCAGAATTGCCCGCGGCGAGGTGTACTGTGTTCATGTTTATGCATTTACGTCGCACAATCTCTGCACAAAGCATCCGAAAGTGGAGCAGAGGAGGCGACTGGCACCACGCTGTCCGGTCAATTTATTTCAAAGTGTTGAGTCCTGCTGCGTTTGACGAGATTTAGAAGGACAACAACATCGCTTTGCAGGAAAATAGGTGTGAGGTGAATTTGTAGTTGATCAGCGAAAGGTTATTCTGACAGAAACGCTGGAGGCTGCTGATGTTTGAGCTTAAAGTTAAAGGAATGTCAGTGCTACCAGCTGTGAGTTTAAAAAGTAGATCCGGCAACAGTTAAATCACGTTCTGAATCACTGCTCTGTGGCCACCATAGCAACGGATAAACAAATGATCGACTGCTGTGAGGAACTAGCTTTGCTTTGATCAGGAATTATTTATATCTTTTATCTTTTTAGCACGGCATAATATTTACTTAGGGACGTCTGTAAACTTTACTTTTTTTTCTTTTTTTCTTGTTTTTACCAAAAATGGCGACAGATGATTTATTCCAACAACCTTTTGCTTTATTAATTTTTGCAACAGGCAAGTCAATCAACTTGAGTTCAAGTTGATTGTTTAAAAAGCAGAAGTTGGACTGTACTTGTGAAGCTTGAAAACAGGATGTGTTTGCTTAGCCATCAAACTAATATCCACATTTGTGTTACTGTTAACGTAAGTCTAATATTTAGTAAACAACACAGACAATGGAACAAAAATATGAGAAACACAGAACATTGTAATGTTAGGTGAATCACATTAGTCCCGTGCTCAGATCTTTGGCGTCCAATGGCTCAGAAAATAGATTTTAAAACCGCTCTGCTTGTGTGGCCTAGCACCAGTACATCTCTGACATGTTAGTGCCTTATAAACAATCAGTCTAAAGATCTCAGTGACTGGCCTTCTGCTGGTGCAGACTCAGGATTAGACATTTAGTTTTACGCAGCTAAAACGTTAAACATAAAAAAACGCAGAAAACTGTGCATTATTTTCTGTAAGCGTGCAAACACAAGGCGCGCGCTTGGTCACATCAGAGGTTTCACTCCACAGTGAAGTTGGCCCCCCATTAAATGCACATCTGCACAAAAACTATGGCATTTGTTTGTGCTTCGTTTGTGCCGTTTTGTGCTGCAAAAAGCTTTCGTTTTTGAGATTGTTTTAATGTTGAATATTAAGGCTATACAGCCTAAAAAAAACCTCCAGAACAGCTCAAAATGACGTCAATCATTTGTGATTTGTGCTGACTTAACCACCCCCTTCATTCTGCTTAGTTAATTTGTTCGAAGTACTACGTATGATTAGAGCTGGGCGATGTATCGAATTTTAGATAATATCGTCCATGTTGTTTTGAAGATATGTAAAAATTGAATATCGAGTATATCGTGCAATAAAATAAAAAGTCTTCAAAAAGAGCAGTTTGAAAACACTAAAAATAGCAGCATAAGATTTTCTTTCATTTTTCTTTTCACATTTTGCTTAAAAATCGAAAAAAGAATTCTGTGGTGTCAGCCAAAATGGTATAAGAAGTATTTGAAAACACTTTATACAATTATTTAAAATTTTTTATTATTTAAAAATCTTGTTTACTTGCATTTTTTCTGAGTGAAGGATTGTTTAGCCCGAATATTTGGTCAACACATTGAGAAATTACAAGTTTTGAAAAAGGGGTCTGTGTTTTTACTCGATCAATCCAACTAATTTGTGTAAAGACATGTTTGGGATTTTTTTGTTGGATTAACGTATTATCGCCTGAATATCGTAATCGAAATATGACAAAAAATTATCAAGATATGCATTTTTGTCAATATCGCACAGCTCTACGTATGATAATGTATCTGCCAGCTTTCGTAGTTTTTCTGTGATTCAAAAAGCACTTTACTCACTCATTACTACGACTTGTTAAAAAATTATGCCCACGCTGCTATTAGTGTTGGCACGATCATGGAAAATTTTTGTCGTTTTTTAATATCATCATTTCGACCTAAATCTGAAAGACAACTAATCATAAATCAGCATTTTGAAATCAGATTAAAAGTTGTATTGCCATTATAATTTAACAAGGCAAAATACACAAACTAGGAACTTACTTTGATGCAAATGATACAAAGTAAGAATAAAAAGTATTAACTACGGTCAAGTATTTAGAAATATATGTTCTATATGGTCCTAAATGAAAAAAATAAATAATAAAATATAAGAACAGCTTATCCAACTCAATTGTGTTGAAAACTAATACAAGTAAAGCTATATTCTAAAATCTTAATCATACACGTCAATATCAAAAGGAAGAAACTAAAGTAAGCGCTGCTGACGAGGTCTTTATTCACACTTTACTGTCCCCGTTCGTCAGACTTGGCAGTGCGTCTGTGACTCCAGGGACAGTATTTTGCTCGGGTTGTAACGTGTCATCGCAGATTAAGTCCAACATTTGGGATCAGAGTCGTCCAGAGAGGAGCAGCTCTGTGTAAATCTTAATTAATCTCGACAGACGCTCAGATCTGCCGACACATGCTGCACAAAACACTGTGGAAACTGAATCAAACGGACTCCGGTTGGATGCAAAGTGGGACAATGGTTGGCTTTGAACAGAAGCAATTTCCATGGTTTATTTTACTAAACTGGCACTAAATGTTTATTCAGTGTGTGGATCTAGTATTCAGTGGTGAAGACAGCCTTTATGGTCTGATCTATACAATTACGCAGGAAGTATAAAGAATAGTAAGTAAAGTGTATTTAAGGCACTATTCACAGATAATCACAAACCCTTTCTTGTAGTAAAATACACATAGAATATACAATAGATACAATCACATCAGCCTTCAAAAACTACAAACCATCTTGCTATGCCAAACACCACAACTTTTATCTTAGTTTTACCTATTAACGTTTTTGTACTTTCAAAATAGATAATGTATTTTTTTGTATTTTTATTTTTTGTATTCTTCCTTTACTTAAAGGGGACCTATTGTGTTTTCTGGGTTTAGGAATAAACTATTACATATGCAGAGACATTTTTTAATAAAGCTTAGAAATAAAAAAAGTCTATTTACTTTCTGTTCATGCAGAAGATTTTATTGTTATAAAGTGTCTATGTGAATGTTTTGAACCACACGTGCTTTACTATGAACCTGATTGAATTATTACAATTAAATACAGTGGGTGGGGATAGGTGGTAGGTGAGAACAGGGCTTTTCTGAGAACTCAGTAATCAGCTGCAGGACAATACAAGATTACTCAAACATGTAATCATTCTTAATAAAACTGTGAGTAAAGTAATGATGAGAGAAGGCAGTTATACAAAGTTTAAAAACGTAGAAAATTATATTTCACCCAATAGGTCTCCTTAAACCAGGAAGTCCCATTGAGTTTAAGAATCTCTTTTGCAAGAGAGACCTGGCTAAAGTAGCAGCCAACACAATCAACACAATTTTGACATCACTAATGGGCAACAAGCTATAGAAGACTTTTTAATTAGATTATCACAGTTTCAGCAGTAAATGTGTGGATTTGCAAGTTGAGATTTAGAGTCACTATTTTGCTGACGACTTGAGACTTGATTGATAAAATGGACTCAACTTGGACTTGAAGGTCAGTCACTTAAACTTAGAGCCTTACTTAACTTGATGCTTCCTGTTTAATTTTACACTAACAAGCTGCCATATGTCCCTCCTCACTTTATAATATAATCACGATTTTTTTTTCATATTGATCAATCTCGATTTTCGATTCCATTTGTTTAATTATGCATCCATCTACATAAACGTTACCAAAACTTTAAATATGTCCCATTTATTTTTTTGAAACTATATTTCAATATTCTGTTTAAAAGTTTGACTTTTGCTCCAAAATACACATTTTTACTGACAAAAAATTGGTTTTGGATCTTTTAATTCAAAACCCACCACCAAATAATTGAGTATTAATTTTGATTCAATCTTGATCTCTCGATTAATGGCCCAGCTTATTTTATATTCGGGCTGGGCAATATATATAGATATATCGTATATCGAGATATTTACTGAACAAGATATGAATTTGGTCATATTGTGAATATCGAGATAATGAAATCTTGGGAAAAAAGAGCTTTTAAAACGCATGAAAAGCAGTTACAATTACAGAGAAATGCAACATTGAGAATGAGAAGATCAATTCATTTTGTAAAAGTTCATTTATAAACTTTCGTATTCATAAAATTGTTTGTTTTTTGGCTTTACTCAGCAAAAGATATCACCAAAATGTATTTATTCAATGTAAATTGACATTTCTACTTTCTAATCAGTAGTTATAGGCTTAGACAAAAAAAATCTTAAAAAATGTTATCTCAGTGATAATGAGATATAAATCGTATATCGAGATATGGAAAACATATATCGAGGTAATGATTTTTGTCCATATCGCCCAGTCCTATAGTTTATGTTACATCAGAATGTTTGTTTTTTGGATAATAATAGCAGAAGTGTTTATATTTGACAATAAAAAGTTTGTTAAACTTTGTTAATTTAGCAGGAAGTTTGAGGGCCGTAGTTTAGAGTATTTTAAAGCAATCTCACAGCAGCTAATAAGATCACTACTTCAGTAATTTACTTTCTATTATTTTATCTAGCAAGTATAGAGAGCATAATAAGTTTACACAGATAGTAGAATTGCTTAATAACAAAGAAAACAATCCCTTTACATATAAAATCAGACTTAAAACACAGGATAAATGCGGCGTGTAGTGTGATTAGTGAGAGTCAGCAGAAGGAGGAAGTGTGTGGGAGCGGGCAGCAGGAGATGCTTGGTGTTGCCGTAGCGATGGTGTGGTTGGCACGTTGCCGTGGTGACGGCGTGGTACTTGTTGTGACGACTCGCACATGTTTCTCTGCCCCCGGTCGGAGATGACGCTCTGCTGCTGCGGCGGCGGCGGCTGGACCATATCAGGACTCGACGTGGGAGACTAAATCATTCAGATATTCCCAGAGCAACCACCGAAAAACTAAAACTGCACCTACACGCTACGAGCAGAGGCGGAGGGCAATAAACCGCTACATAAACAGAACAAGCAAACGATAAAGCAAGCTAGCAGGGTTAGAAAGAGCCGAGCATAAGAGCTGCAGCATCTAAATCAATACTGTAATTGTCGCTTTTTTATTCTTTGTAATCTTGTCTGGACTATAAAAGACTTATCTTCTCTAACAAAGTCAATAAGGAGTATTTTAGTCAGTAAGACACATAAATATTCTCAATCTAGAGGTTTTTATCACTATTTCAACTTTTAAGATATATTAAAATGACCAATGTACAACAGAAATAACAGTTTGATATTTCAACTTTAAAAGCTAGTATGGGAAAAAATTACTGACTAGTAATATGATTGCAATTAGATTTATGACTTACAGATGATAAAATTCAACTGAATTATGTCTATGAACTGACAAACTAATAAAATGATGAATTTGTGCTACTTAGATGGCACTTCTGTTAGATGTATTGCCTGTAGATTCAGTCGATGGTTTATTTAACTGTCATTATATCAATAAATGCCAAAGCAGACAAAAACACGTTAGTACCGTAACAGAGCTAAACAGGAAGTGACTTCAGCCAAGTGCGGACAATAGGTCATAGGATGCACATAATAGATCATATCAGTGCCGATCAGATTTTTATTGATCGGTATCAGTTCATTGTGATTTAATTGCACATAATAAGACAACTTACGGCTGTGTGATCCATAATGTTCATTTGACATATATGCAAATGTTTATGTTTCGATAAGAAAGAGAAGCAATTTCAGTTCTTCCCTTGTTGATATCAATCGCAGATACCTAAATACAAGTATTGGAATCGGTATCGGAACTAAAAAAGCTGGATTGGAGCATCCCTAAGAATGTATTTCAAAATATGTCAACAAATCTAATCTACAGAAATAAATGCAGAAAACCACAGGATATTTTGTGTTGTGAAGGAATAATGATACTTCAAAAATTGCATTAGGGGTGATTTGCTAATTGCATTTATTGAAAAATTGCAAAATCTCTAAATCAATCAGCTGATGAGTCGACTTGGTAAAATAGTAAGTAGTAAGTATCGGTCAGCTGTAAGAAGTCTTTCACCTTTAGACTGTTTGTGACACTGGACATCATGTCAAACTGCTAAACCAACTCAGTGTCCTTAACTCTGCTGAGAAGCTCCTCTCTGTCGAGTCACTGAGCTGTTTTCAGTTCACCTGTAACATTGTACATGGTCATGTAAATTTAGAAATGTTGAGAGGTATTTAAGTACAATGGATATATTTTGTTTATGCTGGGAACATATGCACCATTTGTGTGTTTATACAAATTGTTTATGCTTTAAAAATGTATTTCTAGTCACATTTCAAACATGTAAAGGAGAATTGCAAAAAGAATGAAATATGAAACAGACAAACTAATAAAAGAATCACATGTAATAAACCATGTTTTAACAGATCTGTTTTTAGTCTGAATAAAACAGTTTTAGTAAATATTCCAATACCATTTGATTGTGATTAATTGTGCAAATATTTTCCATAACGTTCCTTTTCTTCTGCTCATCGGCTAACGTTTGTGACAAAATTCTCCTTGTAAATGAATAAAGTAATTCTGATTCTGAAATTTGAGATTGTTCGTTTGAAAAATTTTCTCAGATTTACTTTGTAATGGCAGCAGTACTTTATAGTCTTATTTTCGTTGTTTTGGTGTCAAGTAGTTGTTTTGAAATATGTAAACTTCCTAATTTATTGTTCATAGAAGTGACAAACCGTTACAGAGGTAATTTGATAATAAATGTTAACAGGAAGTAGAGTTGTTGTTTATCATTACCAAACAATACAAGGCTTGTGTTTCATTGTTCATTCCTAACAACAGTGATTTACTCATGAGAGAATGTGACGCAAAAGCCCAGTTTAATTCTGCTTTTGTGCCTCTGACAGTAAAAAGCCCGTTGCATTGTTAGTGTAGCGTTGTTGTGTAAGTGCTGCTGCTTTCTGCTTTAAATAGTCGAGAGTCTTGTTGTCACCTGCGAGCTAACCACTGGCCGAGAGAGTGTTTTCTAAAGCTTCGTATAGAATGCAAGTGTGTAACGGCATGTATCATTTGGAGAACAGGCAGAGCTTTTTAAAATATATAATAATCTGTAATTAAATGAACAATATAGAAAATAGCAGAATTGTCGAACGGTGGTGTTTCAATTTAATTCTGTTGTTGGGTTTGTTCCTCATGTGTCCCTCCTTAGCTCTGGTTTGTCATTTTCGTGCAGTTAGCAAAGAGTTAATTCCACTGTCATTCTTAAGTCAGAGGAAGTAAAAAGCAGTTTATTGTAGTTATATTCTTATTGAGGGGACTTTTGTCATTGTGTTCCTTTTTGCTTCACAAAAATGGACCCATAAATGACTGAAATTGACTTCTTTTTCTCTTCATATTATCTTAATAAACTACTGACTTAATTCTAGGGTTGGGGATATGGACAAAAATGAATATCTCCATATATGTTCTGTATTGATACACATATACGTATGTCTCATATCTTTGAAATTTTTTCTAGCTACAATCTGCTGATTAGAAAAAAGAGATGCAGATTTACTTTGACTAAATTAATTTAGGCAATGTCTTTTGCTGAGTAACTAAAAAAATAAATACATTCTATTCTTAAAACACATTTATAATTTGAGTATAACAACAAATAGAAAATGGAATTGATATTATATCTATCATTTCTCTGTAACTGTAACTGCTTTTTGTCAATTTTATGTTAACCCAGAATATCTCGATATTTACGATATGGCAAAATGAACATCTTGTCCAGTAAATATCTCGATATACAATATATATTGATATATCGCCCAGCCCTACTTAATTCCTTAAAATCTACAATAAATCAGTAAGATTGTTACTTCATCGAAAAGTCAGCAAATTCACGGAAAACATTGTTTGTTCTTCTGAGGTTTAACAAAATTGAAAACATATTGGAATCATGACTCAAGTATCAAAACAAAAATCTAATCGTAACAAACAGAATTGTCTCATCTTTACAATGGTATTTATTTAATAGGGCTGCATGGTTCAACGAAATCAAATTGGAATCGCAAAGATGCCATTTTTGAAGTCCTAAAATTTCCTTCAAAAACAACAAAATATGTCACTTTTCTACAATAAAAACCATGTTAATCTTCTAGATTAATAACCCTTTAAATGCCAGAGTAGCACTCTGCCCCAAGCCATTTCAGACTCTCGGTATTCAGACTTCATCTATTTTTGATAAGTTTTGAAAGCTTGAAAAGAAAAAAAACAAACGCAGGCTGTGCCAGCGGTTTTATAAACTAAAACATAGAAATAATAGTTTTGATTCTCCAGGTGAAAGTTTTAAGACTTTATATTTACGGAATGTATTTCAACTGAAATATTCCGTCGCCTAAAGGTTAAATTATTTTTTTTATGAAGCTTTACAATTTCAATGCAATCATAATTCACTTTATAAATTCTTGTAAACAATTAATGTGAACTTGAAACCAAACTCTATCAATAAACATAAATCACAAATTGAAGAAAACTTGGAATTTATGCTGTTGTCAATTGTTAACACTAAGAGCTGCCTAATGCACTGAAACGACCCAAAGTGCACATTTCTTCCATTTTCAACACGCTGCTGTCACATATTTGAAGATCTCACCCAAACTGTTTTTTTCCCCACAAAAATAGGAGCTCAACAGTGAAAAAATGTGTCCAACAGGTAAAAACAACAAACACACTGCATTTAAATTGACTGTTGTATTGATTTATCTGGCTTCAGTCCTCGTCTGTGAGCGATAAGTGCTGGCTCATGACAACAGAATCTTAAAGCGCTTGTGACAGGTCAGACTAATCATTTAACTTTAAAACACACAGATATGGTCAATGTATGTACGTAGTTAGGATTCCACCAAAGAAATGATTGAGTTAAGCTTACACAATACATAAATAGAGCTCTTTAGCACAAGTTCAGATTGAAATATCTACTTCATTGGCCCAAAACTCAGCTGACATGTTTTAAACTCTTCTCAGTCACACTCACGCAGCCCTCCCCCACCCAGCACCACCTTTACACAAAATTATTTATTCATTACTTTTTTTAGTAAATTTAATTAAATCAGGTATCAAGGTCCCAGGAGCCAGCTCTATACAGAAACTCCAAACAATTGCTTGTGATTCCCTCCAAAGCAATGTTATCATTATCTTCTAAACCCTTTCATTTGCCTCAGAGCATTCATTAAGATCTGTAAAGAATAAATGTTCAGACAGATTCAAGCAATCGGCTGTGGTTACATTTTACATTTCTTTTATTTAATTTTATTTATTATTTGCACTTATTTAACTAACACAATCAGACTAGATCTGCTGGATTCAGTCAGTCTAAGTTGTTGATTGTGACTCCCATCAGGTGTGACTGTGGGTGGAGGGCTTGTAAGAGATTGTCTCCGCCCACAGTCACACCTGATGGGAGTCACAATCAACAACTTAGCCCAGAGGAAGTTGCTTGGATAAGAAGTGAAACGTCTGCTGAAATCACTGACTGAATCCAGCAGATCTAGTCTGATCGTGTTAGTAAAATGTTTAAACCCTGGATGTTTTATGAACTTCTTCATGTATTGTTTGCACGTGTGTAAACATCACAATAAATTGACAAATAATAGATAAAATGTGCTTGTAATAATGAGCATTTCTCGCACTAATCATTGCAGCTTGGCCCGCCGCCTCAGACTGGATTAAAATATTGCTCCAGGAAAAATAGTAGTTTAAAGCTAGTTGTACTGTAGGTGCACGCTTTTCTGCTGTTTGCAACTTGCTTTCATAGACTGTTAATTGCTTTGCTTAAATACACAATATGTAATTTAAATGATCTACTCCGTGTTGACAAGCTGATGACATAGAGACAAGCATATGGTGGATAAAACACAATTATGGTGTATTATTTGCCCATTTAGTCTTTTCAACAAACTTTACTCTGCATGTTATAAACTTAAATCAGACAAGAAGTATGCCTTTCCCACCTGAGGAATTGAGTTAGAGCTCCATTAACTGGCTGCATAAGAAATTTCTCAAAGGAGACATTTGCTTGTCTGAATAATTTATGGACTTTAAACAGCGCTGATAAGTTTTCTGAGGCTCAGTGTGGAAAGAATAGTATCTCACAGACAAAACTCAAACTGTGTTTTGATGAGAAAACAATGTTAGAATAAGATTATTTACTGTTTTTGCTGCGTGTCCTTAAAGTCACACTGTGGACCATTTCATTGAGAGCAAAAACTTCATACAAAATCAACTGGTAACAACAACTAGCAAAGTGCACCTTAATATTAACTCCTCTATAGTAACAAGTCAAAGTTGCAATTGTCAACTAGTCAACTTTCATCTAAAAAATAACAGGCTATATCAACTGCTACAGCACAACTGCAATAACATAGCCTAATAAACTTAAAACATCCTGTTATTACAAAGCCATACAAGACAGTTGATCACAGTCTCCAACCCTAAATAATCCACATTTGGCGCACATTTACTCATCTAAACAACAGGGCCTGTGGTAAAGATATTTTACGCACAACGAGGGGACACAGAAATGACGTTTAGTAACTATGACTCATCCGTGTAGACTGGGGCGCCTCTGTCTCCACAAACATCACACAAACAACATCACAGGTGCACTTACTGTCAGTGATTTTCTGTAAGCCCAACACGTCCTCCGGTGTTATCCCGGTGCTCGTGAGCAGCTCCTCCTCTGTGGTCACCGGGACCCCCATCACGTCCACCGAGCCTTTCTTCACTCTCATCCCGGTTGCCGCTGCTTTCTCTTTCGGGCTGCCGCTCTTGGTGCTGTTCTTGCCGCCTGTCTCCGTCTCCGTGGATGGATTATGAGCCCCGCCACCGGCCGCTTTCTTCGCGCTCGCTGCGTCCTGGCTGTTGCCCCTGCTGGTACAAGAATAGCTCATTCTCCTCCGCTCCTCCTCCTCCCGTGCCCCCCTTCTTCCAGCCCAAGACACTAGTCGCGTCCCTCGCACACGGATGCTGCCTATTATCCGCTGCTTAATTCAAATCTCCTTTATTGCGAGGTTGCAGTCTGTCTGTCGCTCCTTTTGCGCGGAAGACGAGGCGCGCGCAAACCTTCTCTCCAGCGTGCGCAAAGACAACACACTGCGCCTCCTGATTGCCTGTTCCTTCTGAATCACTCCAAAAGTCCGAAATAATCGAGCACGCAAATTAAGCAGAGGCACCAGATGGTCGTCGCTGTCAAGGAGGAGGGCGCGTGGGGGGCGTCTCCTGCGCGCGAGGCGGCAGCTGATCAGCTTGCGTTCACGCAAATGCGTTTTTACGAGCCACTCAACTCAGCACAGACACACAACCAGACAATGCATTGTGTTCATGCTAATTTAAGCAATATGACTGATTGCATCGCTTTGGTTGCCATCATGATGCTTCATAACGACACCGTCATTGTATTCCCCAGCCTTGCTATAGCCATTGGCGAAGATTGTTGACACATTACAACATTTCCTGCAATAATAAAGACATATTTATCGACTAAGGCGCCAGTTTTAAATGGGCATAAAATCAGTGCTTTTAATCAATTGTGATTTGAGTAGAGAGATAAATGGCCGGTTAAACATACTTTGTTCTTTTTAATGATCATCAGCCACAGGTCATCTGTCAGCAAATGTGTTGCTTAGAGCCAAAGACTGCAGAGCACAGTTCAGATTTGGATTATGAAATTCAACAATTTTTAATGTTAAAGGTGCACTACAGGCTATTAGTACTGTCACATTTGTAGTAGACAGCAGAGAGTCAATCCCTACTTCGCTTATGTTATTGCTATATATGTTGTTTAGTACATTAATACAAAATAAATTCACAATATATTTAGTACAACATTATGATATACGTTTAAAAATACTGTGCAAGCCACAAAAATCTTACAGCGCACCTTTAAAGGTTGTATGGAGGATTTTTCAAATCCTACAGCTGCTTGCTGTTTTTCAAATGATGCACATGTTTCTC
Organism: Mugilogobius chulae; assembly: GCA_038363315.1. Taxonomy (NCBI): domain Eukaryota; kingdom Metazoa; phylum Chordata; class Actinopteri; order Gobiiformes; family Gobiidae; genus Mugilogobius; species Mugilogobius chulae. The sequence goes on along the minus strand of CM076399.1, from coordinate 23,364,685 downwards.
CTCTTAGGGCCACGCCCTTCAGTGCTAACTGGGTCAATGAGTTATTTAGGAACACTGAGGGTTTGCTTGACAAGTTAAAAGGCCAATAGATAACGAGGTACCTCTTATCTATTGGTCAACGTTTTACTGGATTTATCATGTCCACAGTTATATATTTTTATAATTATTTTTTTGTTTAGCATAAGTACAAGGCTGTTACAAATCTATGCAACTGTTTTGACCAAGACTGACAACAAACTATTTATGAAAATCCTCCATACAACCTTTAAATAGTGCTATACCTAGATGCCTCTAAGGCAGGACTATTCAACAATTTTCCTGAGGGCCAGATTTTACAGTGGACAGTGAGCTTTGCGCCGGAGGTGCACGACGAAGCACTATTTTTGGATGCTCAACTACTAGAACAAGACTAGATGTTAAAACTAACATAGAATCGAACCATTAAAAACACATTTTGTAATGTTGGAAGATAGTTTGTGGGACGTATTTAATTGGTCGAAGAGCCTGATCTGGCCCCCGGGCCACGTTGAATAGCCCTGCTTCAAGGCAAGTAAGAACATTACAGTACAGAACTGTATTTTTTCACATTATGGTATAAAATGTTTTTCTTTACATCACCAATGCTCTATAGTATCATTTTATCTTTATATTTCTAATGAATTGTGCTGTTGCGTTATCATGTTCAGAAAGTTATATAGTGTCAGTTTAAATTGTGCAAAATCAAATCAGTGGATGAAAAATGTCAGTCAATAACTTTACACAATTATCTCTATAATAAATGGTTTAACATTCTTTTGTAGTTTTTTAATCACTGGCAAAAACGTATGACATTATGAAGAACTGCCTTTATCCTTAACCAAACTGAGAGAATTCTCAAGAGGGATTTAGAGAAGATTTGTGTCCTGTGCCTGAGTTACATAATGATATGTCTCTGTCTGCAGTGATAAAAGAGCCAATTACCTCAAAAGGTCATTAACTGAGAAATTATTCCCTCAATAAATCAACGAGACAGAAGGGCAGAGCAATGTGGAGAGGACGCCCCTAGAGGTACTGTACAGTCACTGCAAACGACTGCCACCTGCTTGAATAAGTTATATATCAGCATAATAAGTATATAAAACAGCCAATTCTCACCAATGATAATCAACCACAGGTGGCAGCAATAAAGGCCAATACTTTTGGTAGAAGACAGTAATAGACTGAAAATCATCTTTTGGAGAACAATAAGAGTTTTAGTTTAGGAAAAATGGGTAGTCTATGGTCTGTACTAAAGACGTTTAAGGAAGAAAGAGCAGTGAATTGTAATCAGATGTGGTTTAACATCAACATTTTTCAACTACCACTGTGTTCTGCTTCTGCTAGACGAGACAGGAATAAATGATAACTTTTTGAGGTCAAATCTACTCCAACGAACGATCAAGTCATTCAGTTTGCATTTTAAAATCATCTCTTAGCTAAACAAATCCCAAACTACAGTACAACTTTGTAACATTGTGTTTAGGCAATATAAGCCTGAAACCATTAGGTAGTTGCATATTTTAGGTTTGGCTGGTGTAAATCAGCTGCTCACTGTATGCATTACAAAGTGTATTTAGTGGCGTGCTTTGGTCTATAGGCTGTACCTCACTCAAGCCTCTTCACTTTGGCCTGCTGAGTTTGCTGGTCCCTTTGTCAGGTCTGAGCTGCTGCTATCAGCAAAAACACACAGACATTTGTACCATTGTGAGGACATTCATTCACATAGTGCATTCCACTTACGCCCCTTACGATAGCATCATTACATTTTTAAAGCTTGAATTCTCTACAGTGACAGTGAAGACTTCGGAGCACGACTATTTAATTGACATATCTATTATCCTAAACTAATGAAATAATTATGTCTGTTTGGTCTATCCAAGATGTTAATTGACATCTTGATGAACAATATCCATGATTTCATTAACTTTAACTTGAAACTTGTGTCTCAAATAAAAAAAAGTCACGTGATTTCTTTTTTTATCTATTCAAAGCTATGCAGTCAGATCATACACTTACACTGGCTGGTCTTGTGATGTGCCTTATAGGTTTATAGTGCGAGGATGAGGCCACGGCAATGTCCTTAAATGCTATATATATCCCTCTGTTCAAAGACACTAGAACAAGCATAAACTGATTATTTTACAGTGCTGGGCAATAAATATTTAAAGCGAGTTTCCTCCGAGAGGAACTAGTGTAAAGCTGCCTGTCACAGCTGCTTGTATGTCCCTGTAGGAGGGTTTCAAATGAGACAAACTGGGCAAATAAGCATTACTGTTTATTTGCAGGTTTATTCAAATGGAATACTTGTTTATAACATTTTTATTTAATTTTTAAAAGTCTGTTTTTTCCTCTATGCCTCACACGAGCCACAACTGCAGCTAATGCTTTTTGTGCGGAGTTGAAACTCTGTGTTAACCCCTCAGAGCAAAAACAATGGAGGCCAAAACAAACTGCTGACACGAGTCCAGGCTGTGCCTGCCCCAGGCCTGAGGCACAAGGGGAGTATAAATACCCCCATAATCAGCCCATACACAGACCGATCAGTGGGACCCTGCGACACTCCGATCCCCATTTTGGGTAGGTCACAAAGTTACACACATATCACAGAAAACTCCACATTTATTTAAGAGGTACTGCTTTTGGAAAAACTAGATGTAATGCTTAATTTAACCAAAGATACTAGCTAGGATATATATTATGTACTAGGAAATACTTCTATATATTTTTAGTTTTTGTGGGGATACTGGTTAGTTACAGAGTTTAGAGACACAGTTTTATAATTTATTTTTGTTTGTTTTTTACAGGTTACTACTGAAAACAGGACAACATGTCTCACACAAACATGATGCCTATGGGACCCTGGAAGGTGAGCAGAGTGACAAATAAAATAATATATATAAGATGTTCAGTGAGTGTGTGGTTAAGTTTTGCCTTTTTGTTTCAGATCACCGTCTATGATCAGAGACACTTCCAGGGCAGGCGTATGGAGTTCACTGCCTGCTGCCAGAACATCATGGAGTGTGGGTTTGAGAATATCCGCTCCCTGAAGGTCGAGTGTGGCGCGTATGTGTCTCTATTATTTGTGTGTCTGTAGATCAGACATGTTTCAGTGCCTCTAATGTCTTGTACCTGTCTGCAGCTGGGTGGGTTATGAGCACTCCAGTTTCTGTGGGCAGCAGTTCATCCTGGAGAAGGGAGATTACCCCTGCTTTGAGTCTTACATGGGCAGCAACTCCTACCGCATCGAGAGGATGATTTCCTTCAGGCCCATCTGCTGCGCTGTGAGTAACAGCTCTATCTGTCCAATAATATTTCACAAAAAGTTAATACTTTCAACATAAATTGTTAATTATTATTTTTTTAATGCCAGAACCACAAGGACTCCCGCATGACCGTCTATGAGCTGGAGAACATGATGGGACGTCAGTTCGAGCTGTGTGACGACTACCCCTCTCTGCAGGCCATGGGCTGGATGCACAACGAGGTCGGCTCCATGCATATCCAATGTGGCGCGTAAGTTATCTTTAAACAACTGAAGATTCTCAACATATTGTTCTAAAATGTATCTCCAAAGATTCACACTGATCCAGCTCATGTCAGTACATTGTCTCTGAATGTATTTAGTTTTATTTTAACATTTACATGTCACTCTGCCACAGCTGGGTGTGTTACCAGTACCCTGGTTACCGCGGATACCAGTACATCATGGAGTGTGACTGCCACGGAGGCGAGTACAAGTGTTACCGCGAGTATGGCACCCACGCTCAGACCCCCCAGATCCAGTCCATCAGGAGGATCATGCACTGAGAGAGGAGCAGCCCATCACCTCTCCCCCAAACCCCTCACCTCACTCCTGCAACACCTCCTCCTCCTCCTCCTCCCGAAACCTCCCGGCTCCACTGGCCCGGCTAGTCCATGCTGCTCGGTCCTGAGTTGGACTTCAGGTGCTCACTGATGTCAGTCGTTCGCAGCACTTTGGCTTTTGTTTTTTAGGGAAACAGCTTTAAAAAAGGCAAAATGTAAGAAAGACAGAAAAGAGGGACATTTTGAGATTCATACTTAACAGAGACCTCACCTGACTCAGAGCGGAGACTCCAACTGCTCCAGCGATGGCAACAAAAACCACTGTCCTTACATCACTGAGTTTGCTGTTACTGTGATCTCCATGACTGCCTTTGTACAAGACAATGAATAAAGAGAATGAGCAAACATCACGATTTAAAAAATGAAAGTTTTAACCACAAATGACTTCTTCCATTCTTTCCTTCTTTGTCATGCAAGTTATTTTTATTTATTATTTACTTAAATAATAATAAAAGGTACATCTCATTAGTGACAGTATGCCATGCCAAAATGAATGAAAAGGAGCAGAAAGAAGAGTGTTTATGTTATCTGCCCTCTTTTATTTAGACCATAAGAAGAACTACAAAAAAATTGTATAGACCTGGTTTAAATCTGGTAGTACAAGAATAAATCTTTGGGCAACAATGACAGTATTATCTCTTTTTTAATTTGTCGAAATAGTCGAGATGTACTACGTTAATACAATTTGTTGTGAATATGTGTTATTAGGGCTTTAAAAATCGTAAACTGTAAAAATTCAGTTTAGATACTTCTCTAAATTACGGTAGCATTATTTTTTTCCACAAATGTTGCACTTCTTCAGAACATTCACGATATTAGCTAGCTAAGTTTGGACGTTTTACCTATCCCCACCTTCAACTGCAACACCCCTAGAGACAAATGTCATGCTAACCGATTACAAATAATGTAATCGTTATAAATTAATTTATTTTACGATAAAATAAACTTACTTTCTGGTGTTGTCAGCTGGACCCGATAATATAATAGATCCATGGCTGGACCGCAACTTTAGCCCATGGATCTATTAAAATATCGCTTTAGCCTCAAAACAAGTGCTTACTGTAAATCGCCACACGAGGCCGTAGTTGACGCTGAAGTTCGAAGCAGAATTGCGACAGTAGCGTCCTCTTCTTTACGGCAGAGGTTGACATGTCAACAACAAACATGGCGTCGAGCAGCAGCGGCTACTGGGAAGGTACGCGTTTAATTTAAGACTTTTATCATGTAGAAGTCTATTTACAAGTCTAATTATGACTTAGTTTCAAGAAAAGGCGAGCCAACACCTATAAAAACTGCTTTACTTTTTAGCTTCAGAGTTAAAGCTAGCTAACGTTACAGTGATGCAACCTGTTAGCTTGTTCGAGGGTTATAAAAAGTTGAAAACCTGTTTGTCGGGTGTTTTACGTTTGTACAGAATTAATTATTCATTTCGTAAAAAAAGTTTGTCCTTAAATAGTTGTCAATACTCTTCAGTAAATTAAATAATTCAAAGCTGCCCACAATAAAGCCCTATTTTTTTATACTAACTAAGCTAAGTAAATACCCCACATTTGATCAAATAAAGCTGTGTTATAGCTTTATGAAGTAACTGTTTGTGCAGATATATTTAGGTATAGACAAACTGCAACTCTAGAAAGAAAGAAAGACTATAAACAAATAAACAAAACAAAAACAAAACCTTGCCAATCATTCAAATGCTTGTAGAAAAATCAAAACTAAAGATCATTTTTCCAATATTGTTTCGCTCTAACTGCAGTAAATCCCTTTTTATTTATTCAGATTTACGAAAGCAGGCTCGTCAGCTTGAAAACGAATTAGATCTGAAGTTGGTGTCGTTCTCTAAACTCTGCACAAGTTACAGCAGCCGCAACAATGGACTGGGCAACAACCAAAGAGCAAGGTTTGGCTGGTTTTATTACTGCCCTTTCTTTTTCTAAAACTGTAAAATACACTCCTCAATGTTCTTATCATTTGTTACATGTTATATTATTTAAAATATTTCTTCTCAAAAAAGCATAACCAATACTTTTAAACGTTTTATCATTATTTTGTCCTCTGTTTTGTCTGATTAGATCTGATTCTTCTGGGTCCTCTCACGACAATCTTATGGTCGCCATGACAACTGAGATTGAACAACTTCTCCTAAAAGTACATCCACTGAATACGTCTTTTATGTACTGTTTCATCTGTACTTTTTGTATAATTTTTTTTAACTTTGTCTTTTTTGCAGTTAACATCTGTAAACAACAAAATGGCAGAGTTTGCATCAGGGTCTTTGCCTCATAATGCAGCTCTGATGCACACTTTACAGAGACACAGAGACATATTACAGGTTTGTAGTTCTGGGGACTTTTATTGCTTTTAGTTTTCTTGGATGTTTATTGATTCTCTTTTTTCTTCTAGGACTACACAAATGAGTTCCATAAAACAAAGACCAACTTCTTCAGTCTCAGAGAAAGAGAGGACCTGCTTGGCTCTGTTCACAGAGACATTGAGTAAGAATCTTTAAAATTAATCTAATGAATGATGGGCTTGGTTATCGTTCATTATGTCTGTGTTACAATCACAGCTGTCAACATTATACACTTGAGCCTTGAGTGAATCATCTTTGTCCTTGCACAAGATTCCTCACTCACTTGATGTATTGAATTGAAAATAAAACAATACATTCTTCTATTAAAAAAGTAAATCCATAAGTATAGTTAAAAATCAGTTCAGTGCCTGGAAGGATTTTTTTTTTTTTTTTTCAGAAAACGCTTTTCAGAAAAGAAAAAAAAAGAAGAAGTTTTACACTTTGAACTTACTATTTTTAATAATTTTGTGTTGAGTGCAATCACTCAAACAGCAATCAAACAAAACATAAAAAAAAATTCTCAATAACCTTTTGTTTTAAATTGATAAATCATTTAAAGGGCACATACTGTATTATATTCTAAAATTGATTCCTTATTAAAAACACAGCAGATGTTTTATCTGTGAGATATCTTTCATTTTGGGACCTTGTTGGGGGGTCTGGGGGTACGGCTTGCTTGGAGTCTGGGAGTGGTCTGGGCTACCTTGTCGCTCCGGGTTTTTCCTCTTGGGTGTATCGCGGTGTCGGCTGTTGTGTTCCCCGGGGTCGGCTTTGACTTGGGTACCCTTCATGATTGTTATGTAACTGATTGGAAGCAATTGATTCAGACCTGGAAGCTCCCAGATTGTTTTAGATTGTTTTAATGCACCACTTTAGAATTAGGGAAAGTCAAACTCTCACTCAGGTTGGCAGGACAATGTCTGCCTTCTTTTAATGCAACTTAGACACAACGTAGCAGCAAACACACAGTACACAAGACAGGATAAGTATAGGGACTGAAACAATTTCGGAGCGAATGAAAATAAATAAATATAATCAGAGAGGGGAGGGGTGCCTGAGGGGGTCCGGCCCTGGGGGGCACGTGCAGTTTGCCCTGTGGTATGGCTGGGAGGGAGTCCTGGGGGTGGATGGTGGTCCGGGTCGCTCTCTGGGTCTGGTGGTCGTCCCTTGTGGCTCCTCAGACGTGTCCCTGGTGGCTTTCGTCTGGGTTCTCTCGCTGCCTTTTTGAGTTCTCTTGCTCATGGGCGGGCGGGTGGATGGATGCCGGGGCGAGTGTGGTCTCCTTAGCCGAGGTGGCAAATAATAAACAAAGACTAAACAAGATTCTGGAACAATGACATAATAAAAAGGCTGTACAACACAAACATACACAAAACACACAAGTCACACACACACACACACACACACACACTCATACACTCAGATCATGGGACCAGAGGGAGGAAGGGGGAAAGAGAAGGGTGCCCTGTCTAGGCTACCCCATGTACATGGGACACAGCCTTGGTATATAGATAGATATAGATCTTTCATTTGCCCCAAAACACCATTCTGAATGCCCCAAAACTGTGATGTCAAAAGTTAAGATTTCTGAAATCTTCTGAACTGTATTAAGTCCATAAAGTATACCAAACCAGAGCATTTCTGCAGCCTACATACAATATCACTTTTATTGTTTACCCGTGTAATTTTATTTAGTCAGCAGATAGAGCTCCTAGTCAATTCTTGATTTGGAAAACCCATGGCTGTCACATGAGCTTTTACAGTCCAAAGTGGAGGTGCTCAAAATGCATCATATTTGTCCCTTAAGTGATGCCTCATTTAGTCCATGGGCCAGAGGCCAGATTTTGCCAAACGGGGCTCACCAGAGGTGGCAAGGGCTATCATACATTTTTGGAAAGGTCATGATCTAAGCTTTATATTTTTGCATGATAGACTTTTCTGAGCTTCAGCGATAACATAAATATCCACCTTTGAAGTTTACAAACCACATGTCAAAAAATGCACTTTTTACACTGGTTCATATTATGGTTCAGGCCATGTACCGCCCATCAGATAATGATTAAACTATTATGTTTGGTATCATTTTGAAGAAAACAATCTTGTCTTTCATGTAGGTGCATTTGTTGTCCTCTCTGATAATTACTATGGCAACCACAGCTTTTCAAACTGTCACATGAGGACCATTTTTTACCATTTTTTCTGAACTGTTTTGCTACGTTTCTTGCTGAAAGCTCGAAGAACATGATAGACACACAAATGTGATATCAAATTATTCTCTGGAATGTGAGGATTCAGAAAATGTATAATATGTCTCAACTTTCTCAAAGCACAGTCTCACAGTGAGCCACAAAGTACAAGAGTGATTCTCACAGAGCTGCATCTCCCATAGAACTCAAGCTATTTTCTGTATTCTTACTTCTGATGGTTGTTGAAGCTTTTTGATCTGGAAAAGTCCTCTTGATTTATTTTTTATTTTTCAATTTGAGTAGAATAGTCTTGTTTTTACTTGAAAGTTGTGTTTTTTGTCTTGTTTTAGCCGAATTTTAAATGTTATAGCGATAAAAGAGCACACAGCTCTAAGTTCAATTCTGTTAGAAATATCCCCGATAAAAAGTCAGACTGAAATATCACAACTGTACCACATAATCATATTTTCTGTTGTGTAACTGTAAAAAACATATGACACTGAACTCTAAAACCAACACACATAATAATCACTAAGATACATGTTAATAAGATGCAAAAATGAGAGGTACAATTCTGGTCTGCCAATGGGTTTGTGTTCCTGTTTTTAATGTGTGGCCTTTAAAATATAACTAATAAGCCTATTTTCTGTTACTATTTTAACAATTACTTACATTCAGTCATACAGGGACCCGACCGGCCTAGAACCCTAAACCTCATACTACAGCAGCACTGTAGTATGAGTGCAAATCCGAGGTTCGACTACATGTCGGATTTACCTCTCCAGGACCTGAAGTAGACCTGACCTGAGGCTGGGGAGTGTGATTCCTCTGGACCTGGAACACACCCTCCATTACTCGTTCTTAAACAAAGGGACCACTACCCTGGTCTGCCACTCCTGTCCCATTTCGCCGTGTAAGCCAGGTGTGCCAGGACAGTCCCACAAGATTCAAAGACTTCAGGTGTCTCATCCACCCAGAGCCTTGTTACCAACTTGACTTCAGCGTAATGGACTGGTCTCCCTGAGTCCTCAGTTGCTGCCTCCTTCTTAGGATATGTGTTGGTTGAGGACTCAAAGGAGAAACATTTAGGTAAATTATAGAAACTGTGCTTGAGCTACGACTTTTTACCCAAGGCCTTCAACATACTGTACATGTTTGAAAACGTGAAAACTAATTAATTATGTGCTGTGATCAAGTGTTATATAATTAGGCCTGTTTTGTTTGTATTTCTCTAGCAGGAGAAGGCTCCAGAAGACAGGCAGATGTTTCACTAAATGCCTGTAAAGGTCTTCTTTATTTCTGGGCTTTGAGCATTTTGCTGATAAGATTGGGTTTAACCTGAGCACATGACATGTGAGGGTTTAGAAAGCATTATGTTGCTGAAACATGATTGACAGAGAGTATATTGTGCTGGACCAATGATGATCAGGAGACTTAACCAATAAGGGTTTCACAGATATGAACAGTTTCTCCCTGAGTGTCTAAAGGTGACCATCAGAATGAACTTCCCAGATGAGACTGTAGTCTGTGAGGGTTGTGGGTTCCTCCTGATGTACTATAACACAGTGTGAATGTGAACAGGCAGCTCTGGAAGGATGGAGGTACAAATCACTGCTCCCACATTCCTCTGACCTCACAAACATCGCTCATAAGCCTGTCTTAAATGGTCTCTCAGTGTTCCCAATTTTCACCCAGTGTACGTAGACAATGAAGTAGCATGGGTTAAGTGTCTTGCTCAAGGACACAACAGCAAAGTCCCACTGTGGCAACTGGTGTTTCAGAAGTATTCCATCCAAGTACTGTCCAGGCCCTGTCCTGCTTAGCGTTTGAGATCTGATGGTATCAGGCTTTGACAAGCAAATTTTAACCCTATAAAAACTGAACCATCCTCTCAAATCATGAACGAGACCTCAGATGTAACAGGTGTTGGTATTTCTGCCAAACTGCCAACTTGATGCATCTCCTACAAAGTGAACCAGCTCAACCAGGTCAGCTGCAGAGCGGCCAGCTGATGTCAAAGTTTGTTAATGTTTCAAACTCTTTGCTTTGTACATCTTCATCACTATTTTCGCTTTATTGACGTTGTCAGCACCTCTGAGGAGATGAAATATTGATAAGATCACAAATCTCTGCCATTCATCCATACAGATAGATGATAGATTCACCACATCTCTGCATTATGTGACTGGGTCAGGGATATTTACTCCTACAATGCAAGGCAGAGGATTGAGAAATGTAGATGTTCTCAGGAGGGTCACACACATAACCCTGTGGTTATGTGTGATACATAATCTTAAATTAAAGTAACCAGAGTGAAAATGTCCACACCATTGTCCCTCCTTTTACATTTACAAAGTTGAAGAAGCACACACAACACCTTGCATTATATTGTAACTGTGCAAACCATTCAAGCAAAAAGGTTATTTGTTTGATGACCAATCCAGTAAATCCAGACTGTACATTTTAACCTGGAGAATCCAAACTGATATCTGTCTGCATTAATTTGTGCACTCATGCAATGACTTGGTGCAGCAGAACTTACACAGTCAAATGTATAAACGTTTTAGCAACTGTGGCCACAGTGAGACAGTTCAGGAAGTCATTTTCTTACAAAAGCCACAATTTTTTGGATATATTTGGAGCAAATATATAGATTCTCATTAACTTAATATAAACATGTGAGGGCTATATATGTACTTTTTGCTTTCTTTTTAAAATGTGGTTGGGCCTATTCAGTGCCAAAATTACAGGTATACTTACCTGACCAGTGAGCCTGGTTTGGAAAGAACATGGATAGTTATACAGTTCATATTATAATGTAGTTGGAATCAGCTCCTGCTCATGTCAAAGAGGCTGACACAATCTCTAGATTAGGCTTAAAATGTTCCACTTCGAAATTTTCTATGGTCAGGCCAGTTAGGAACAGAAACTAAACCACAGTTCTAGTCGGGCTGCCTTAGGAGCAAATATAATGGGGCAAGTTTAGTGTGTCGGCTGGGGTGCTGTCTTCTTATTTAATTTAATTTTTTAATTGACCTTTATTTAACCAGGGAAGTCCCACTGAGATTCAGAATCTCTTTTGCAGGGGAGCCCTGGGGGAAGGGTCAGGGGAGGCATTAATGGACATGTTTTTAGCTGTAGGAGGAAACCGGAGTACCCGGAGGAAACCTACGCAGACACGGGGAGAACATGCAAACTCCACATAGAAAGGCCCTGGCCGGCCCGGGAGTCGAACCCAGGACCTTCTTGCTATGAGGCCAGAGCGCTAACCGCTTGCGCCACCGTGTCGCCCTTATTTGAACTGTTTTCCCTGTGAAGATAATTATTTAACTACTTGTCTATCTATGTAGCCTGTTCTCACTTGTTTTATTGTTATTTTCAACCATTCATGTTTGCTGGGTTAACTTTTTAACCTTGGGAAGTCATCAGAGACAATTGTTGTTGTGATTCTGGGGTATAGAAAAATAAAATGATTTGATTTGATATGTAGCCTATACAAATATACTATGCAATACCAACTTAATTCATAAATCTTCAAACAACAACTGGCGCTGAGATCAAATGTGCAAAACCAGATCTGGTCAGATCACTGAGGATGGACTTGTCCAGTGGTCAGAGGGACTAATACAAGACAAAAGTCTTACTTCTGTCACTCTGCCCCAGGGCAACTGTGACTACAGTGACATTTTACCACAATTGAGTGTGAAATAGATAAATATAATCAGTGTGAAGCAGAGTTTAAAAAAAAAGTGCTGTATTAGTAAATAACACACAAAGAGAACACAGGCCATGATCTGTGACTGTGGTTCTGGTTTACCAAATTTATCTTGGTGACTATCATTTGTGTTGGTTTTAGAGTTCAGTGTCATATGTTTTTTACAGTTACGCAACAGAAAATATGATTATGTGGTACAGTTGTGATACTTCATTCTGACTTTTTATCGGGATATTTCTAACAGAATTGAACTTAGAGCTGTGTGCTCTTTTATCGCTATAACATTTAAAATTCGGCTAAAACAAGACAAAAAACACAACTTTCAAGTAAAAACAAGACTATTCTACTCAAATTGAAAAATAAAAAATAAATCAAGAGGACTTTTCCAGATCAAAAAGCTTCAACAACCATCAGAAGTAAGAATACAGAAAATAGCCTGAGTTCTATGGGAGATGCAGCTCTGTGAGAATCACTCTTGTACTTTGTGGCTCACTGTGAGACTGTGCTTTGAGAAAGTTGAGACATATTATACATTTTCTGAATCCTCAGATTCCAGAGAATAATTTGATATCACATTTGTGTGTCTATCATGTTCCTAGAGCTTTCAGCAAGAAACGTAGCAAAACAGTTCAGAAAAAAATGGTAAAAAATGGTCCTCATGTGACAGTTTGAAAAGCTGTGGTTGCCATAGTAATTATCAGAGACGACAACAAATGCACCTACATGAAAGACAAGATTGTTTTCTTCAAAATGATACCAAACATAATAGTTTAATCATTGTCTGATGGGCGGTACATGGCCTGAACCATAATATGAACCAGTGTAAAAAGTGCATTTTTTGACATGTGGTTTGTAAACTTCAAAGGTGGATATTTATGTTATCGCTGAAGCTCAGAAAGTCTATCATGCAAAAATATAAAGCTTAGATCATGACCTTTCCAAAAATGTATGATAGCCCTTGCCACCTCTGGTGAGCCCCGTTTTCGGTCTGGCCCATGGACTAATTAAGGGGTGATTAAACATTTTTATCAAGGGGCACATGTGAAATGACAATTTGAGCCATAAAATAGTGGTCACAAAGTGAAAATTTTAATTAGTTAAGCTAACTCTATTGAGCTACAGAATTTTTTTCAGGCTTAAAGTTCAAATGCTACACAATAAAATTGTCAGTATTGGCCTCAAACATTTTTAAAAGTAAGTTATTGGTCTAGTTATTGGACATGCCCTGATTAAGACATGAGCAGTGGATACAAAAGAGGTTTTTCTTTGATTCATGTGACAGAAATATTATCAGTTTTTTTTCTTCAGTTGTCCAGGTAGATTCCCCCATAGGAAAATAACTCAACAGAGGTGAATTTTCTTTTGTCATGATTTTAGCTGTGACCAACAGGGGGCTCACTTGTGCCTTTCAGTTTCACCCTTTGATCGTTATGGTCCTCATGTTTCAGGCTGTAGAGGGGCACCTCCTCCTGTTGCAGCTCTCTGTCTGTATCTCTGTCTTCTCTGGGGAGATCTCACTAAGTGCCTTCTCCAGTAAATCAAACCACAAGGCTTTCATTCGGCCAAAGCTCTGGGTGAGAGCAATTACGTCACGTCCGACCCACTCTGGGCAGGTTTTAGATGTGAGAGGGGAAACCAAAGATGATAATGATCGTGACTAATTAGAAAAACACAAGTAAAGTTTAGATTAGTTTGTAAACAGCAGGTCAAAGGGTGTTTTCAATAATAGAAAATGTACAATTAACAGGAGGATTACTGTGCATTTGGTTAAAAAGTATTGACAAAGCAACTAATGAATAATATGTAATTTCATATCTCTAACAATGGAACTCTGTAAAATGTGTGTTGTTTTGTTGTTTATAGTGAAAGGAATTGTTAGCATTTTACAAAAAACTAAATTTATCATAATTTTTGCATCATTGAGTGCACCTGAGTATTAGCCTCACCAACAAGATTTAAGAAAAGAAAAAGAAATAGGTGCACCTATATCTATTAAGTCAATGGGAAGCTATCATTTAGCCACATCGTTATACAGACTGTTTGAGTTTGTGAAAAAAGTAGCGTCTTATAGTCTGGAATTACCCTAGTTATGCTGTTAACAAATGCACATTGACTCCCTTCCCACTTTCCCATTGTAATTCTGCTTTGAAAGACTTTTTGCCTTTTCAAATGTGTTTCCATGTCAAATCGACAGAGTAACCAAACCATAGGATTGACAAGTTATTTTTTCTAACACATCATGATAAATCTACACTTTTACTCTTAAGATTAGTACATTTTGTTTTCCTTTCCAGAAAGATTATTTTAAAAGCAGACATTTGTGAATAAATATTAGCTTTACATGCTAGCTTTATCTATTAACTAAATATTTTATTTTATCTTTTCAAGATTGTAAGAAAAAGCCGTGTGAATCATGTATTATTAGTGCTGTCAAGCTATTAAAAAAATGTAGAGATTAATTATGATCTGTAATTATTGAATCTAATTAATCTATTTTTAATCTCACCTAAAAATTGCTGAACCCCCCCCCCCCCCCACTCAATTTAAGTGTTTTTGTTTTGCTTTTATCCAGTTAAATTAATTACATTATTGTTGCAGATGGGAAATATTAATATATTGCAAAAAATGAAGACTTTAGGTCCAATAACTCTCACCTGCTCCTTTATTTTTGTCTCGTTGCTACTTGTCACCTTTGCCCCCGTCCCTCAGGTCAAAGGTCATGTGCAGACTTTCCTCAAGTCAAGTCAAACAACCCCTATGTCCACTTTGCAACTCGCATAGAAACAATGAAGTTAAAGATTTCAAAATAGATTAATGCGATTAAAAAATTTAACTATATATCTGTAATTAATTAATTAATTAATTACAGATATATAATCTGTAATTAATTAATTACAATTAATGCACTAATTTGACACTCCTAGTAATTATATCCCTGCTTCAATTTTTCATGTGACAAAGCAGTTCTAAAGCCTGTGAGTAGGACAGGGCGATCTTGACAAAAATGATAATATGATATTCAGATATTAATAATTAAATATCTCAGAAACGCTTCAAGACATGTCCTTAAACTCAGTTATCAGACAAAAGTAAAACACCTGTGTAATTAGTACCAAAAGAAGAGAAATAACAACGTTGTATCCTTTTTTTAAAGTTTACAATATAACTTTTTTTTTTAACTACTTCTTTTTGTAACATTTGTCCTATAAACACATACGCAATACTTTTTCATTCTCGATATACTGTATGTTTCAAATGATTCACCCCTTTGTGAAAGTGGCCAAAATATCCAAGCAAAGCAAAGGATTTACATCAAAGGCTTACTTCCTTTTTCTCATTTAAAAATCTTATACCCCTGTTTCATATAGAAAAGTGTGTTTCTTTATTTCTACAGTGAGTGATGCCCATGGCGTATGACTGACCTATTCTTCATATTGATCTGAATATTGCTGATCAGGCGATAACTGTAGATTGTGATATAGTGCTGCTCTTGGATGTAATCAGTGAAAGGTTTAGCCACGATGAATTGGGGCCCGGTCTGAGCAGGGCGGTGCTGGTGTAAATAAGAAATGCACGAGAGCACGGAGGCTTAAGACGAGCTAATTACTTAAAAGCCTTAAACGCAGGAAGTCCATAATCAGCAGTCATCAGTTAATAGCAACCAGTAAGACCTGCTTTCGCCATGTTTAAGTTGTTAATGGAGACCTTTATAGAGATCTGTGCGTTATGTATTGCAGCCGCAGTAATTGCAATTAGATACAGTCCTATATTGTTGGAGAACATCAGCTTAATATCTCTCTTGACTCCATAATGTGCTGCAGAAACGGATTCGTCTGGTTTGTTTTACTTGCAAACAATAATGTGCTATACAGTATTTATGAACCTTTTACTGGGATGGAAAGGCCTTGGATTACACTCATTTTGATCCGTGTTGTGATGGTGTTTCCTCGTCAAAATCATTCATCGAGTAGTGTTGGTATATTTGACATGTTTGACATGTCATAGCCAATGGTTTGCTCTTGAACTGAAAACACTGTTCCACCTTATGATGTCATTAAGATGTAAAACAGGAAGTGCTCTGTTGTGTTTTTAAACTACACATGAACCATTTCAATGTTTTCAGCCTTTCCATAACTGTGTAGCGCTGACTATTGTTTTAACCTTGTTTAAGCTGCATCACTTCTAAAGCAAATGAACAAAAAAATGAGGCTAAAACAGCTGTACATTTTAAAGCTACCACTTTATGACATCACAAGGTGGAACAGAGCTCGCTTCAGTGAGTCTATGTCAGGACAGTCGTGGCTGTAGTAGGAATTTTATGGAGTGACTGAATAATACATTGATTTTAAAGTGAGCTACATACAAACCAAACTCGTGATATTGTGATAGCTCGCTTTATACTTTAGCTGATTAAGGAACTTCTTCCATCTAAACAAAGGGTTTTGTTTTCATTCATACACCGAAACTGACTCATAAACCACAATCTAGGGCTCATTGTGTCTTTGAAAAAAGTGTATTCAGAGAAAAACTTGCTTTGAGCTAATCCACTGCGTTATAATGAACTTTACATGGGGAAAATTGAGAAATTTGAATATTTTCTCCATTGAGTGCACAGTGTGGCTTTATACTTAGATATCTCGATGGAGACAGCTTGTAACGTTACAAGGTCAAGTTGAAATTCAAATCCATGGAGAGCTGCACAGAATAGAATTACATGAAAATTCTATGTAAAAACTGGTTTGCCTGAGCCTAGTGTTGTTATGACACTATAATTTAATACCACATTGATCATTAAAATCTGTAATTTTTTTTCTACAGAACATTAACATTTTTAGCACAAAGTACAAATGCTTTCTTTATTAAACATTTTGGTTTTAAATGAGTTTTGATAAAGCACAGGGATATTTTAAAACTTCTCCTAAAATACCACATTTTGTCCTTTGTTATTTTTTTAATATCAAAAGTTGTTCAAATGAGTGTCGATTTCAGTTTTAGTATTGATTTGATTTTCGATACAATTTATTTTGACAAACATAAAATCTATCTCTCTAGGATGTTCTCAGGCGACGTTACCTCGGCTCAAATTTGGCAGAAAATCTTGTATTCAAATCCCTTTTTTGTTTTAAACAACTAAGCGATTAATCAAGATAATAATCGCCCAACTAATCAATTACCAAAATAATTGTTTGTTGTAGCCCTAAAAATAAAAACATACATTCATATAGCTGACTAAATTGTGCCCTTAAAGCGAACCCTGGATATAATCACATGTTTATCCTCAAACACTTATAATATCATCACTTATATAAATACAGAACAAATACCTTGGAAGTATTTGTAGTTTTATTAAAATAGTGTTATGAAGAAATGACATGGAGGCTGCCATTTTCCTGGGGTTATGACATAAAATAGTGTTGTCATGGTAACAGGCAGTAGCAGGTAACTAAGCAACATGAATTCCTCAGTTAAACCTTGTCAGTTTGAGTTGGAGCAAAGCCAAATACAGAACGATTATGTGGAATCTAGTAAAACTGAAGATAATCAAGAGGAAGAGGCAAGAACTGGACACTGTCAGTGGTGTGGCTCCCAGTGGCTTGAAAACAACATAAACAATGACAATTTTATAAAAAAAATAGTAAGCAGTTGTATATTTGTTTGTAATTTATTTTAATAAGCTTGACCAGTACTAGTGTTTTAGCCATATTTGTCTTCATATCCAGGGTTCCCTTTAAATGCTTATTTCTTCACAAATCACAATACAATTATATATAAAAACATTACAGCCTTCTTTGCATTTGAACTACTGAATCTATTCCAGTAAATAAGTAGTAAAAAGTGATTCGCTTTGCAATGACTGACTTTAGATAATCTCTTTGATAACCTTACAAAGTGATAGTAGAAATGCCTGGAAAACCACAGTATCTTAAATCTAAATGCTTCTTGTAATGGGACACACAGAGATCTAAAAGTGCATCGCTCAGGGCTCGGCTGCTGCTCAGATCAAGTTTGATATCTTCCACTCTGTTGTTTTAAAGAAGTTTCAGAGCCGTATCTTCTTTCTGTCTGAAAGTCAATCTCATTCTCTTTATCTGTGTTTTGTCCTTTGGCTGCAGGTCGTACAAAAGCGGCTCCGGAGTCAACAACAGACGCACCGAGATGTTCCTGAAGGAGCACGAACATCTAAGGAAGTAAGTCTTGTAAAATAAGACAAAGTTCAGTTATGATCAACTTCAAAAGAAAAATAATCCAAAATGCCAAGGCTAGGTTTTAGTTTTAAAGTACTTAAGACAGACTTTTATGATTTGAAGAATCGCAGAACTGCAGAGAGTTCCCTAAAAGCAGAAAGTACCGTCTTTCAAATAAACAATCCTGGACCTTAAAGGCTTCAGTGCACACTTAATTGGAAATTCAGTGCCAGTATAAACATATGTACAAAATAAATGGTACATTTTTGACTAGTTGTTGGCATCACATTTTCAGATTGACTCAGCCACATTATGATCTTCCAACCTGCAGTGATATATTTCATTATATAATTTTTTTTTCTAATGATTCTGGTAATGTAAATCCAAAAGAACAATATGCCTAATTTTTCAAAAATCTTTTAGTTTTAACTAAAACATTGTTTAATCTCATAATCTTGATTATTGACCTGTTCATAAGTGCTCTTTATTTCCATGATATTGAAAATAGGTGGTTTCTTTACAAACGTAGAAAACATTTATGTTTACTTCCGTGAGATAATTTAAGGGGCACCAACTCTCTAAACAAATCTTGAATAATTGTGATTTCAATTATGATTTAAATAATCATGATTATTATTTTCATCCTGGTCGAGCAGCCCTACGTACATACATACTGTACATCTGGGGTAAACTGTTCTTCTCCTGATTGTATTGTGAAAGTAGAACTTTGGCCTTTATTATTAAATATTTTTTTCAAACTTGTAAGACCATCTGAGTCATTGAATGACTGAAGGTGCTTCAGAGAGCAAATCTACAGTATGTGAAACTAGAAAAGTGAGAGCCAGGGATGAGTTAGAAAGGTTTAAAGACTGATTCCCTTTTTTCAGTTTGAAAATTAAGTACAATACGTTTATTTTAAACTGCTAACTCGTTACACACACCTCATTCATTGTAGGTTAGTGCTTACTGTACTCTCGATGTGTAACAGCCTGAAAGAACGACGCTCCCTTTTAATTTGTCAATTGACTTGCGTTGTAGCATCTAAAGTGGGAGGAGTCTTGAGGCTGAGCAGATATAGATGACGTTTGTAATGATCAGAAATGAAAGAATTATAAATCTGTTTTCATTAAATAATATTCAGATAACTTGTTATTTCGAGAGCAGAAAAGAAACAAAGCCAAAAATGTTATTATTATCACAATATTATAATTATTATTATTAGCTTGGTGTCAGCTGTAGGAGCTCTATAGAACTTTGGAAAACATGCATTCTTACT
This sequence comes from Mugilogobius chulae, assembly GCA_038363315.1. Classification (NCBI taxonomy): domain Eukaryota; kingdom Metazoa; phylum Chordata; class Actinopteri; order Gobiiformes; family Gobiidae; genus Mugilogobius; species Mugilogobius chulae. Next base: position 23,345,088 of record CM076399.1, on the reverse strand, counting down.
CGGGGTCTCGCTCACAGAGGAGTTAAGGGAGTTTTTCATCCACACAGACATAAACGCACTTCCAGCGCTGTTTGTGGTCGTGTCATTTTTTATATGATTGTCTGTCAGCTCGTTTATGTAGGTGTTAGTGTCATTGGATTACACATGCATCCTAAGATCTACATTTTCTTATTTTTTTTAGTTCTGTTCTGTGAGAACTTACGACTGTCTTTTTTTTTTTTTTTTTTTTTTTTTTTTTTTTTTTTTTTTTTTTTTTTTTTTTTTTTTTTTTTTTTTTTTTTTTTTTTTTTTCAGTCTGTCAAGAGAGTTAAAACACAAGACATAAACTTCAGCGCGTTGGGAGCTGTTAATTGAAATGACCAGATCTTTATTTACAGCAACAGAGCGTGTAATGCAATAGTTTTTAGATTAGACTGTGATGAATGTTGCCCAAACAGTTGTTACGTAAGAGGGGTAATGTTAGAGGACCAAAAACATTTGATCGTCTCATTAAAATCTCTATATTGGAAACACTGTCCACACTGTCAGTCGAAGGTGGATTTCAGAAGTATTACATAAGGAAATATGAGTTCAGTGTGGCTTTTCACTCAAATAAACTTCTGACAAACTTAACTTTTCACTTTTATTTTAAGTAGATTTTATCTGGACTTTCTTTATTGTGATATTTAACATTTTAACCTTTTAAGCAAGCAAAAAATACATCAATAAAATATTTTCAGTCTATTTGTCTTGTGTTTTATGTCTATAATTTTAGACTGCAACAAGTTAACTAATTCAATCATTCTGGCCTATTTTCCTTCATTGGTCTAACTAAAATCGGCAAAAATTCAAACTCAAACTGTTTCTTTCATTGGAGCAAAGATGAAACCCTGTAGTTTTAGGTTCTGAGACTTAAGAGGGTCTGAACAGAAGTAAAAACTTTCTCCGCACAAAAGAAAAACAGAATCTAATTTCCTCCTAAAATTTTCTGGGTAAATACTGTCCAAAAAAAATTTAGGCAGAAACACCAGATTGGTAAAGCTGGTGTTTGCAGCTCAGGCCTGAATGACATTGGATTTGGCATATTTTGGGTTTTGATAATTCCTCTGCAAAAGCTGAAGGTAATTGAGGTAAAAATTAGTTTCAGGAACCTAAAATTACTCAAAAAATAAATAATTAAAAATAATAATAAGTATGTTTTTTTTAAAGAACTTATATTTGTATATTTACTGTTATGTAGAAACATATTCATCCCAGAGGCTGATTTGACCCTAAAGAAGAGGGCTAAACGTTCGTTTTATTTTTTAACATTTCCATGTGGTCACTGTTTGTTTTTATCAGACATAGAACAACAAGGACTTTATCAAGAAAAAATGGACGGCCCTCCGGAGGAACATCGGAATGAGAACTTGTTGCAGCCCTAAATATAGATATAAAACACAAGCTAATCAATTTATCAGTCAACTAATCACTTATTGATAAAATCATCAAACAATTTATTAGTTGAATTATCATTAATTGGACTTACATAGCTTCAAAGCACACTACAAGCTAAGAACGCAACAATTAAAAATTGCGCTGTTGTTATTTTTGTTTGTTTTTTATGTAAATACTAGTTTGCCTGTAAATCTACACTTACACAGTATGACAGTTATTACTTTGGCACAATTTTACAAAAGTCAAGTGGCTATTGGGCTCATACCAATTAATCGATTAATCAAAAGAATAGTCGCCCAACCTATCGATTACAAAAATAATCATCAGTTGTACGGCACCCGTATTTTAATTTGTAAAACACAATCTCTAACTGTAACCAAAGCTGTGCTGTGTTTCGTTTCACAGTTGACTCGGCCTTCACTAATTGAATTCCAATATTAAAATGTGCAGTGTCCCACACAGGAGAGGCTCTGGGTGGGGTAGAGCTCATGATCAGAGGAACAGAAGAGGAGGATGGACAGACAGAGGAAGTATAAAGCGCTCTATTGATTTTTGGTCTCCAATGGAGTCTGCTCACCCTGAACACTCCGGCCTCACCGCGTCACTTAGTGCAGAGCTAATGGCAGCTGATGCTTCATGTGAACACTATAGAACTGCAAACACACGCTACACTTGGAGCCATGGCAGAAACAACAAGTCACTGTTGTAAAGAGGATCAGCACCAGAGCAGATAATAAACTGTGTAATCTGTCAATGGCATATTTTGTGATTTTCAAACTTTAAATACCACTCGGATAAAGTTACAAAGTCTTGATAGTTTTAAAAATTGGAAAACTTATGAAAGGGATTATACCCATTTTTTAAAACAATAAAATAACTTTTCGTCCCTGTCTCTCTTCATCAGCGTGCCTCAAACTTCTGCCTGCTTATTTTTTACTCGTACTCCTTTTTTGATAACTCTATGGCTGTGGCATTTTGTGAGTAACTCATTTCCTGCACCTGATGGTTTTTTATTTCTTACATAGTCCCATGTAGCTTTCACCAGCTCTGTTTTTTATTTTTCAACAAAATAACTAGTTTGCAATGTCGTGACTATGTCTAACAATATCAGATACAGGACATTTAAAGTGCCCATGACAGGTTGAACTACTCATTTCACAAATACGTAGTTAAGATCAATATATTTAAGGTTTTACTAAACATTTTTCAACTTTCATTCCAGTTTGGCCATTTTTGGCATTAAAAATGTACTTCCTGTTTATCAATGGTGACATCACGCTAGGTAGTTGTCTAGCAACCATTTAATAAATTGTTCTCACATTCTTCAAATTAAGAGCCATAAAAATACACTAGAACTCACTTTTTTGTTAAATGTGTGTTTACAGGGCCATAAAAATCAGTTTCTTGTGAGAAAATTGAAAATCTGCTCCACTTCCTGGTATTTTCAACATACTGTATTTTCACATTTTTCTCCACAAACTTGTCACTGATTAACGTAAAACTATCATTTATAATTACAACAGGTATTAATCTACCAAACTAAACCAAAATTTGAAAAACGTTCAAACCTGTCATACGCACTTTAAGTACGCATTGACTTGATACTTTTCAAGTTTACTTTTGTTTTTCAACAAAGACAGGGCTGCTCAATTCTGATGAAAATAAAAATCATGATTATTTAGATCATAATTGAAATCATGACTATTCAAGTGATTTTTTTGCTTAGAGAGACTGCAGAGTGTTAGTGCCCTTAAATGCAGTGAAGAGATAAAATGACGTGACAGATCTCACAGAAATAAACATAAATGTATTCTACAGTCGTAAAGAAACCACCTATTTTCAATTTTGAGGAAATAAAGAGCACTTATGTCTTATAAGTTACGGTCGATAATTACAATTACTCAATAACACAATTTTTGTAAAATATTACAGCAATAATAGTAATTGAATTTGAAATTTGATTATTTTCACAGCCCCAGGCAAATAGTCACAATGTATACACTTTCACCTTTTACCTTCACAATCACAGCTGGAAGTAACAACAACAAAAAAAAAAAGGGTACCACTTTATATTAACTACACCTTAATTGGCCTTAGTGAACCATGAATAAAGCATAAATAAAACGTTAATTATTCATAAACTAATGGTGAATTAATGAATGAAAAAGTTTATTAATGCTTAGCAACTACTTAACTAATGAGTTAAGGTTAGGATTTAGGGTTAGGGGCAGGGTTCGGAGTAATTAAGTAGTTACTAAGCATTACTAAGCTTTTTTATCTATTAATTAATAATTTGTTCATATTGAATTAAGTCCTTATTAAGGTTTAATTAATGATTTATTAAGCCTAATTATTTTGTAGTTATTCTACAGTGTTACCAAAAAAAGTTGTCTTTGCCAAATCTTTCCACTAGGACTGGATGTCCAGGCTGTGCCTGTGTTACATCAGACTGTCGTTCTAAAAGAGGGCAATATACAGTATATGTGTGAATAAGTGAGTTTTAGATTTAAGTTTAATTGTGCTGCTTGTGTTCCTCTAGTGGTGCTTGTACCACAGTTTGAGAACCACCATGTTAAAACATACGGTCAAACTTACACTTGATTCTATAATTACCATTGTGGAAGAGATCCGTTTTAATTGGTGTGATTTTCCACTGCAGTTTTCACTTTATGTAGTAGAAGTATTTTTACTCCTCTTTATTTTTGACCACCTCCTACGTCGCCATGACTCATGAGGACTTTATACTCGACAGTACATTCTGTCTCTCAATAACAGTTTCTCACTTTATGTTTGAGCAGTATTATACATCCCATGAACAGTGACTAGCAACACAAACTATAATTTATGGTATTTTAATATACAACTTTTTTTTATTCTTTAACTGATGCAATATAGCCAGTGTATTGCATTTGTACTAGAAAAAATACATGCTAAAATGAATAACTACATTTGTTTGTGCTTGTTTGCCACCACAGTCTGAGTATAATCTTGTGGGAAACACTGTATTAACATGAAATTCATACATGCAAACAAATGCAAACTACTGGTGCAACATGAGAAAGGGAGCACCACCTAAAATACATTTGTAGTGATTACACAGATTTTTTTTTAAATGTTAGAGATTATTGTTCCTTCTAGGGCTGGGCAATATTGTGATAAAAATGTAATTGTGAGCTCACTGTTGTGACAATCTGCGTTTTTGTTGAAATCGTCAAATTCTGATTTCACATTTCTCTATTTAATTAATCTCTTTGTTAAAATACCAGCAATTATTTCCAACCTACTTCTCTCAGCCTCAGAGTTGCCAAGTTCAAATTTGGGCATCTGCTTTTAATAGTCTTAGTGTTTCCCAGAGGATTATACTGAGATTATGGGGGCACAATATATATTTCTTTTTGAGTTAAATGTAATGGATTGTGTCTACATATGAAAAAGCACTGATTACAAAATAAAAATGGCTACTTTTATATGCACATAATAATCCTAAAGCCAGTCATTTGAACTACCAATTACTTGTTCATCTTATGTTTAGACTATGGGGGAAAATTAGAACATGGGGGCCGCCATAGTCTCTTCTATTAATGGAAAACACTGGTCTTATGAATTTTGAAGGTCATGTGCTCTTTTGTGCTGCAGCTTAAAGTTAAGTTCCACGTGAATTTTAGCCAATTTTTTAGGTTTGATTTACAAAAATATTATATGAATTTTAGCATATTTTTAGCGTGTTTTCAAAATCTGTTTCTAGTGTTAGAAATGCCAAATGTTCTAATTACGGTAATCAATTTGAATAACTTTATTTATGAGGTCGCTTGTCTTGGGATTATTTTCAAAGGCTTCGTCATGTTTTTCTCTGAAAAGCTGGCAACACTGGTCAGTCTTTGTTCTGCTCTGAGTGACTGACAGCCGGATTTAACCAATCGCAGTAAAATAGGAAGTTTCCAAAAAAGCAGACGATTGCATTTACCTCAAAGACAATAAGAAAATAGTCTACAAGAATTGTGATGAAATCGAAATTGTGATAATAATTTTTTATGCCATATCACCCAGCCCTTGTTTCTTTACAATTCCTCCAACTGGGCTTGAATGAGAGATTATATTATATCCAGCAGAAGATTGTCTAAAGTGCATCTCGACTCTGTGGGTGTGATCTCTAGGATGCAGCTCAGAAAAATCTATCTGACCAGAACGTAATGCTCGAATATGGCTCTTTTCACGAATTACTGCTTTATTTTTCTGCTTGAAGTGTTACATTATCTGGTCTGGTCTGTGGACTAAATGTAGATCCTCAGAGACGCCTCGCTCCTTCTGAGATGTGATTACGCATTACACCTGACAGCTCATAACTCTACGTTAAACTTCACTCAAAAGGCTGGATTATTTTACACTTTGGTGATTGATATTAAAGTATGTATTTTATATAAACAGACACTGAAGTATCCCGACCGCTGGACTCTGCATTCTCAATATTGTGAATGTTCAGTTCTTTCATAAATGTAAATAGACTGAACATTTTAGTGTGTGGATTTGATTTACGTTGAATCTAATTTCCCTGTTTTTTCCGCTGTCCATGTTCACAGCTCTGATCGTCTTATTGACAATGCAATAAGGTAAGCTTTAATGCGGCTGCTCTGCACTCTCAGTCTCTTTCACTCTATGGCGGTCTCTTTCTAACAACATGTTCTCTGCACATTTCTGCACATATTTATGCAATTCTTTCACATTTAAAGGGAATCCTGGATATAAAGACAAATATGGCTAAAATGCTAGTACTAGTCATGCTTATTAAAATAAATTACAAATAAATATATAACTGCTTACTATTTTTTGACATTGTTTATGTTGTTTTCAAGCCACTGGGAGCCGCCATTTTGGTTGATGACATAAAATAGTGTTTCCATGGTTACTCCCACAATTTCATCTGTGAACAGTTGAAACAAAAACACCACTGACAGTGTCCAGTTTTGCCTCTTCCTCTTGATTATCTTCAGTTTTACTAGATTCCACATAATCGTTCTGTATTTGGCTTTGCTCCGGCTCAAACTGACAAGGTTTAACCCAGGAATTCATGTTGCTTAGTTACCTGCTACTGCCTGTTACCTTGACAAAGCTATTTTATGTCATAATTGCAGGAAAATGGCAGCCTCCATGTCATTTCTTCATAACACTATTTTAATAAAACTACAAATACTTCCAAGGTATTTGTCCTGTATTTATACAAGTGATGATATTATAAGTGTTTTAGGATAACATGCGATTATATCCAGGGTTCGCTTTTAAAGAGTTTTAGAAATGTTTTGATTGTGTTTCAGTATCGCTATGGCGACCAAAGAGAACATGACGTTTCAGCGCGGCGTGCTCAAGTCCATCCAGACCAGAGTCACCACTTTGGCCAGTATCCTTTATTAATCTTCTGTATCACGGGTGTCCTAATTACCTACAGTATCACGCTCATGTTTAACGCACAAAACAATATGCTCCAAGTTTAGTTATTACACTTGAGGTGAAATTTGTCTTCTACATTTGACCCATCCTTTAGTGCTGCTCGTTCAAGTGCAAAGTAGGGTAACCCATCTCCTGAACTTGTCTTGGTCTGGATCATTGCAACTGGAGGATGTTTTTTGTTGATGGGGAAAGTTGGAAAGGCCCTAAAGTAGAAAACACAACCTTGTTGATGTGAGGCCAGAGTGCTATGCTCTGTCACACAGTATTTGACTGTTTTAGAATTCTGTTCAAACATTTGATGATGATGGCGGACATGCTGTATTCTGCCTCACACAAAACATGTTTGATTGTGAAATACTAATGGGACAAGATCTTAAGTTACCAGATCTGAGATGTAATTGTCACACATGCTCACATGTAGAACATAACCTGGTGAGACTAGATTTGGCTGGAATATGGAAAAGAGTAAAATATATTTGAGAAGCTGTAGCTCCAAAAATACGCCACTATAAATGACAGTAAAAACATCTCGCCTTGTGTCGTTCTTGTGGAGACGATCATGTGAAAAATAGGATGTCTGAATAGTTTTGATTGGATATTGACCAAATGTATGTTACATGTCATGTTTATTTTTCTTCCTGTTTGAAGTTGAATAACCAAAAACTCAAAAAGTTCCTCTCTCATCTCTTTTTACAAACTTGAATCTTGTAGTGTTAAGTATTATTCTCAATGTTGCCTATTTAGTATACAGCTACTTATGGGGACATCACTGTAGTATATATGCATATATATTTCCCCTTATTTCTCTAAGGTTTAAGGTGCACTTTATTGTCCCCATATAGAAATTTGTCCTCTGGATTTGACCCATCCTTTATTGTCTCTGGGACATCTCCTCAGGAGCAGTGAACGTGAACGTATAGTGCAGCTCTCGGAGACTCATCTTCAGATTGTCTTGCTAGGCTTGGTCAGGACTACTGTAGCTGGAGGATATTCACTAACATGCAGGTTTTAGTTGATGGAGGAAACCCACCTAGACACGGGAGACACGGGAGAAACATGGAAACTCCACACAGAAATGGTCCGGGCCTTGCTGGAGTCGACCCACAACCTTCTTGCTGTGAGGCAATGAAGTACCACTGCGCTGGTCAAGTACTGCGTTAACTAATCTTAATCAAATATTTTTGCTGCTGCAGTTCCTTGACTCTTCTGCCCTCAGACCGTTTTCCTGCCATCAACAGCCTCATCCAAAAAATTAACCTAAGAAAAAGGAGGGACTCTCTCATTTTGGGCACAGTGATCGGTGTCTGCACCATCCTCCTTTTGCTCTACACTTTCCACTAATGACATTTTTTTTTTTACCAACAATGCACTCTTATTCTGCTGTTCACGGTTTTATCCAGCAATACTTTTACCTAAATTGGAATAATTTGTAAAGCATATCTTATCTATTTTGTGTTGCGAGAGTTTTTATATGCATTTTACATTTTTGCTTCATATGCTGTCTATAGCAGGTGTATTCTTGTGTTGTATCAGAGGCAGCGCCCAATAAAACACTTAAATTGGATCATGCTCATTCAGGACTTTATTTCCAACATGCAAAACCTATGGCACAATCGCACAGTATAAATGTAGAAACATGAAATGGAGTGCCAAGACCAGAGCATACAGTAAACAGCCCCATTCATTTAAATAGCAGAATATTCAGACACAAGGCTCAGTCCAGTCACTACAGTCTGTTTAGTGTTTAGAGGAAGCAAAAACAAAACGCAGGTGTTTAGGAATGTTCAACATGATCTAAAGGAAGAAATTTTAAAGGTGCACTATGTAACTTTTCTGCATTAGGGTCTGTCATTACCAGATTTGAAACGCGATCTGATTTGGTACATCTTATATCAATGTTGACCTATTTCATGGTGTTTATTCTTTGGTAATGTGGTTTTAACTTTCAGTCAGCACCCAATATCGACCGAAACTAGCGTAGAAACTGAAAGTAACTTTTTAAAGTGCTATGTATCAGTAAATAAATGTGAAATAACAACTTGACAACTTTATGTGAGTAAAATTTCAAACATTATTAAGTGCTCTGGGTCAGCATCAGCCAATAATTAGTCTTATTATGCTCAATTGAAGAAGACTCAACCAGGATATCAGCTGAACTAATAATACAAAACCGATACCCGATGAGGTGGAGGGCCCGCCCACTTTTTCTTAATTAATTGTTTTTGCCCACCATGTTATAAAAATCAACTCTAAAGCTCCCTGCCATGCTATAGATAAAAATCAAATAGAACCCTTTTATTTACAGCCAAACCAATCATTCTGAGATGGATCAGGATCAGTTTCAACTCTAAACTTACAAACAAAAGAAATACCTCAAAAATACTTAATAAATTACAGTAATAGGACTTTTTAATGAGCTACCCCTAAACTTTTTTAAGTTAATATAAGTCCCTAAAACGATTTTTGTGTGAAAATAGCTTCAGCTTTTGAAGAGGAATTGTCAAAACCCAACATTTGCTATATCTAGTGTGATTTTGTCCAAGGCTGTGACAACAGCTATACTGATTCTAACATTTATCCAAAAATTTTAGGCGGACTTTAAAGCCTGATGTTCTTTTGTGCAGGGCTTCTTCTCACTTAGGACTAGAGTCATCAGACATCAGAGGCTAAAACTACAGAGCCTCAGCTTCACAAAGAGTCCAGCCAATTGTTTGTGCTCCAAAGGGTTCAGAAACTTTTAGACGATTTTAGTCAGGCATTTTAACAAAAATGGCCTCCTCGCTTAAGGGGTTAAGCAAAAGTTTCTGTGCTGTATTAGACGAATGAATCACTATTTTAGATCATCATCAAAGTTAGCTTCTTTGCGTCTCAAGTCAGATTTAACTTAGCTCTGCTTTATTTTCTTATGTTAAACTGTTTCACAAATATTTATCACCAAAGAAATGGAAATTAGACCAAATAGGTGGTACCATAGTAACTTAACCCCATAAGGAACCAGTCTTTTTAACTAAAACATCTAGATTTAAACCAGAGTAAAACTGGTGGCACTAGCTGCGGACAGAATAGCACTAGTTTGAGCAAAATGTGAGTTTTGACAATTCTTCTTCAAAAGCTGATTTAACAAAAATGTTATCTTAGAATGTCTGATTTGTCTGTAACTACAAGGGTTACATCAACTGACTAAGCCTTTCTTCTAAATATACAGAAGTTAGTTTATTTTTTTATGAGAAAACTAACAAAATGAAAAAAGGGGTTAGGTTACCGCACATGTCCCCTTGGTGCCTTAAGGGTGCACAGTTTCAAAATATCAGATCTCGTTCCTAATTTGGGTAATGACAGGGTTCTGCACTAGTTTGTATCCATGGAGATGTCAATGCTTTGCCTAGATGGTCCAAAGTACACGTTGAACATGTGACCTTGAACACGAGCTTTGAGCCCTTTTACAATGTTGTTTCCTTATAATAAATTCGACTGATTTTGGCATGTTTGCGTAGTTCTGTTTTGTCCTGCAAATAAGACTTATTTTGTTTTCACCTACCTCTTATCTCCGCCCACATCCCTGTACTTGAGTGATTTAAAAATGAAGAACCTTGGTGATACATTGCCTTTTAAAATGTCTCATGTCCACTTTTCAAAAAACCAAAAATGTAAGGGAACACAAAGAAAAGTCAATGGACCTGTTTTTTGAGCCATTTCAGATTCATACTTTTTTTATAAGTGCTAGCAAAATATATTAGGCTATTTTCAGCAAAGCATTAACATCGCCATTGAACAAGCAGGTGGTAAAAAGTTACGCATTGCAGCTTTAAAGTAATAATAATATTAGTCTACTGAGATGCTCTCACAAAGGTGCAGGACTGACTTCTAGAGGAAGTGTCATTGGTGGCTCGGTTAGTCAGCTTAGAGACAAAACTCACACATTTCTGAACACAATCACATGCATGTCTTTGTCTTTGGTGGAAGAAGCCAAGTGTTAGTAACTCTGCACTGTGCACACGATGATCCGTGTCAGGTATTTTAGTGGAGTTAGCCTAATTTCTTTAATTTTGGTGGTTTCTAGATTTACAGCAGTTTACACACTTGCATTGTCTTCATTCATATTTTTCAATGCACCTCGTCACCTCCATAATTACAAGTAAATGGCACGCGGCACTTGACCTCCTCGCGGGACACTGGTGTCCACAAGAGGAACGGTAAAGTCTTTGGTGATTTTGTGCTTCTTCAAAAACAGCATGGATCCGCTCGTGCCTCTGTCTTCTGTGCAAATAAATACATTTCTGGTCACTTCTTATCTTCGGATAACTCTGAGGAAAAACAGACAGTACTTCAGAACATGTTTTAATGTGGAGCCAGTGTAATGCATGCTGCTCATTGCTCTAAGTACCTAAGCCGATCACGATGAAGATGATGACTGCCACACCCATCAGGATGGCCAAGCAGCTCAGCCGCATCGACCGACGCCCATACTTCCGCGCGCCTGCCATGTCTCCAGTGTCCCGCACCGTTTTGGACTGAGGACAGACAGGACATTATTAAAGAACTTTCATCAGTTCACAACAGTAGATGTTCACTTGTCAAACTGGCCCTTAGGAGTAGGCCTACAGACTGAATCAAATCACAACTCTAGATAGGCCTACAGCCTATCTACACAAAAAGTGTAATTTAAATGTGTTATCATTTGCAAAGCCTGATACAAAAACATTAATAGGAAACAGGCCAATGACTCTGTAATATTAAACCCATTGCTCAGCTGGGTCACGGGAGCAGTCCGTGATGTTTTTGTTTTTCAGATCTTATCTTGGCTAATGCCTGGACGCTTTTACGCACAGTAAATAAAGTTCACTCACCACACTGGCGTACCACAGCGCACAGCAGTTGAATGGCACTCCGGGGCAGAAGCAGGACAGCACGGCCAACCACAGGTAGGTGGCGGCTGAGCCCCGGGAGGCACCGGGGAGGGGAGAGGACCGAGGCTCAGGCGGGATGTGGACTTGGGTGGGGCCGACAGCTGCCCCACGGAGCCGGACTTTAGCGGTGACCTGTACCCATTTTGCTCCGCATCCAGAGAGCGCACACTGCCGCGGATGTTGAGCGAGAACGAGTCTGATTCTTTGAGGTTACTCTGTCCCGTGGGTTCTGTAATCCCGGCGCTCAGTAACTTCTCGGTGTCCTGGAATTCGGTGAGGTTGGATGCCTCGCGCTCGCCTAGGGCGCTCTTCTCAAAAGTGGCGTCAGTGTTGATGGCCATCACCAACGGTGAAAAGTGCAATAGGCGTGAAGCACGCTTCTTCTGTGTAAAAGTTGACTTTGGTTTTAGTTGTTTCCATCAGGATCATCATCATAAGTGAGGCCAAATCAGTCCAAAATATCCAAGACTGTTGAGTTCAACTCCATCTAAATCCTCGAAAGGAATCCTCCACTGTGATGAAGTAAGGATCTGGTGCACTCCTCTCTTCCCCACATCACAGTGTCTGGACTCTACTTACGCACCATGTAAGTCGTGTGACAGTGCAAAAATACCCACACGATTAAAGCGCTTTTGGGGTGAACGCGCGGTGCATAAAAGCTTTCCATTTACGCGCGGCGGCATCGGCTTGATCAGCATCTACAGGAGAGAGAGAGAGGGTGAGAGAGAGGGAGGGTGAGAGGAAGAGATGGAGAGAGGGAGGGCTGAACACAACAATGTTAAACTTGGTCGACTCCACAGGCTGGGAGGTGTTCGCCGCTGACTCAGGGCTGCACCACTGCATTTATAAACTAAACTCCCTCGGTGTCATTTCAAACATTATGCGATGGATGTTGGGAATACTGCTACTGACTACAAAATACTCACCTGTTTCTGACAAAAAGTAAAAGGTGTGTTTGGCTAATTTAATCGTGTCCGTTCATGGAGACTTTTTTTAATGATGGCAGTTTATTCTAAGTCGGTTTGGTCACAAATCTTTAGTTATGCTGCCGCCTCCTGGCGATTTAGAAACTACTATTAAATGCTGTTATACAGAGATCGCTTGAGCTTCAGCTGCACAGATACCCTAGTATATAGTCTAAGAGATGAACCTGTATTTTTTTTTTTTTTTTTTTTTTTTTTTTTTTTTTGTACTTGACTGATTTAGACTTGGACAAACCCACTAACACATAGAGTGAGATTTTAAAATCGTCCGTGCTTCTTTTTTGGACAATAATCATAACACACACTTATAATGCCCGGATCATGTCCTAAAACTTGCTCATGATTTGCTACCACATTGTTAGTTACGTGTTTCTTGTCTTTCTTTTTAATGCCGTTTTTTATTACAGTACATGGCTTGCCAAGACATGCTCTCACAAATTAGTTTACGCAACAGTCACATTCATAGGCCTATCTATTCCACAATAAGTAGTCTTGTGTTTTCAAATCCATCGTCAAGTGTAATAACAATCATACATATAATAGTTTTTAATGTCACCCATAAAACTTTACGTGTGTTTTATTCATCATTCACTCATTAATAATGAACTTCTGTTGTAGCTGTGATGTGATTTAATTTGGAGTTACTACGCGCTCCGCTAGGAGGCGCCACACTGTTATGTTGCAGCTTGTCACTGCTGGTTGTATACAAAGCCACGATTAAGTAGTACATGCGTTATTACAAAATGGACACTCAGCTAGATCTTTGTCGTTCTCACGTTTGAGCAATTATGTCAATAAAAGACATTTGAATTAGCTCCCATGAATCGGTGATTTCATGACATGGTGTCAGAAGTGACTCTTTCTCCCATCGGACAAGACTGAAGCAAAGACATGGCTAAGTTTCAAGCTCCGGAATCGTTTGACTTCACCCAGCCCGCGGCGTGGCCGACCTGGAGACAACGTTTTGCCCGCTATCGGATAGCCACCAAGCTAGACCAGGAAGATGGCGACGTACAAGTAAATACGCTGCTATATGCTATGGAAAAGAGTCAGAACCTATTTTCAGCACATTCACGTTTCCTGAAGACGTAGAAAACTACTACGAGGAAGTTATGAAAAAGTTTGACGAACATTTTGTACCAAGGCGGAACACAATACATGAACGTGCCTGTTTTCACCGTCGCTCACAGCTCCAAGGGGAGAGCGTGGAGGCGTTCGTCAGACAACTGTATAAACTGGCGGAGCACTGTGATTTTGGACAGACAAAAGATGAACAGATAAGAGATCGCATTGTGATTGGAATTGCAGACGGAGAAGTGTCACAGAAGCTACAGCTTGAACCGGACTTGACTTTGGAAAAGGCTATTAGTATCGCACGGCAGTCAGAGCTGATCAAAACACAAAATGCCAGTGCCAGAGCAACAAGTGTTGAAGTAAGTGCTATAAATGCACGTAAGTTTAAACAGCCTAAACAATACGACAAAAGGTATGCTAAAAATAAAGACAATGAACAATATAAAAGTCCAGCACAGACACATCATAAGAAAAACTGTACAAGATGTGGAAGGCAACACGAGTATGGTGCATGTCCAGCTACAGGGAAACGCTGCCATAAATGCAATAAAACAGGACACTTTGAAGCAATGTGCAAATCTAAAAATGTGAATGCACTTAAGGCTACTGACCGTGATAGTGATGAGGGCAGTGCATGGTTCCTAGGGGCAGTTGCAGAAGACAAAGACAGTGAGGACAGATGGTACGAGGACTTACAAATAAATGGTACGTCTGTCACGTTTCGGATTGATACAGGGGCAGACGTCACTGTGATCCCAGAGGAGACGTTTCTAAAACTGCAACAGCGCCCTCTTCTGGTCAAAACAAAGTCGACCTTCACCAGTCCAGGTGGAACATTAGTTTGCAAAGGTAAATTCATGACTCACTGCGAAAGGCATGGTGAAATGTACACATTCTGGATTTATGTAATGTCAGGCCCTTTCACCACAAACCTGCTTGGTCGCAAAACAGCAATAAAAATGGGACTAGTGCGCAGAGTAGATGGGCTTGAGTCGTTTGATGACGTTTTTGGAGATATCGGACTGTTAAAATGTGAACCAGTAAAATAGAGCTTAGGCCAGATGCTAAGCCTTACAGCATTACAACCCCACGGCGCATCCCATTCCCAATCCTACCTCAAGTAGAGGAAGAACTGAAAAGAATGGAGTCTTTAGGCATCATAGAGGAAGTTAAGGAAGCCACAGACTGGTGCGCTCCCATGGTGCCTGTGATCAAAAAGAACAAGAACCACGGATCTGTGTGGACATGAAAAAACTGAATAAAGCTGTGAAACGAGAGAGATTCATTCTGCCTAACCTAGAGGACATTGCCCCAAAGCTGTCAGGTGCCACAGTGTTTCTACTGTGGATGCTTCAAGTGGGTTTGGCAGATCCCGTTGGACGAGAGCAGCAGGAAGCTCACAACTTTTATAACACCTGTGGGTCGTTTCTGCTTCCGCCGCCTACCCTTTGGCATAACCTCTGCTCCAGAAATATTTCAGCAGAAGATGAGTTCCCTCCTAAAAGACCATGCTGGCACGGTGGTGGTAATGGACGACATACTGGTCTATGGCAAAGACATGAAGGACCATGACCAGAATCTTCAAACTGTGATGCAAACAATAAGAGCTTCAGGACTAAAGCTAAATAAAGACAAATGTCAGTTTCGCAAATCTGAGATTCACTACTTGGACACAACATTGGGAAAGATGGCATCAAGCCGGACACTGAAAAAGTCAGAGCCATTGCAGAGCTTCCCAGCCCGACAAACATTGGTGAACTACGACAAAGGATCGGGATGATCAACTATTTAGGAAAATTCCTCCCTGACCTCTCGACAGTAATGCACCCCATCAACTCTCTACTGAAGAGTGACATGGAGTGACATGGGGAGAGGCACAAGAAAATGCCTTTAAAAAGGTAAAAGGAATGTTGACTACAGCACCAGTTTTGGCATACTACGACGCCACCAGGCCGACCATTGTGAGCGCTGATGCAAGTAGCTATGGCCTAGGAGGCGCACTTCTGCAGGAGCACGACGAGGACTCCGCCCTGTCGCCTTTTGTTCCAGGACTCTGACAGAGACTGAGCGCAGGTACTCCCAGATAGAAAAAGAATGCCTCGCCAGTGTGTGGGCGTGCGAGCGTTTTGGGAGGTATCTGCAGGGCATGGACAAATTCATACTACAAACTGATCATAAGCCTCTTGTCCCGCTGATAAACACTTATGACCTGGACAAAGCACCTGTAGGTGTCAGAGACTTTTGATGCGCTTAATGAAGTTCAATCCAGAAGCGGTTCATGTTCCAGGAAAGCAGCTCGTTGTGGCTGACACTCTTTCTCGTAACCCCCTGCAGGACTGTGCTGTGTCAGATACTGAGCATGATGTTAAAGCTTATGTTCAGGCAGTGATTGAGGCAAAGCCAATCACAAAAGACAGACTAAACGCCATAAGAGAGGCCACAAGCAACGATGACATTTTGCAAACAGTGATTCGGTACACAAACAAAGGCTGGCCATCTGATTTGTCACGTCTGCCACACAACCTGTTAAAATATCACTTAGCTCAAGCTCACCTATCAGAAGTGAGTGGACTGTTGATGCACGATGACCGTATTGTTATTCCTCTTTCAATGCAAAAGACTGTACTGTCACAAATACATGCGGGTCATCAGGGACTCACAAAGTGCCGCAGAAGGGCAAACATGTCAGTGTGGTGGCCAGGTGTCGGAAAGGACATTGCTGAGCTAGTCAACACATGTGAGTTTGCATTAAGAATAAACCAACTCAGAGAAAAGAGCCACTAATTACCACACCACTTCCACAAGGTGCTTGGCAGAAAATAGCAGCTGATTTGTGCGAGCAGGATGGTAAACAATATTTGGTAGCAACTGACTATTATTCACGCTACATTGAGATTTCACATCTACCTACTACAAGCAGTAACCAAGTCATTTCGCATCTAAAGTGTATGTTTGCGAGGTGGGTATTCTCTTGAGCTTGTATCAGATAACGGCCCCCAGTTCGCTTCAAACGAGTTTCGACAGTTTAGCGAGGCTTACAACTTTGAGCACACAACATCTAGTCCTCACTACCCTCAAGCGAATGGAGCAGCTGAGAGGAGCGTCGCTATCGCCAAAAGAATTCTGCGTCAACCAGACCCACAGCTCGCCCTGCTGAGCTACAGAGCTACTCCTATCACCGCAACAGGTCACAGCCCAGCTCAACTCATGCTTGGCCGTGAGATCAGGACCACAATACCTGCGTTGCCCCAGCAGCTACGTCCAACTACTGTTGATCACCAAACAGTACGACTGAAAGACCAACAGACAAAATCTGCTTACCGTTTCTTCTACAATAGACGTCATTCAGCCAGGCCACTGTCAACACTGCAGCCTGGTCAGAGCGTTACTGTCAAACTGGATGGGAGAAGGGCTGGAAGACTCCAGCAAAAGTTATTTCAAAAGCACCAGAGCCCAGATCCTACATTGTCCAAACCAACCAAGGGACTATAGCTCGAAGAAACAGGAGGCATTTACAAGAAGTGCCCGAACCAGCAACACAAGCTACTACAAAGAGACTAGTGACTGTGACATAACTGTCTCAGAGGACACAGATGCCCTGCCTGCTACCACTAGTGCACCGGTGCCCTGTGTTCCCACTAGTTCAGGTTCCACCCCAAAGAGGACCTTTGCTGGTCGAGCTATTAGGCCACCTTTTAGATTTAAGGACTATGTTTAAGATTGAAACGTCCTGTGTTAATCTGTTTCCAAATGTTTACAAGGTTATAATACACGAAGTTATAGTGATTTTGAGAGGAGCAGAAAATGCAAAAGTTATGTATGTTTTTCAATTTCTAATTGTTTACTACAACTTGTTTATAGAGTTAAATCACATTTGAGAATTGGTAAAGCTAAGTCACAAAAAGTACCTTTGTTTATTACAGCAAAAGTTGACAATGTTACTTTGTAGTTGGGAATTAACTTAAGAGGGGAGATGTGATGTGATTTAATTTGGAGTTACTACGCGCTCCGCTAGGAGGCGCCACACTGTTATGTTGCAGCTTGTCACTGCTGGTTGTATACAAAGCCACGATTGAGTAGTACATGCGTTATTACAAAATGGACACTCAGCTAGATCTTGTCGTTCTCACGTTTGAGCAATTATGTCAATAAAGACATTTGAATTAGCTCCCATGAATCGGTGATTTCATGACAGTAGCCACAGCTGCCCTGGGCCAGACTGATATTGGAGCACTATATTGGCTTCTCTCACACCATTACTAATCGCCCACATACGCCCCAGACTCATGCTTTGTGTGTGAAGTGCTTGCTTCTGAACACCACAAGTTTCTATTTCCACTTAATTCCAACTTCCCCATAAAGTAAATTATGTGAGTGTGTTTAATGGTTTATAATGCTTCTTTTAGCCTTGAAAGTGGACTCACAGCAGCTGCATTTTTATCCACGAGCCCACTTATTATAGTTAGTATTAATCAAAAAGACAACATAAAATTGACCATTGTTTTATTGAGTAAGAGTTTATTAATCGTCAGTACAACCTCATCATTACAGTGACAAGATAATCATTACACAACAAAAAACTTTTTAAACTTTACAATAAACCTGTGTATTTGCACTAATAAATGTGGAAAAAACAATGCATGAATTGGTTCATTTTAATACAGGGTTTCTTCAATTTAAAGATCTAACTAACATATATTTTGCCACAAATGATTGAAATCACAAAAAGAACGCTATTTATACAGCAACCAGAAATTCCATCTATTCGATCAATAAAAAAACAGTAGAAGAAACATTTATAGAGTGAGAATGGAGAGAATGTTTTGAGAATTTTCTGACAAAGCTGCAGAAGTGTGAAGTAGATTGAGAAATCCAACTGAAATAGCTTCATTAACAAATATAATGCTGCGCTCTGATTGGCTGAGCTTGGGGCGGTCACAGCAGTTTCACTTTGTTGTTTGTAAAAAGACGTTTATTAGCCATAAATGCAACCAAAATGAATACATGTTGATATAAGGAAGTTGTCGGATTTAAAACCTAAATTGTGTTTGCGGCGTGAAAATCAGCTACCCCACCTTTAAGACTTTTAAGAACCAGCAGAAACCCTGTAATAGGTAATTGAAGAGTGGCAGGCAAATAAATTAAACAGTCAGAATGAATAGAGAAGTATTTGTAGTGTGTAGGGCTGTAGTTCTTTTGTTAATCGATTAATTGGTCGATGGAGTCTTAATCGACCACATTTGTTTTAGTCGATGAAGTATTTTATTTTGATTAAAAGGATTTATGATTGACAGCAGCAAAAAGGGGTGAATCACCTGAAGATTTGCGACTAAATAATTGGTTTAATCCACAGGTGTTAAACTCAAATGGTCGTAGGGCAAATCGATCAGAGTCAGAGGTGGTCGAGGCCGCATTTTAAAATATAGTACCTCTGGTTAATTCAAATATGGCAATAGGGCTGTAAAAAGCTAATAAAACACATTTACTGTATATCCGAATTATATTGTGTCACATTACATTATATTGCACATAATTTCATGCAAGAAAAACATTGTTGCTTTTTGCTGCATTCCAGTGCATATTACATTTAATAGTCACTCTCAGTGATATAAGGGCCACTATCAATAATAATCCTAAATATTGCTCAGGGGCCTCATGATATCATCTTGAGGGCCGAATTTGGCCCCCGGGCCTGAGTTTGACACCCCTGGTTTAATCTGTCTTTTAGAAATGAATACTGTTACAGTATGAATACAGATTAGGTCAGAACAATAAGACAGTTTTAGTTTCAGAGCTTTAGTCACGCCTCCTTTTTATCTATTTGTCGGTCAATGAAACATGTCTTTAGTCGACCAAGAATTTCTTTGGTCGACTACAGGCCTAGTAGTGTGATTTACTAAGTCTGTACAAATTAATTTACACCGCAAAACAAAACTAACATGCATTTCAAAACTGTCATGATGCGTTTTTTTTGTGTATTAGTGTGATTGTAGTAGTCTTTTGTAAAACTTTAAATCTCTTGTAAATGCATTCATCACAAGTCCGGTCCAGTTCCCATGATCCTCTTGTGCTCTCGTGCGCCGGCAGAGCAGACCAGAGCAGTTCTTCAGCTGGCAGCTTTAGCATGTGTACACCGACATAAAGCTCGCCAGTGAAGAACTGCCGTGCGTCCGCCATTTTGGATCAGCCGTGTTTCCGGTCGCACGTCCCCACTTCAGGTGAGTCATTCCTGTCAGAGAAAAACACAGAAGAAGCTTTAATTTCCTGTGCGCCCCAAAGCAAGACGCTGACTTCAGGACAAACGAAGAGACAGTTTTATT
This sequence comes from Mugilogobius chulae, assembly GCA_038363315.1. Lineage (NCBI taxonomy): Eukaryota > Metazoa > Chordata > Actinopteri > Gobiiformes > Gobiidae > Mugilogobius > Mugilogobius chulae. The sequence goes on along the minus strand of CM076399.1, from coordinate 23,324,946 downwards.
GGTAAATCTTTGCTTCTGACATTAAGGTTTGCTTGTCTTTTTGGACTATTTATACAATTTTGTTTTGTATTAGCTAATGCAAACTAGAGGATTTTAGACCAAGTTTTTTCTTGATTACCTCCAAGTAACAGTGTTTTAAGACCACAAATTATCCCAAACAAGACCTAGTCGTGAGTTAAGATGTCTAGTAGTATTCACACTGCTGCTTCTTTTGCTACAATTATGAATAATCTAAAAAAACAAAATAGCAAAAAATATTGCCATTTATACAACCTGAGCATTCCATCTACTTCAAATAACAGACACAAACCAAATGTGGTATATTATTGAAAATTTGCTGACAAAAAAGCTGAAGTAGAGTGAAATAGATCAGGAAATCGGACAAAATGTGCTTAGTTAAAAATATTAAGACCAGTGCAAGCAGTTGTCAGATATGTGGTCGTCAGATGATTTTCATGTTACATTTCTGGGAGTTTTGGCCACACCCCTTTTAATTGAGTAATAGAGTATGTTTTTAGTTATCAAAAACACTTATTTGGTCCACCACAGCTCTGGCTTATTCACAGTACTAATAATGTTCAAGGAAAACAATGTCTGGTATCCGATGACTCAAAATAGAAAAATTCTGTTGTTTTTGTGAACTGGTAACTCGTCCACTGACTGTCACTTCACACACGAGATGAACTGATGTTACGATGATGGTAATAACCACCAAGGCTGCACAATCTAAATTCAATCAAAATTGTGATTACAGTGAACGCAATAACAAATCCCAAAGAATGCAGAAGTCTCATCATTTCTTTAACAATCTACAAATATTCTGTGATTTTCTGCATCAAAGTTGTTAATTCCCTTGTTAAGATATGTACAAACATGTCTTAAAATAGCTTACATGTGATTATATCAATTTTATCCAAGATGCACTTAATTGCAAATCAAATTGCTATTGTGTTTTTCCAAAAAAAAAAAAAATAACTAAAGAACCATTTTGTTTTAATTGAAGAACCATAAAAGAGGCCCTTTTCTTTTGGGCCATGCAAACATGTTCACAGTAAAGACGTAGGTTTTCATTATTTATTAAACAAAAACATCTAATATAGTACATGCATGTCTCCCTTTGGTCAAAAAGTGACACAGTGCACCTTTAACGATGATCTAGCAGTTTAGTCCTGACTTAGTTACAACACAGTAATATACTGAATATAAATAACTCTTACTTAATTATTTCACCTTAAAAGTGAAAGTTTTATGATTTATGCCTTGATAAAACTTCATAAATCTTACCTATTTATTATACCTGGAAACCATTAATGTATAAAATCAGTAATGGGCTAATAAAAATGCTTTAAATAAAGAATGTCCTAATAAAATAGATTAAACCTTAAACAAATATTTTACATTACAAACACAAATGATTATTTAAAACGTAATAAGCTTGTTTGAAAAATTGTTTAAATCTGAAATTTGTTTTAATAATTGACCTTTTACTTGGAAAATTATTGTTAGTTTAATTTATTTTTTATAAATACATGTTAAGTAATTAAAAATATTGCAAAATTGTCATGTGAATGTTTTAAAAGTAAATAGTGTTTTATTCAGTGCGTAGTTTAGTTCTGCTTTGGTGCTTTGACCCGGTATGAGTGACATATTTTGTGAAATAGTTCTTTCAAAGGAATCGTTCATAAAAAGAGTCTGAGTCACATAAATGAGTTTGTGTGAGCGTTTGTACGTAAAAGAGCTGTGTTTGCAGTCGTACAGTGAGTGGGCTGCTTGAAGTCGCTGAGCTGGAGTAACCGAGTGAAATCATCTGAAACGCACGAAAGAGATGAAGCCACATGACCCACCACGCACATCTGTCTGCCCCGGCCTTCAACACGCACACCAGGAACAAAATTACATATTTAACATTTTAATCTATTCTGCAAAGAGTCTAGAATTTGATTTTTAATGAATGCTGGAGTTTTAATTATGATTACTGAGCCTATTTCTGTTTCTTTATAAAAATGTGTAGAATCATTTTTCCACAAAGTTGTTGAAAAGAGAAGGCTGTCAGTTGGCGATTTAAAAAAAGTATATAACCCAACCCTTTCCTGGGAAAAAATATAAACATCTACCTGAATTTTAGGAAAAATGTCTTAAAATTCCCGAACACATAACTTCAAGTTTCAGGTTTATAAACTGGTTTGGAGAAGTTCAAATAGTGGATTGTAGAGCTGTTGAGTAGATTACTCGGTTGATTGAGTCTTAGTTGAACAAAATTTCTTTTAGTCGACAAATCATTTTATTTTGATTATGGGATTTGTATTCAACAGTAACAAAAGAAGTGAATGGAGCTCAACAGTGGAAGATTGCTCTGGTCCCCATTGTAAAGTGCCATAGGCATAACCAGCTTTAAGCTAACTCAGATCCACAACGCGGCTGTTTTAGGTCAATAAAGCACATGTACAACTTAAAATTTTAGTATAAAATGTCTTAACTTTGTTGTTTATAAAGCTGCAAAAATGGATCTTAAACAAAAATGCAGGTCTTACATGACTCACCGGCATGTTTTTAAACTTTTAATATATTTTTAAACCACTAAGGCGATTCAACATTGGAGCCCGAAATTGGAAGTGGGTGATCACTGTTGAGCTCCATTAGTCTTTTGGACCAAATCATGATCAGTCTAATCTTCCTTATCTTAATACACTTCCTTCTCTGTAAAATATAGTTTTTGCATGAACTCTATGATCTTTTTAGTTTTGGATCAAATAAATGGTCAGTTCAAAACACACTTTTTAGTGTGAGAACTTTTGCCACGCCCACTTTTTAGTCGATTAATCAGACAATGGGACATGTCATTATTCTTGGTCGACTACAGGCCTAGTGCTGTCCCAGGAAAGATAAATCCGTTAAATCTTGTTTTATTTATACATACAACATACATACATACATACATACATACATACATGCTTCTCTTACTGACCTATATTTTTTTTTACCTTCATTTAAAAATGTATATAAAGAAACAAAATATTAGTGTAGATCAACACACAAATCCAGATTTATGTCATATTGTGTGACCAAAGTTTGAAAACAAAACCATTTCAAAACCTACTAATACTTATTTTTATAGCTCTGTATTCCAGCTAACTTAAAATGTAAAAATATTGAATGTATTGTCTTGTGTTTTGACCACACATTTGATAATAAGGTAGTTTTATATTACCCTCAAAACTTGTAATTTATATATTTTTCTTCTTAAATAACATTTGAGCACAACATCACTCTTATAAAATATTGTATTAGGGTGAAGTAACTTTTGTACCCAGGGCCTAGACTTAAGCTGCACAGAAGTGGCACATTCCTGAAGCGTTAGGAGGCAGAAGATGGCGAGGTATTTCGTCTGCCCGTGAGCTGTGAGCCGGCTCAGCGAGGGGCGCGTCATTACCATCCAAAAATCTCAACAATTCACAGACCAAAAACAAAACTTTGCGGTTGTACTTTCCACTTTGAATTGCTCGTTTGAAAGGGTGACTCAGCGCTTTGCCTCTCCGCCTGTCGTCACACGGAAAGAACATCTCTATTATTAACTAATGCCGGGTTTGGGCTGAATTTGTCAAACGTGAGTCACTTCAAATGGTTTAGCTGGATGTATTTGACAGTATCATTTCACTTTTGTTTTGTCTCCGGTCGCATCCTTCTTTCTGTAATTATACGCCTCAGACAGGAGAAACATCCTCGTCTCTGTAACAGGAGCAGAGGACGGATCCATTTGGAAAATTAACACGATGAATAAACCTTGAGGAGGCGCCTTGGCTGCTCACGACGAAGACTGTCCAACACAACAGACACAAAGTTTAGGCTGTAAACACAAATGTGACTTACGACTATCAGGGTTTCAACAGAGGTCACATTTAAGACTTTTTAAGCTCAATAAATCTTGACTTCAGTACACAAGTCAAAGTTTTAAACCAGTGTTTTTCAAGCTGCGGTATCTGCACCACTGCTGGTTTGTGCCCTCCTTCTGGCGCACGCCTCTATAGTTCCTCTTTTAGTCACTTTTTAGTTTATCTTTTGATAATTTTTTTTTTTTTGGGGGGGGGGGGGGGGGGGGGGAGTATGGCAGCAATTATGAACTTCAAATTTAAAGAGACCTATTTGTTTTGTTTTTTTAATATTTAGTAAGAAACTGTAACATGTGCAGATCAGTAATTTACCCTTTGTTCATTGTAAAACACAAAAATGATCTAAAACAACTTAAAAAACAGAAACGGCTCTACTGACTTCCTGTTCAAAACTGCAGATGTATGTATGTAACTTTAAGAAGCAACAGATTTTAAATAACTATTTATTATTGTTTTAAATTGGATATGGGACTGTTTTGAACCATACATGCTTCACTTTGAGTATTAATCTTTTGAATTATAACAAGTAAATACAGACAAGTGGGAGGGGATAGGTGGTAGGTGAGAACAGGGATTTCTGAACACTTGAGCTCCAGCTGAAGAACAAGACAAGATTACTCCAACATGCAGGAATCAATTCAAATATAACTTTGAGTAAACTAATTATGAAGGAAGGCCATTATAAACAAGGTTAAAAACTTGAATTTTGACATAATAGGTCCCCTTTAAGACCAGGCATGTCCAAATTGTGGCCCAGGGGCCAAATTCGGCCTTCACAATATCAAATTGTTGCTCACACTTATTGCTGCAGAAATCAGTAATAAATGTTACACTTAGTTTTAAAAAAACCTGCCTCTTTAAAGGTGCACTGAGCAACATTTTGGCCAAAATAAAACTTGAGTAATGCTAATCTTTGTCATTTAGATTATTTGTTATGCTTCATAATTAATAAAAACCTCAGTTTTTACTTTGAACAGGCTTGCATGGCCACAAAATAGTCTATTATTTGTCTTGGAGGAGCCCAAACACGTCTGTTTTTTTGCAGAAAATCTGTTTCTTTAGCTGATTTTTTTCATATTATGGCATAAAATGAATGCATCTCCATTCAGAAAGTTCCAAAGTATTGTTTTAACTTTCTAATTCTACTGAATTGTGTAGATGACTTTTCACCTTCAGAAAGTTACACAGTGTACCTTTATAGTTTATATCAAGAGTTTGACTGAGTGCTATGGTTTAAGACCAAATATGTCTTGTAGCTCATTTCAACTTGAATTTTTTTATTGCATGCCCAGATTGACCCTCCATGTAATCTGTGTTTCAACAGCAATGGGAAAATTGTGGACACCTCTGTTTCAGCCCCACTTCAGACCCACTAATATTCATATGGGCCTTCTTAGGTGGTACTTGACAGTTTCATGAAAAAATTGACTATCCATACTAGTTGTTCTTGAAAATGAGCTTTAACACTAACACATGATCGCTTAATTTTCTGAACAAACTAAAACAATAGTGTAATACAGTGTTTTGCTTGGTGTGCTTGGCTCCAGCTGTCAGGTGAGAGTGAATGTTCGTGATTATCTAACTCAGTCAGAGGCGGCTCCGGTAATTACAATGAGAAGATAATGTAATAAGTCTAATCCTGAAATGAGGCATCAGCAGGTTATGACCGGTTCAATTAAACAAGAGGCATTTTGACTCAGCACAGCAGCACACTTTCTGTCCAAGTCTTAATTTGTTTTACATATATTTGTACATTACATTGACATTAACTGTGGTATTTGCTATTATCAGATATATTTACCCGTACATTTACATATCTATTATATTTTGTAATGTTTGAAGTTACGAGCTACAGGAGTTTTTCTTTAAAGGTGCACTAAATAGCTTTCTGGTATAGTTTCTTTTATGACGAGAGAGTTCTGTTGCTTATTCTATTTGAAAATAATGTAAAAACAGGGTCTTATTTAAATGTCATAGTTTAGGGGAGTACATTAAAGGAGCATGTATTATACAAAACTGATTTTTATATCAGAGTTTTTAATCCTGTTTTAACCTACAGTAGCTTCTTTATTAACAAACACAGCTAAAGTTTTGTTGGTGAGCTATTTCGTTCTTCTTTGAGCATCAGAAAATACTGTTCTGATTGGTTGCTGATTTGTGATGTCATAGTTGTGCGTGGTACCTTTAACTGAAAATTCTTAATCTTTGTTTTGTTTTGCCAAAGGTTAATTTAGGAACACACAGGGTTTCTTTAGAGATCACAAAGTCAAATTTTAGTATTTTTAAGACCACAAAACATCCAAATTAAAACCTATGTGAGTCACGATATTATTTCACAATGCTGATCTTTTACAGAGGATTTCTTAAAGGTGCACTGTGTAACTTTCTGGAAATGAAAAATCACCAATACAATTCAGTAAAAGAAAATTAAAACTATACGTTGGGACTTTCTGAACGGAGATAAATACATTTTGTGCCATAATATGAAAAAATCATCAAAAAACCGAGAAATCGAATCAAACCGAATCGTCAATTATTTGGTGATGGACTTTCGAAAAATTGAAAACCAATCTTTTGTCAATAAAAATTTTTAGTTTGGAGCAAAAGTCAAACTTTGAGGCAGAATATGGATAAATAGATTTTTAAAAATTTAACATATGTAACATGTAACATAGCAAAATTAAATCGAAAGCGAGATCAATCAATATGAGAAAAAAAAATTATGATTAGTGTAATTTCTGGATTATAAGCCGCTACTTTTTTAACTATGCGGCTTATAAGGCAATGCAGCAAAATGATAGATTCTCATAGACTTACTATTAACAAGTGCGGCCTATATATGTACTTTATTATTTTTCTTATTAAATCTACATTACAGTATATTTTTCTCCCAGATCGCCCAGCCCTAGTTCGGACCCTTCTCCAGGCCAAATAAAAGACTAGTTTGTGGCCATGCAAGTCCGCTCAAAGCAAAAATGCAAATTTTTATTAAATATTTTGTGTAACAAAGGCATTTAAATGACAAAAATATGCATTTATTCAAGTTTATTTTTGACCAAAAAGTTGTGCAGTGCACCTTTAAGATATAGTTTGGGAAATCTGACAAAAATGACTTTATTAAAAAATTAAGATCTGTGCAAACATTTAAGATAAATTCAAACTTTTTTATTGAATGAAGACTTTTTTTGTGTGTGTGACTCTTTAAAGGGGTCCTATTGTGTGTTTTTTAATATTTAGGAAGAAACTAGAACATATGCAGATCAGTAATTTACCTTTTGTTCATTATAAAACACAAAGTTGATCTGAAACAACTTAAAAATAGGAACAGCTCCATTGACTTCCTGTTCAAAACTGCAAAACTGATAAGCCCCGCCTCTTCATTTTAAAATGTAACTGTGAGAAGCAACAGATTTTTAAAAACTATTTTTTATTGTTGGAAAGTGTCTATGGGACAGTTTTGAACCATATAAGCTTCACTTTGAGTATTAATCTTTTGAATTATAACAAGTAAATACAGACAAGTGGGAGGGGATAGGTGGTAGGTGAGAACAGGGATTTTCTGAGCACTTGAGCTCCAGCTGAAGAACAATACAAGATTATTCAAACATGCATGAACCAATTCAAATATACATTTTGAGTAAACTAATGATGAAGAAAGGCCATCATAACAAGGTTAAAAACTTAGAAAAGTGAATTTGACATAATAGGTCCCCTTTAAGACCCTACACAAACCCTGAAGACAGTAAAAGACAATAACAAAACTAATATTTCAGATTAAAAGCAGACCGTATGAGTCAGGGTTAGGCATGTCTGTGTTACATGTTCTCTATGTGTCGGGACAGTTTCCTCTGCGTGCTCTGGTTTCCACCGCCCTCCACAAAAATGCACCGGACAAAAGATCACGAGAGCTGTTTCTGCTACGAACAAGTCTGACCCGACGACATCTGATAACACCAGGGACCAATACGCCACAATAGATCACTTCAAAGTTATCTTCTCGTTAGTTCACGCTCGGAAAATTAGTGTTTCAAGTACAACTCAACCCCGCCCATTTAGATCACTCAGGAAATGTATCATGTAGAGTTCAAAATTGTCTTATAAAAAACAAAATGCAAGTTAAAACCTGTTGCTTGTTGAATTTTCATTAGTTTTGAACAGGAAGTGAATAGACATGTTATATTTCTAGGACGTTTTATATAAATTTTATGCTTTACAAAGAACAAAATGCAAATTAATCATCCACAAATGTCATAGTTTATTACTGAGATACTGTCACTGCAATTTGGGTCCTTCACAAGGTTCAAAAAGTCAAAAATTGCCATCTTTATGTCTTGAAAAATGAATTCCAAGACAAGTTAAAGTTGCTTAAAATTCTGATTCCAAGTCATTTTAAGCAAGTCTAGATATACCGTAATTTCTGGATTATAAACCGCTACTTTTTTTAAGAGCTTTGATCTATGTGGCTTATAAGGCAATGCAGCAAAATGATAGATTCTCATAGACTTACTATTAACAAGTGCGGCCTGTATATGTACTTTATCATTTTTTTACATAAATCTAGTGGGTGCGGCTTATATTCAGGTGCGCTCAATAGAGCAGAAATTACAGTAGTTTTGGCAGTAAATTTGACTAACAAATAGAATATGAAACAGAATAGATTTTAAGATGCAAAGACTTCTTGATCAGTAAAAATATTACACAATGTCGCTTGTGTGACATTTTAGACATTTACATGTTGTTTTGTCATCCAAAAACTTGCCCGGTATTGTATTTTGTCTGAGTAATCTAGCGTGTCTACATCAAGGTTTTCCCAAACTTTTTAGCTTGAGAAACCCAAAACTAGCAGAAGTTAGTTAGTTTAAATATGTCTCTTTAGTGTTATACGACCAAAATTATCCAACACCTACTGTTTTCAATACAAAATGAATGAATACAGAATTATAACTGTTAAAACAAGACATCTTATAATAATCTTGAAACCTCCAGATTATGCTCTGGACCCTACTTTCCAAACCACTTATCTGCATATTGCTCTGTTCCACCTTGTGATGTCATTAAGGACTGGTTTTGCTGTCGCCTTTTTGTGTAATATTTCAGTTTGTTCAGTAAAGATTAACTCATAAAGTCTTCAGTATCTTCTCTTGCAACTGTGGCTAAACATTAACTGCAGCTTTAAAACGACAAAAACTCGCCTGAAACAATTCAAATTATTCCAAAGTGTGAAGGTTTATGGAGATTATTAGCACTTCCTGTACTGCCACATAATGACATCATAAAGTGGAACAGCGTGTCTTTAGTGTACGAAGACTCCAGATGTGTTTTTGATGAGGAAACGTAATTATAACAGTATAGAGTAAAAAATGATTGTAACACAAACTAAATCAGATTATGCCAGTATTTAGACGAGTCATCTCCTCCGCTCATGAACTTTAATTGAATTCTGATAATTGTTTGAAATTAAAAATTAGTTCTTCCGCTTTTCTCTCACTCTGTCTCCAAGTGTCTCTCCATTTTCCCTTCTTGTGTTCTCCTCCATCTCTTTCTGTTCTCTCTCTGTCTCTCTTTATCTATCTTTTCTCTCTCTCTCTCTTTCCTCTGTCTCTATCTCCATCTCTCTTTCTCAGTCTCTCTCTTCTCTCTCCCTCTTTCACCCTGTGCTTTCTTTTCTCTCTCTCTCTTTCTGTCTGTCTCTCTCCTTTTCCCTCTCTCCCTCTCTCTCCCCCTCTTTCTCTCTTCTTCTTTTCACTCTCTCCTCTCTCCTCTCTCTCTCCATCCCCTCTTTCTCTCTCCCCTCTCTCTCTCTTTCTCTCCTCTCTCTGTTCTCTCTCCTCTCCCCCTCTTCTCTCTCTCTCTCTCCCCCCTCTTCTTCCCCCTTCGCTCTTTCTCCCCCTCTCTTCTTCTCTTCTCTCCCTCTCTCTTCTCTCCCTCTGCTCTCTTCTCTCTCTCTTTCAGTCTCTCCCCTCCCTCTGTCTGTCTCTCTCTTCTCTCTCTCTCCCTCTCCCCCTCTTGCTTTTTCCTCTCCCTCTCTTCTTTCTCTCTCTCTCTCTTTCTCCCTCTTCTCTACCCTCTCTCTTCTCTCTCTCTCCTCTCTCTCTCTCTTCATTCTCTCTCTCTCTCTTCTCTTTCTCTCTATCTCTTTCTCTCTCCCTCTCTTCTCTCTCCCTTTCTCTCTTCTTCTCTCTCCCTCTCTCTCTGTCTCTTCTCTCTCTCTCAGATCAGACTGTCCTGCATTCCTGACATTCCCACTGCGTATGTTAGAAATTCCATCCGACTTGCGGGCTCGACCGTCTCTCTCTGCACTCGTCCTTTTCCACTTTCATAAATGTTTTTTATTTTTACCGTTCTGGACCAAAGCGCCTCTCATTCTGCCGCTACAGACACGCACAATCACCTCTACCATCGAGATAAAATTAAATATTAAATGAACACTTCTTATTATATATTTAGGCTTTTGGCAAGTCCTGCAATAAAATCCAGAATTCATCAGGTTTATCTAGAATTTACAGCAAAAAAAAATAAAATAAATAAATAAAAACAAAACAATACAAAAAAACAACCTGATATAAAAGTGAATTAATAGAGCATGAAAAGAGTTTTAACTTCTATAAGTTGGAAAGTAAGAGTAGAAGCAAATTAAAATCATGCAAAACATTAAAAGATTTGTTTATTCATAATTACAGCCAAAAGTTTCCTTCAGCTGAAACTAAGTGTTGATGATGAGGACATTTTATGTATTCAGACCAACTAGTGTGAGATTTATGGGAGTTAGTGTCAGGGATGCACTGATCCGATACAAGAGTCGAATATCGGTGCAGATCCAGGAAAGTTTGCTGGATTGATTATCGGCTCCATGATATCGATTCAGCCGATATCGTAGTTTTGCCTTTAAATGAGCATAATGAGACTGACTAATTTATTGACTGATGTTGATCCAGAACGTCTTATAATGTTTCACATTTTAATCAGATTATGTTGTTTTGTATATAAATAAATTATATCACACAATATGATTACATTTCCTATGTTTTGAAAAAAATAAGCTGTCAGTCCTTACACTTGTATCGATTGAAAACGAGTATTGACAGATACTTAATTCCAAAGTATCGAGATTGGTATTGGAACTGAAAAAGCTGGATCGATGCATCACTAGTAGAGTTGTCAAAGTACTATTTCTAATTCAATAAGAAAAATACTTAATTCTTAATTTAATTTTTGATTTAAAATGTTCTTTTGCATAAGTGTGTGAAAACAAATTTCCCCTCAGGGACAATGTCTGTCTGTTTAAACCAGGGGTTTAGTACATCAGGGGTTTTTCATCAAGGTTGAAAACATGGACAAAATGGAGGACTGAACTGGGCCATTAAGTAGACACACACTGAAAAAACTCCAAATGAATGCATTAGAACAAATTAAGTTAGCCACAAAACATTTAGGTTCAAAGCATCAATTGTGCAAAGTAAAATGGCTTGATAATGGTTCTTAAAAAGAAAAAAAATGTTTAAAAACTCAACAACTTGGTCCAGTCTTTAGTACCAGTACATCCAAGTTATTTTGTAACTCTCAACACTTAACGTGAGTTGAAGTTAAAAGCACAACATTTAAAAGGTAATATGACTGAGTTACAATGTCTAGGTAAACTTACTTCGAAAAGGAAAAATAAATTATTAGCCAAATTTACATCAAAGTATAAATGTTCTCAATTCATAGCACAATAGCTTGGATAAACTTTAAAAATACAAAGTCAAAACTGTCTCTTGTCACATATAGTGAAGTGAAACTGTTTTACAGAGGCACCGTTTGGGAGCAGTGACCCTCCTGCCCCACCTGTCAATCATAAATTTGCCCAGCAGTCGTTCATTCACGATCCCGGCCTTTATGTGAGAGAGTGAGACGTGTCGTGTCGGGAGAAAAGAGCCTTGAGACGCCTGGGTTTTTATGCAACACTGTGTGAGCGATAAAAAACACAAAACACAACTCTTATCTGAGTCTGAGAGAGGGAAGGAGAGGGAGAGAGAGAGAGAAGAGAGACAGAGAGAAAGAGGGAGAGAGAGACAGAGGAGAGGGAGAGAGAGAGAAAGAGGGAGAGAGAGAGACACAGGAGAGGGAGGGAGGGAGGGAGAGAGAGAAAGAGAGAGAGGGGGGCAGACAGAGACAGGGAGAGAGAGAGGGGGGGTGAGGGAGAGGAGGGGGGAGGAAGGGGAAGAAAGAGACGAAAGAGTGGTGAGGGGACAGGGGGAGAAAAAGAGAGAGAAAGAGGACAAGAGAACGAGAAAGAGAGAGGGGACGGGGACAGGAGAAAAGGGAAAGAGAGAAAGACAGAGAGGGAGAGAGGGTGGGGGGACAGGGGGACAACGGGTAGACGAGAGAGGTGGGGGGACAGGGGGAGAAAGAGAGTGAGAAAGGACAAAGAACAAGAAAAAGAGAGAGAGACTGGGAGAGAGAAGGGACAGGGGGGACAGGAGAGGGAGAGACGTGACACGGACAAAAAGACTGCAGCACCTCGTTGCGTCTGAAATCACTGCAATTGAGCAACGCAAAAGTCACTCTCGTCTAAAGGGAAAGAAAGGCTGATAGAACACAGGCTTTCAAATTAAATAATATGAAAAAATAACTCATTACATTAGGCAGTAATATTGAGAAGTAACTAAATACAGTTACTCTTTCACTGGGTGGCTACTTTTTAAAAATCTGAATAATTTTTGAATATTTGATTACACTATTTAAACACCACATGTCCCAAAATTTGTGAGAAAAACAAAAAAACACAGCTTCTACTGATGCTTGGGCAAAATTTCCTCTTGAATTTTTGATATGTTCTTTTATCTTGTAAATAAAAACATAAAATAAGGCTCCATAATTAAATTAAATCGAAATCACAGGTTTTTTTTTTAAGTATCGTCATCTTTCCTTCGCAAACAACAAAAACGTGTGTTAAAAAAACATTAAAAAACATTATAAAACATTAATCACAGATTGAACTGCAAGCATAATACTAGTCAGAAAAATTGCAATTATATTTTTCTTCCAAACTGTGTAGCCTTAATTTTAATTTTATTACATATATTTTCACTACAGCTATAGGAATGAAAGTTATCGAAGTACGTAAGATACATTTTCTGATCTGAACAAGTGAAAAAATACACAAAAATCACATTATAGCAAGTCCTCAGTGTGGCTTTCACAATCTGGTTTAAAGTTTAACAATTTGGGGTAATAAAGGCACCACTTTCTGAAGCTACTGTGATTTTGTTTTTAAATGGACAAAGACAAAAATGCCTGAACTTTGTGCCATTTCTTTCTACTGTGAATAATAATACATTACAAAGATTAATTACAGACATATTAACCATCATTTTCAGATAAACACCGAGTTATGTTTCTAATGTGACACTGATAATATTATTTAATCGTTTAAATAATGTGTAATGCAACTTTGAACACACGACTGCAGACTTTGATCTTTGTTATCAGCAGCTTTACTTGACTTGTGCTGCTTTTAAACATCTTTATGACGACTCTGTAAAACTCAAACATTTGACCTTTTTAAAGTCTCATAGGTCAGAGTAAATGTGATACAAGAAACTGTTGTTTTTTATCACTTCACTATGGCTGGAGTCGCCTAAAGACATGTCCCATACACTCAAGTCAGATGTTTACATTTTATCTTTTACATTTTGAATTCTAATCAATTAATTGAAAGATTAATCGCTCAACTAATTGATTACAAAAATAATTGTTAGCTGCAGCCCTAAAACTGACCATAACATTATAATGAATTAAATAATTGTTAACCATGAATTACAAAATTGAATAATCAATAATTGAGCTGAATGTGCATAATAAATGTGTATAATAACCTAAATGTGTTTAATAACCTTTTAATCGACTGAGACATTATTGATGGTCTAAATGGCTAAAAGCAACAGTAACAGTAATCATACTTCAAAAAACTGCAACAAGTTAACTAACCTTTTATTAAAACAATTGTGGACAAATAAAAAAACTGAATAATATCCCAAAGCTTGTCGGGTGCTAAAGAAAAAAGGTTTTACTCTTATTGAACTAAAAATGCACAAAAATTAAGTTTGTAAAAGCATAAGTGCGACAGGACTGGCAGCTTGACTTCAAAACCATCTGGGTCAAATTTAGCAAAAATGTCCTTATCATGGGGCTTGCAACCTCAATGACTATTTTAAAATAATAACAGCAAACTATTTGATTAGCAAAATGATTGTTAGCTGCAGTCCAACAATCCAACTCGATGATTAAAAAGCCCCAAGTAGATCTTTGATGATTTGAAATGATTGGATCTAAGACTGGGTTGATTGATACTCAGCCCAATATGATAAGAAGATTGAGTAAAACTTAAAGCACAGAGCACAGAAATGGCCTCAAATGGTAAATTATTAATCGCAAAGACTTGATATTTAAGTGGCTCTTTTACAAATAATCTAGGTGGTGCTGGTAATTAATTAGGCTTGGAGTTATTTAGAGAAAATGCAGCTCAAATCACACAAACTGATCTAAGAGAATTGAGACCGGAATTTAGAAGAGATTTAGATTTAAAGTTTGTAACAGAAATCGCACACACAAAAACTACAAACTACAAGTACTGTTGCTATAGGTAACCAGTTTGCTCTTTCCATTGGACCATGTCATTGCCGACTACCGGAAACACACTTTGTACCTTTAGCTTTACTTCTGTTTTATTTGTTTTGAAGTTTAAATTAAACACAGACAAAACTAAACTGTTAAACACAATCCTCCTCACAACTTTCAACAATGCAACTGATTATAAAATGAAATTATTACTGTTTCAAAGCCATAAATACCAGATTATGCTAGTTCCAGTTGCTATCTTAAAATGGCGATAAATAGAGCCTTTTCATGCCACGTCACAGCACTAGCTGGAGGCAAAAAAGACGAAAACTCATAGCCGACGCATTAAAAGTTCGAAGTTTTATTGGGGTTAAAATGTCGTTTCGTTGAACAACATTCGTTGAACTGTGACTAAGACCTTTGTGTTTAATGTTAGCCTGACCTTACCCAGCCGTGCAGGTGCAGTTTCATGTACAAACTGATCTGTTTAATTTAGAATTCTAGCTAAAACTGTACTGTTGTCAATCATTCAATTTTTACACACAATACCCTTATTTTCTACTTTTAGCAAAGCCTTTGACGATAGCTAACAGATTTTCAAGCTACAAGCAACCAATTTTGTTGGACTAAATTAATCTTAAAATAATAACTATTAAATGTTATGTCTCTGAAGCACTAATAACGTTAGGTGCACACATTAGCATTAGCTTCAAGACACGGATAAACTGGTCTAGCAAAGTAAAACGAACCTCAAACAAATGTAAAAATCACCTCCTCAGCCACGTGAAAGAGCAGATCCTGATCCAACCACACAAGTTCAGACAAAATGCTTCCATCCGTCAGAAGTAATTCACCAAAATCAGGTCACACAGAGTAAGTTACGATATACTGTATATCCTGACCGTTCCTACCAAAACGTGGCATTTTTTCTGCTTTTGTGTTTAAAAACCCCTACAAAAACGAGCCAGTTTACACTGGTTTGAATGGAGGTAACGTCGTCTTCTGCCTCCGGCTAAGCTCCGCCCTCCAGAATTTGATGCAATGTTTACTAACATGCAAGGGGTGTAGTGTTTTAAAGATAAGATCAACTTTTTTCACTGTCAAACTGTGCATATGGGGTCAAACCTGAATTATCAACTGTTTCCAGGCCTTTTTTGGACATTTTTGTGCAAACTCGCTCATTTTGTAGTTATGTGTGCAAAAACTGTGCTGCCACAGTGGGCAAACGCTGTCAGTGCATTTTTAGTACACGGCGACGTCAGTGAGTTGACGCGACAGACGAGCCGCCCAGGTGGCAAAAGCGTCGCTTAAAAAGCCTCCAGGCATCTCCCATTTTTGCGAGCCTGTTTGAGGTGCAGCTGTGAGCGGAGTAAATCTCTGACCGCGTGTTTAGCCTCACTTTAAGCTTTCCATTGGCAATCTTTGTGATATACAGTACGTTCATAAATATCAATATAAATAATTAGTAAAACTGTACACTTACAAATAATGGTTTTAAAGGTGTAATTTGCTTTAATAGGTACGAAATGTGCTTCCGATACAAAGTGGCCATTTCCACGTCTTTGCAAATAGATTTAAAATGGCTGTGTTAGCAAGGATAATCACAGAAAATGTAAGCCCAAATATCAACACGGTCTCTCAGAAATGCGTATCTATTCCACAACGTTAATAACGTATCGTGGGCACGTTTTTCTACCTTTTTTGCATGTCTATTATAGAGCATTTCTCTTTCTTCTTGTCAAATAGAGATGCTATTTTGTATTTTCTTAACATCTTTTAGACTCGTGTTTTTTTTAAAGCCACGCAGCGCCATTTCTTTGAGTTTAGTGGCAGATCTGAAGTTACAAAAATGGGTAAATTTAGCTCTTTGTCTTGGATTTGGATAAGATTAGGATTAGGATTTTGTTAATATTCATAAACATGGGTTAGGGTTGACCTTTACATCGACCAAATATACCAGGACAGCAACTTGTATTATAGAAACACAAAAAGGACACGTGTTATGCATTTCCGTGATATTGGGCTCCAAATACACTGATCAGTTGAAACAGGGAGGTGTATTCTCTGTATTTGTTCAATATGTTTGGGTCACAGCAGGTTTTCTAATGTTGGGCGTGTCGGTTTTACAAACAGTGAGGAGTTTTGTAACATCTGATCAATATTAAAATCACCACACATTTTTGAAAAATTTAACTATTTACCAGCTCCATACCTTTAATCTGTTCTGCCTCATTACTGACTAGTACAAACAAAATGAGTTTGTACAAGATAAAATACATGTTGAATACAAAATGTATTCGTGATGAACTGTATTGTCTTTTGTAAACCTGCCCCGGAGCAAACAATACCCTTTTAATTCAACAGTGAAGCTCTTATTAAACATACATGACCTCACATTAGGCCTGTGGCAATTAAATATAATTGCATGCTCCAACTGTATGTAAATACTTTTGGCGGTTTATTGTAAATATTTAGTCTTACACAATGTTGATCCAAGGAAAATTATAGGACAACTATACCTACAATTACAAGAGTTAATTTTTGAATCTATTTCTGAACATAACTCAGAATTCTTATTGTCTTGCATTAACCTGCTCATGTAAATATGTCTTGTATGTATTTCTATTTTTCTACTAAGTGGTTAGTTTGCAGCAACTTTGCATGAACTGTATTAAGGCCTGGGGTCTTCCAAAGATCTGAGTGCAGGAGTCATTTTTGGACTAAAATGTCAAAAATAGAGCCAGTGATGTGAAAACAGGATCATAAAAGACCCATTTACACAGTTTATAACCTAAAAAAAAAGTGAGTTTGGTGTTTAGTTACCCTTTAAAGTTGTATTTTAAACAAGATCTGTCATCAAGAAGAGCTAATTACTTTAGAATGTCCCAAAGTAAAGTATTATACATTTATATGTATTAGGTTGATATGGTAATTTTATTCAGAATATCTTGGAAAAACGCATTTTTATTGTTAAGCCTGTACTACTTGGTTTTGTTGTGTCACATAGTTAGACTATAGTAAGTTTTCGTCAGAAAGTTTACTGGTAGTATTCCAAAATAGCTTGATTTGGCATTATGTGAGTAGGTTGGTTGCCGCAATACAATATCAACCAAAAAGTGTGTCATGGGTCAAAAGGTTGGGAAATACTGCTGTAGACTACTCAGTACACTCTCTCTAAAAAATCCTGCTCTAAAAAATTAGTTGAAAAGCACTGATGTAGAGACTTTACCTTTTATCTTTATCATTATTATGTATTTTGTTACTGGTAAACCTTACATTATGCACCGTCATTGCTCGGACAAATAAATAAAAGTAATACAATCCATAAAATAAACCCACAAGAACAGTTCAAAGTAAATAAATGATAGAAACCAAAAAGGTAAAACAAGCTACAAATATAACTACTGTATGAGATTAAGTACAAGTAAAGTCCCACAAATAATATGTTTTCCAGGTGAATGAAGAGACGCGGTGCTATAAAGAAAATGGTGGCTTTGACATAAGGTTATCTCTTACATAAGAGTGAGTTGTTGCGCAGCTGTGGACAGAGATACGAGTGTAGTTTAATGTATGACCGACAACATAAACTGCAGAAGCTTGTATAATGAACATATGTTTGACTCATTAAACTGACACGAGGCTGTGCTTTATTGTAAATTACTTTTTATGCTTGATTTTGAGCATGTTAAGTCAACTGAAGAATTCTTAGTCGACTTTGTGCTCTGACTAAACGCAGCGAGGTGTGGCGCTGGTATGAGCTCATAAGTGGAAAATAATGCACAAAAGCAACTTTAAAGGAGACCTATTATGTAAAATCTATGATATAACAGTGTTTTCTCATCATTAGTTTAGTCACAGTTGGATTGATTCATGCATGTTTGAGTAATCTTGTTTTGTTCTACAGCTGATCCTCTAGTGTTCAGAAAATCCATGTTTTCACTCACCACCCATCCCCGCCCGCTTGTTCGTAATGTTGATTCTAGGGCTGGGCGATGTGGCGAAAAATACATATCACAATTTTCTTGGAGCCAGATCACGATTTTCATTTATCACGATTTTAGTCTGTCTTTTCGAATTGCCTTTAACATGAGTAAAATAATCTGCTTTGTCAAAAAGTTAATTCCACCTGTCACTCACTACCAGCGTTGCCAGATTTTCAGAAAGAAACAAGCAACTAAGCATAAAAAAAGCAACAAGCAACTGCAGCTATTCACACTAAAAAGTTATTAAAAAAAGAAGAAAGAAGAAGTGTCAGTGATTCTAGAATATTTTAATAGTACTAAAAACGATCTCTTTAGACATAGAAATATGCTAAAAATTCATGTTTCAGTCATAAATTAATGCATCATTGTGGGTCAAACCTGAAAAATGCCTAAAAATCAGCGATTCTATTTAGTAAAAGCCCAGGAGCAAGTACCAAAAATACAAACTTCACTCATCAAAATTCAAAAGCGACTTTCCAAAGCCGATCTATAAGAGGAGTAGGTGGGAAAAACAGACATTTGCATCCAACAGAGAAATGAGAAATCCCGATATAACGATTTCATAAAAAAAAAAAAAAAAAAAAAAACAGGGATTAGCTCATGATTCGATTTTTATCACGATATTGCCCAGCCCTCGTTGATTCCAAGTAAAACATGTAGGCCTTAAAATTGTCATGTAACTACTTTCAACATCCAACGTAAATTGTATTAAATTTTAAATTAGAGAGGCGGGCTTTTCAGTTCTGCAATTTTGAACAGGAAGTCAACGAATCTGTTTGTATTTCTAAATCGTTTTAGAACAATTTTGTGTTTTATAACAAACAAAATGTGAATTATTGCTCTCCATATGTTAGAGTTTCTTCCTAAATACAGGGACAAAACTACACAATAGGTCTCCTTTAATGAGCTTTAATGTAAACTTGTTACAACAGTGTCCTCATTATGATCTTACGCAACGTTGTATTTGGATTGATTCATGGAGTAACTACCGCTGCAGCTGAGAGTAAATTCCTGTCTTCACCTACCCCACTGCCCGCCCACATCTCTGTACGTATGTCTATTATGAAATCTAAAAGTTTGAGTGACACGTCGGGAACTTAAATGCCACGTCGTCAGTACATTTATGTAAATTATAATTTGCTGGTCGTTAAAATGAAATGTCACGGCGGAGTTTATCAGATCTGCAGTTTTGAACAGGATATAAAGGGACCTGCTTCTAAAATTAGCAGGTTAAAGACAATAATGTGGTTTACAGTGAACAAAATGTGAAACAATCTGATTCTGTTTCAATCTAGTTCAAAACCAAACTACAAAAAGTCACCTTTCAATTAATAAATCTCATATTTTCTTACTCTATCTGGCAAAAACGCAAACAGAAAACAGTTTAAAAGGTGAAACACTCATTCTCTAAGCCTTATCTTTTCTACTGCAATCTTTATAAGTCCAACAAAATCATTAAATCGTGAACTGATTACTTGACCAAACGGCTAAAGGCCTACAGCTTTACAGCAGATCATGTGCTATTTACGATAAACTAATCTGAAATCAATGCATTTCACAGCCTCAACATGATGAAATTATGACATATCTCTGGCAGCGACATATCTCCGAGTCAGTGTTTGGTTATTGTGGCAAGCCTTTTTACCTAACATCCCTTTTCCTTTGCCCCTCTGACACCGACACGCAATATGAAGGAATGAAGGGTGTAACCTGGTTGAGCAAGATGGCCTCACTTCTGCAAATAAGACACACACACACACACAATCCCACACACATGAGCCGCTGCTTGCACGTAGAGCGACTTGGGAAATACAGTTTTAACAGAGATTGGCCTCCATACCATGTGATGCTCATTGATAGGGCCCGGCTTATGTCACGGACTTGCATTGGGACCAGTCAGTGCATCTCGTGACAAGGCCTATTGCGCATTCCTACCGGCGCAATGAACCCTTCTGCCTGTACAATTATGTAAGAGAGGGCCGCAACACTGTAACATGCACCAGCTACTCTTGACTTGAAGCCACACATTTCCACTTCATTTTATTCTTTTTTTTTTTTCTTATGTACTGCAGGAAATACATGAAAGCCTTGACTGGTTGAGGTGTTGTGTGTTGTGGTTAGGTGTGAATTGCCCCTACGTCATCAGATTTTTAAAAAAGCACTCACTGTTCCTCAAAGTTTTGACTCATCTTTGGCTTGTCTGTGTCTAAAGTCTGGCTGCGTTTCTCAGAAGTAACTTGTCTTCCTGTTTGTACCTGTTTACACTGGCTTTTTCCAGCCTTGTGCTGTACCAGCTCAGTCAATATATATCATTTTAACTCATTTTACTCACAGTACTACATCAATCTGACCTTTAAAACTTGCTATGAAGACATGTTGAATGAATCTTTACATACATTTCCTGCATTTCATTATGTTAAGTAAATTGAAGACACATTTTCCAGGGTGGGTCAAGTGGGCTGCATTTTTACAGCACAAAATGACCACTCACACAGATGAAAATGTCACTCAAAATGATACTGTAACTCGCCCACGTGTTGCTGGTGCATATAAAGATTTTAATTGGCTTACAGAGTGATAATATGTACTTATACTTTCCTATGCATATCACAGGCCTCGTCTATGACACATTTCTGGGCCTAACCAGCAGCCACAACTCCTCAAGCACTCCCATTAGTATGCCACAAGTCACACGACGTAAACGCAGACACATCCAAAGCTGTGAAAGATTATTTTGAAAACCTACAGAGGCTAATCAGACTTGAGTAAAAGTGGCGTTTTTTGGTTGTGGGGCTGGGTTATCGTTTTACCAGTACATGAGAAGTAGGTCATCCAGTTCGCACACGCTGAATCACATTGGTTAAGAACAGAATAAAATAAAAGCAGCAGATCCACGCGGGGAATGGGAGAGTGAAATCGTACGAGTGCCCCACCTTGACCGCGGGCTGGGTCGCTCCTCTCTCGGCCACAGGATCCGGAGGAGTTCTCGGAGCCTCGCCCACCTCCTCCACCACCACCGCTGCTACTGCTGCTGCTCTCTTCTCCTCTCTCTCTCACTCTCAAGCCGGTGTGGTGTCGAAACAAGCTCCCCATCGAGACGTGCACCCCTCACTAGCTTTTGTGACTGTGCGTGACGTAGCAAGCTTCCCGCGGCTTCCCGCGGTAAATAGTTTACAATTAATTCGGTTAAGTTTAGGCATAATTCGAAGGCTAAGGTTAGGATTGGGGCTTGGGTGAGGGTTAGCAAAAGTAATATGAAAATAAAAAAATATTAATAATTTTCTAGCACTAACTTTAAACAAGGGGGTTCCATCTCGACGGGGAGTGCCATCTCGACGTTACACCGGGTTTTTCTTCACATCTTCGCGTTGGAGATTTTAAAGGCGCACCGCAGAGCGCACTTTGGCACGCATAGTCTGTCGCCGGAGAGAGATCGCAGCTTCGCAGGACTTCAGCCCCTTTTTTACACAACTCTCTCTCTCTCTCTCTCTTGCGTTGCCCCCTCCCTCTGCGCGTCTCCGTCAAATACACACCCATCTCCGAGCCACACACGCAGCCGGCTTCCCTCCGATCAGCTGGCAGCGTCATGACGTCAAGTGGCGGACACGGCAGGCGCACGTCAAAGAGGCAGCGGGTGACGCCAGCACGTTGCAGAGAGAAAAGCGACACTGCACACTTCACGCACGGATGTTTTTAGACTAGTTTGACACTACCTGATTTATTTATTGCAACTGACTTACACGTATATAGAAAGAGGCTATTTTGGATTGAGTTTTTAGTTTTGTTTTACATCTATTCAGAGACCAAATTCTGGCACTGTTAACTTCCTAGTGGTTGCATGTATCATGGGTGGTTGATAGTCTTGTGTAAATGCAATCACTCAGATTACGTCCACGTTTTGGATGATTATGTCATGAAGACAGATAGAGGGCAAGAGTCGTATTGATTACATTGTACTTTGCCTTGAAACAAGTAGCAATTATGTGGTAATAATGTAGTATTATGGTGCATATAGGAGTTTAATATAAATAAGATTGTAGAAACCCATTTGAGGAGCTTTTTATTCTAGTCCGGGGGTCTCAAACTGGCGGCCCAGGGACCAAATGTGGCCCTCTAGATGATTTTATGTGACCCCAAGATGATTCTTGATGATTTTTGATAGTGGCCCACCAATCGTTGGGATGTGAGCATAAAACTTGCACTAGAATACAGTAAATTGTAATTTGTCTAAACATTTCCTGGGCAGAACATGGACCCTAGTTACCCACTTTTATTTATAACTTGTGTGTATGATATAGGCTACAATGTAAAACAGTGAATAGAATATGTGTTACATTGTAGTAATACTAATATACCTTTTATACAGAATATAACATAGTGAGTCCTGTACCAATAACATGCATGTTAGGGTAATATCCTCCAGCTACGCTGCCCTACAAAGGAAAAACGCAGTAACTGCGCATTTTATCAAAATTGAGTTAAGACCAAAAAACAGTTTCATATCACCTGTTTTACTTACTGTGAAAGTTTTATGGCTCAACTCTTTATCGTTTTTGAGAAATCTTAAAGTTAAAATTGCAGTAACTGCAAATTCTTCAGTAAAACAGAGGAAAAGTGCAGTAACTGCGTTCAAAATAGTCAGTTAGAACATTCCGAGCTTCAGTTACTGCACTTTTCCTCTGTTTTACTGGAGAATTTGGCTCAAATCGCAGTAACTGCAAAATGTTTTCATGTCTCATTTAAAAATGGAAAACAATATAGACTTGAAACTTTCACAACTTATTATTTAACACATAAAATACAATACTTATCAATTTGGCTGGTAAAAAATGTCCCCAAAAGTGTTTTCTCAGAGGACCTCATTTACTGTTTTTAAGTACATATTTGAGCTTAAAAGCAAAATGTATTTTAATGTTTTTTAATTGCTAAGTATTTACACACCCAAAGGTATAAAATAAACACATAAACTTTAGTTTAGCGCTGACAACACAGAAGGGACAGCATCAAAACTTTAAAGTCATTTTTCTCAGTTTCACTGAAAGCGCAGATACTGCTTTTTTCCTTTGTAGGGCAGTCCGGTAGTCCTGACCAATAGCAACAACATCTGGAGATGGGTCCCCGAGCGCTGCACTGCGGCGATCACTGCTCCTGAGGAGATGCCCCAGAGGCATTGAAGGATGGCTCAAATGCAGAGGACAAATTTCCTTACGGGGACAATAAAGTGTACCTTACCTTACCTTACCTTTAAAACGTGGCCCTTGACCAACTCTGACTTTTATTATTTCAGCCCGAGCTTCATTTGAGTTTGAGACCCCTGTTTAGTTTTTGAAACATATTTTGTATGTTGGTGATGTTAAGTAAACTCTACATATTCCAGTGTTGAACATCAATTTACCCTCCACCACAATTTTTCTTATTTTCACAATTTTTTTTTTAATCTGGTAATTTCTAATGACTAGACCCATTCATCTTTTGTATTACAGCAAAAAAGCAGTTTAATTTCAGCCGCCCTTCATAGATATCACAAACATTGCTACTTACTCTGTGGTTTCTAGTGCATGTGACTACAACTTGTTTATGCTTTTGAGGGACTTCACCTGTGATGGGCCTCGGAGGTAACAATATCAATCGAGTGCCCCCAAACATTTATCAAAACTGATCTAATTTGAAAACTTGTAAGTTTACTCTCAAATGTATAAAAATAGAACGCATAACATTTATTTATTTTTTTTAATCTTACGTAATTTTGTACTATTTTTGGATACATAACACACTCAATAGGCACAGGTGAGGCAGCTGTTGAAAAAGACAAAGTAAGGGCACTAAAAGCTCAGGGTTCAATTCATGCTTGTAAAGAAGTAAGCTTTCTTTGTGTAATTGTGAGAAAATAGGAATGCTCTGTGTTCTTTTCTGCTGTGCTTACATGTAGGGTTGTCTTATCATCCATTTGCCTTCTGACACAATGAGCAAACACAGTGGACCATTAGAACACTGGAGTGATAGTTGCTGGAAATTGGCCTCTATGTTGCACCAAAAACAGTGCAGTATATCATCTTTTGTGAATCAGAAAGAGCCTAGTGCAGCGATGTGATTGGCTAAGTTTGCGTGGTCCATCAGTTAATTTCTCTGCGTGTGCTGTTATATATTCGGCAAATGTAATTATTATCTGTCAAATCCTGTAAGAACAAGTTAGATACATTTAAATGCAGATCTTCCCTTGTTTGAAAATCATGCATTCTATAAATCTCTCCTGTACGTCTCTGTTAATGTGGAAACTTTGACTCTGCTTGTCAGTGCTGAAGTGTAATCTTTCTTTATTTTTTTTCTTTAAAACTTCTCATATAGATTTGAGAATAAGAGCGGAGACTTTGTGTTTCCTCCTGACATAGACATTTAAAGGCTGATCTATGCAAACGGCCTCCAGGGAAGTCAGCAGGTCCAGATGAACTTGTTACACAACACTCTCTCTCTCTCTCTCTCTCTCTCTCTCTCTCTCTCTCTAGTGCCTTCAGTCTTCTTACTTTTTTTCCTCAATCTCTTTTACCCTCATCTCTGTACACCCACTTCTCTCTCTCTTTCCTTGTCCTTTCTCTTGTTTTTCTCTCATGTTTGTTCTCTCTTCCATCTGCTCTCTATGTCTCTGTCTGTCGATCTGTCTGTCTCTCTCTCCTCCTCTCCAACCTTCTATTTCTCTCATTCTGTCCTTGCCCAATCTCTCTCTTTCTCTTTTCCCTTATCCTTTTTCTCGGTTTCGTTCATGTTAAGTCTCTCCCTGTTCATTCACTCTCTGTGTGTCTCTCTCCCCGTCACTGCAAAAAAGTAAATTCTAACGTAGATAAAATTACTTGAATCTGGAATAATAATATTAAAAGACAGATTTTAAGATTTTTTCACCTAAGAAGACCAAGTCTCTATTCTATTCTATTCTATTCTATTCTATTCTATTCTATTCTATTCTATTCTATTCTATTCTATTCTATTCTAGAACTTGAAACGCAAAGGTTAGTAAACATTTTTTACTGCACTGACAGATTATTTAACTTGAAATAAAACATTTTTATCTCAAAATGAACAAAATTTTCTTTATTTTTTGGAAAGCCTTTTTTGCAGTGTGCTCTCTCTCTCTCTCTCTCTCTCTCTCTCTCTCTCTCTCTCTCTCTCTCTTTCTCTCTCTTCTTTCTATTCTTCTCTTTATCTCTTTTCTGTCCTTACTTACCCATTTTTCTCCTTCAAGCCTGTTGGTGTCCCTTCGTGTCTCTCTCTCTCTCTCTCTCTCTCTCTCTCTTTCT
This sequence comes from Mugilogobius chulae, assembly GCA_038363315.1. Lineage (NCBI taxonomy): Eukaryota > Metazoa > Chordata > Actinopteri > Gobiiformes > Gobiidae > Mugilogobius > Mugilogobius chulae. Next base: position 23,299,188 of record CM076399.1, on the reverse strand, counting down.
CTCAAGCTCATTCTCTCTATTCACTCTCTCTCTCACTCTCAATCTTTTTGTCTTCTCTCTCTCCTCTCTCTTTTTCTTTCTCTATTTCCAACCTTCTATTTCTCCCCCCTGTCTTTTCTCTCCCTCTGTCTTTCTTTCTTCTGGCGCAGGCCTGTTGGTTTGTCCCTCTCTCCCTCTCTCTCTCTCTCTCTCTCTCTCTCTCTCTCTCTCTCTCTCCCTCTCTGCCCCCCCCCCCCTCCTTAAATCTGGACTTGTCACTCGAGTCGTGAAGGTAGAGTTGCTTCGTCACTCTCAGCTGACAAACCGCAGCCACAATCAGCTGTCTCTCCTCTTCACGTTATGCCTGTTTACTGTCCGAACGCCTCGTCAATCATTTTTAAGTGTTTCTCCTCATGAACTCGCTGCACTCGCCCAAACTATTCCAAACTCACACCACACAGTGAATTTATAAACCTCAAACTGCTGTGTCACATTAAGATTATCGTGACTAGATTTATTTTACAATGTCGTAAAGAGTGCTGAGATTTGTATATTTGAATAAATGTTATGTTGACAAGACTATCAAGAGTTTCAAAGAAGCTCTATCCTCTAATACATATATGTCAAACTCAGGGCCCGGGGACCAGATGTGGCCCTCCACCGCATTTCATTTAATTTAAATTTTATATTAGTGCCAGGAGTAATCTAAGCGTCTTAACCTAATAAAATTATTTGTCTGAAACGTAAAAACATTTTTCAGATTAATGCAGATTTAGTAATTAATAATACATTTTGTTTATGTAGCGCTTTTCTAAACACTCAAAGACGCTTAAAAGGTCACTTCAATAAAATTACAATAATCAAGTACAATCAAGTTATTTGTAGTATATCAAGGATTAGTGAGGTTAATTTCAGTTACAACCGGCTCTTCGAGGACGATGCCAATGAGGCCCTTTGACAAAATAGGTTCGACACCCCAGCGTCTAATAGTACATTAGTACATTGACCCCAGGCACACATAAACGTAATACTTTTGAAAAATGGCCACTGCTTCTTATTCTAGAGTGGAGAATGCAAATGAAAGTGAATTAATTTAGTTGTATTCATTCTATTTAGTTTTATCAGGAAGTCCCACTGAGAGTTGCATCTCATTTTGAAGATAGCCTCGAGTACAGAAAATACACATTAGAATGCATGAAATGTACATAGACTACGAAAAGCTTAAACAGTACAATACAGAAGAATATTTTCAATCAAAACACTTTATAATGGTATGAAAAGGTTAAAGATAAGTTGCATTAAAATTCATGTAAAGTCCTCATGACAGATGACAACATTTTGTTATGTTGAGTTAGTTTGGTGGTAAGTATTTTTCTATTTTTTACAGCAGTTAAGTTGCATGTTATGAAGAAATTCCCAACTAAATGTAAAAAATTTCTCCATTTGTCGTCAAAAAGTGCCAACATTCAAAGACAATTTACACACAACTTACACAGTGTCCTGGGGGTTTAAACAATCATTTATCACAATTAAAGTGTTATAAGTTATATTAAATTGTCACATTGTCACTCCTGTGTTTATGGTCCAGTTTACAATGTGGTTGCTAGGTAACAGTTGTGGATTCCCCTCCACATGTGTCATATTTACTGGACAAAAGACAATAATGAACTTCACCAAAACGTCCAAATTGGGTAAAAACAGGCTAAATGTTTAGATAAATCTTATTCATAATCATGTTTACTGTGTTTTGCTAAAAATGTAGTCTAACCTGTCATGTGAACTTAAGTTAGCTAAAATTGACTGATGAGAGAAGTTCATTTGCAAGGAACATAGAATCTAAACCAGTTTTCCCTTGTTCAGTGTGTGTTTGCAGCACAAACATGTGAATCTTTCCTGAGACCTTGTGTGGTAGTGGTGTGAAATAAACTCAGTCAAAGAATTTAAATAATCTGGACGTTTTGACAGTATGGTTTTGTAAATGAAAACAATACAGAGTTCACCAGTGACTGTCCACTTCCTGGTTCAACAATCTCCTCGCTCCCATGCTAGATCTCCAACTACAAAGTTATTAAAGGCGAAACTTTCGGGCCTAATATGAACTTGAAAAAATGCACTTTTGGTAGCACTTTAAAAGACCTCCACGGTACCTACCAGTTAAGTGCCGTGTCAGTTACTAGTAACTAACAGTGACACTTACTAGTACTTACTCTGGTACTTACTGTGGTACTTACACTGGTACCTAGAGTGGTACTTTGAGTGGTACTTGTACCAGCAGTTACTGGTACATACCACTGGTAGTTACTGGTACTTACACTGATACCTACAGTGGTACTTTGAGTGGTACTTGTACCAGCAGTTACTGGTACATACCACTGGTAGTTACTGGTACTTACACTGATACCTACAGTGGTACTTTGAGTGGTACTTGTACCAGCAGTTACTGGTACATACCATTGGTAGTTACTGGTACTTACTGTGGTACTTACACTGGTACCTACAGTGGTACCTTTACCACCAGTATTGGCATGCTGGTATGGTCGTGGCCATACCAGCATGCCAAAGCCTGATCCCGTCAGATCTCAGAAGCTAAGCAGGGTTGGGCCTGGGCAGTACTCGGATGGGAGACCACAGAAGAACCTCAGGTGCCACAGTGGGGCAACTTCAGTGGTACTTACTACAGTAGTTGACAGTCAACTACTGTAGTAAGTACCACTGGAAGTACCAGTATGTGTCACTTTAGAACAGGTCCCGTTGTTACTAGTACTTAACTGTCAACTACTGTAGTAAGTATCACTCAAGTACCAGTATGTGTCACTTTAGAACAGCTTCCGTTGTTACCAGTAGTTGACGGTCAACTACTGTAGTAAGTACCACTGAAGTACCAGTATGTGTCACTTTAGAACAGGTCTCGTTGTTACTAGTAGTTGACTGTCAACTACTGTAATAAGTACCATTGTAGTACCACTATTTACCATTATGTATCATGGTATTTAAATGTTGGAAATAAGCTAAGATTGTTGTAAATTGTTTTCTGTTGTTTTGTTTACTGAAATAAATAATTACTTTGGTATTTGTCAATACCCAATATTGTTGTGACATAAATAAATACCCTGGTGCTTTTTTAACATTTGCATTTTATTGTTATTCATAATTTATAAGCTTTACTTTTTTAATTTACTACCAATAATACCACCACTGAAACATTTGTGTGTGCCACAAATTATTAAAAGTGGTAAGTGTACTAATAGTTACCACTGTAAGTACCAGTCACTGCTGACACAAGTACCACCTTAAGTACCAGTGTAAGTACTACAGTAAGTACCACAGTAAGTACCAGTAACTATCAGTGTTATGTACCAGTAACTGCTGGTACAAGTACCACTATAGGTACCAGTGTAAGTACCGCAGTAAGTACTACAGTAACTACCAGTGGTATGTACCAGTAACTGCTGGTACAAGTACCACTCAAAGTACCACTGTAGGTACCAGTGTAAGTACCACAGTAAGTACCAGTAACTGCTGGTACAAGTACCACTCAAAGTACCACTGTAGGTACCAGTGTAAGTACCACAGTAAGTACCAGTAACTACCAGTGGTATGTACCAGTAACTGCTGGTGCAAGTACCACTGTAGGTACCAGTGTAAGTACCAGTGTAAATACCACAGTAAGTATCAGTGGTATGTACCAGTAACTGCTGGTACAAGTACCACTCAAAGTACCACTCTAGGTACCAGTGTAAGTACCACAGTAAGTACTAGAGTCAGTACTAACTGATACGGTATTTAACTGGTAGGTACCGTGGAGGTCTTTTAAAGTGCTACCGCACTTTTTTGTCATTTTGATGTCTCTGTTTCACTAAATAATTTATAAAAATCAGACTTTTACTTTGAGAAAGCTTGCATTGTTATTGGACTATTATTTGGCTGGAGGAGGGCTCGGACACGTTTGTTTACACAGACAAGCAATTCCTTTAGCTGATTTTTTATTTATGACATACAATGTATTTGTTTCCATTCAGAATGTTCTTAGTATAGTTTTAACTTTTTAATTTTACTGAAAGTTTGTAGATGACTTTTCGCCACCAGAAAGTTACACAGTGCAATGCTTTAAGACATTTTGCCAAATTTTAAGTTATTAGTTAAACTGAAAATGACCACGCTTTTCATCTGAGTTAATATACAACATTTCTTTAAACTCTTACCACATTTACAGAAATGTTCATTACATGTACATTGTCCCTGTCAAATAAACTAATAAAGAAAGAAATATTCCACTGTTCAGCTCCATTTGCAACAACATATTTATTTCGTTTTTGTTTTTTTCCACCCTTATATTAGTAACTTTCTGTATTCTTTCTGTATTCCATTCTATAATTCTATCTCCAAGTTCTGTATTTTAACTAGGGGTGTCAAATTAGTGCATTACTTGAGATTAATTAATTACAGACATATTAATCGAGTTAATTTTTTTAATCGCATTAATCTGTTTTGAAATCTTTAACTTCATTGTTTCCATATGTGAGTTACAAAGTGACATAAGGTTGTTCAACTTGACAACTTAGCTACAAAAGTTTTCATTTTTCGCAATATATTAAAATTTCCTATCTGCAACAATAATGCAGTTAATTAAATTGGATGAAGACAAAACAAAAACACTTAAGTTTTTTTATTTTTACGTGAGATTAAAAATAGATTAATCGCTTTTTTAAATCGCTTGACAGCACTAATTTTAGCATTTTCAGTTAAGGAATGTTCCTAAAACAGCAGTCGTAGCTTGAAAGAGAGAGTAAAGACATTCGGCTATGGATCAAGATGTCACATTTGCGACAATATAGGTGGAAGAAACCAAAGAACCTTAAACCAGACGTGTGGCAAGCAAGAAATCCTGTGATACAGAGCTCGGTATGTAACTGTTACCATGGAAATTTGCTATTTTTGCAGCAAACATGCTAACCGTTCACAGAAATATAAAACTATGTAAAATAAAAAACAAACGAGGAATGGAACAACTTCACAAACTGTCAGAATATTACTGTGGGACCAATGATAATCTTCATTGTGATGTTCATAATAACCATAATATTTTACATACAGTGCAGTAATGGACTTAGAATAACAGTAGTATAGCGATCGCATATCTTTTTGGAGCCATTGTGACCCTGTGCCAAAAAGACTGTTTCCACGGCAACGGTAATCAGGCGGTGAAAAGGCAAACTGTCATTTTACAGAGCGTCTGCTGATTTAGACGTGATGTCCTTTCACTGATGACTTTTGCAGAGAGAGAAAGATTATCGACGTTATTAATCTGACTCGATACGGGAGAACGCAAATAAAGAAATGTTTTAGTTTTGCACAACAATAGTGACATGTACATTGTGCAGAAATTTATTAAATGAACCAAATTATGACATCCAGGTCTAACCAGTCATCAAGTTCAGAATACATATGTACAGTCTCCGCCTTAGACCAATTCTACCTAGACATCTCATTGCACTGTCTTTGCCGACCCAAAATTGATTAAAGTCGTAATAACGAACTTGAACGTTTTGAATTCTTCCACATAGTTATCTGATTATCGTTTCAAACCAACGTAACACAAACTCTGCAAAAAAGGCCTTGATTTGAGGTAAAAATGTCTTATTTCAAGTGAAATAATCTGCCAGTGCAGTAAGAACATTTGACTAACCTGGTTGTTTTGAGCAGAAAATGCTAGTTTTAACTATATGACAAGATTTTTAAGCAAATCTATTCAAGAAATTATGACTTAAAACTGGGGCTGGGCCATAATTTTTTCCCCCCTCATATTGATCAAATGCCATTCATGAACATAAACAAAACAAAAACTTTTAATATGTCTCATTTATTTTTATTTTTTTGAAACCAAACCAAACTACATTTTTACTGACAAAAGATTAGTTTTCGATCTTTTGATTCAAAACCCACCACCAAATAATTAATGATTCAGTTCGATTCGATCTCATAATTTTTCGATTAATGGCCCAGCCCTGGTTAAAACAGATACTCATTTGCTTAAAATAAGTTTTTATATCTAGATGAGGTAAATCAGGATGGAGTATCTATAACAAGTCAAATAATCTAAGTAAGACTTGATCCTATTAAGTGAAACAATCTTAAATTAGTCTTTTGAGATTAATATGCTTAATTCAAGTCATTTTATCTAAGTTATATTTTCCTTTTTTGCAGTGTAACTTAGATTAATATAAAATAAAAGACATGAACAATTACAGAATTATATATAGTCTGATGCTAAATGAATGGTGCCTGATTTCTGTGAGTATTCTTTGTTCAACAGCAAGAATATTAATACAATAAAGTATACAATGTGATTGACTTTAGTCATTAGACCTACAGCTTGTCACTATGTGTATGACTTTAACATTCAAAAAGCAGGATAAACTATGGTTCCGTCACGAGTGTGCACCATTTGAAGATTGTTAAGAGCAGATTTCAAGATTTAAAGCCATTTAAGCTGCTTCTGTACAAGTACTTTAAACAAGATGTAAACAAACACATCCCACGTGTATGTTGTTCTTGTACAAATTACATCAAAATAAACCCTAATGCACATTAATACCATAAAGTCCAAGTATTTGTTTAATTGAACATTGTTTTCCATGTTTATGTTGCTGACAGCATCTAATTTCATAATCACAAGGAGAAGGCAGTCTTTGGCTTTTTTTTTTTTTACAACTCTTTTGCAAACCTTATTTGTTTTGCCCTAAATAACACATTGAAAAGATTCCACAAACAGATTTGTCTTTCTGAGTAAAGCATCCTTGACTTGACTTTTCCAGGTCTGGTTTAAACACGCTGTGAAACATAACCAAAGACAGGGAGCAAAAAAAAATTAAAATTGTTCAAATTGATTCCAAATCATAGAAGACATCAGTAAAAACATTTAAGTTAGTAGAATTGCATACATTAAAAAGCAAATGGTCACAGGTCACAACAATGGAAGAAACTAAATAAAGTGTCCTAAATAAGAATTTGGGAAAAAGAAGCCACCTCATACGCCCCTTCCGGCCATCAGCCTACTCCTCCCTGTCACTTCATCGTCTTCATGCCCCTCCTTCATTCCATCTCAATATTTTGCCTTTATCTTTTATAATAACTATACAAGGCTTGACAACCCAGACCCATCAAAGCCTTAATTTGCTTCATGTATTCGCTACATAAATGATTTTAATTCACGTTCAATTCTGAGGTTGTGGTCCTTGATCAATCCAGTTAGAGAAAGACATCGAGATTGGTCCATATCGTGGCGGCACGGTGGCAGAGCGGATAGCAAGAGGTGCGGGTTCGATTCCCGCTCAGGCCCGGACCTTTCTGTGTGGAGTTTGCATGTTCCTCCCCGTGTCTGGGTGGTTTCCTCCGGGCACTCCGGTTTCCCCACCAACTGATAACATGCATGTAGGGAACACTTGGTGGTAGTCGGAAGTTGAGGTGCCAGGTGTTAGGTGAATCGCCTCTGAGTGGGGAGGGGTTCATCTCACTGTGAAGCGCTTTGTGACTCTGTGTCTGTGAAATGCGCTATACAAATAAAGATTACTTACTTACTTACTTACATATCTGACTTAAACTGTGTAGCTTAGATTCTCAAGAGTTTGCAAAGTCACAAATAGGAACAGTGTTGGGCAAGTTACTGTAACATTGTAATACATTATAATACATTATATATTACTAGTTACAGGAAGAAAAATGTAATAGATTTGCATTACAATATTACTCTCAAAAATGAAACTGAGTTACACTACTGTGAGTTACTTTGAATTACTTTGAGACATTGTACAATACTAGATCCATTTTTACACCTGATAACTGAATATTTTATAGAAATGTGATGTTATATTATTTTTATAACATCACATTTCATAATATTTTGTCACCTTTAAGTCAATAGACGCCACAGAAAATCTCCCAACACTGCGCAAGAATCCTTCTGGTTGAGTAAGGTTATTTTATTAGCCAATACTTGTCTATTTTCTAACCTGTGTTCAGTGGGACAAGCAAAATCTTGCATAAGGCCATGAAATGCATTGATCTGGTCATGAGCAACAACATTTCTCTTGCATTGATTATTATAGCTGGAGTACCTAAGTTTCATGCTGCAAAACAGGAAGTACTGTATAGAAATCTACTTCTTAGCTCTCACAATGATTCAGCACAAAGTGAACAACCACATTCATTAAGAGAAACTGGAGTGAATAACACAAGCACATGCATAATTGAGAATAAATACTATATTGTATCAGACGGTACACAATGTTTTCAAAAAGTGTAGTGCTTTGGGGAAAAGTCAAAGTTTACTAATTCACACCTGAAAAAGTTAGGCAGATGAGCTTTACTGTTAGAGAGTAATAGACATGAGCAAATAGGTATCACGCTGCTTATCTCTTCAGTCGATCTTAGTTTGGAGAATGCACACTCTGAATTCTAAATGGCTGGTGCACATTCCTTCATTGGTTTATTGTGCATGTTTGCCGGGTAATTCCTGTGACTCAGAGTTTATAGTTTATTCTTCCTGTGTCTTTACGGGCAGAGCTGCAAATGAAGGAAATGCACTGAGCAGACATGTTGCAGCCCCCTGTTTTATTTTTAGGACCAACAAGGCCTTCTCAGATTCAGCCATGACTCAAAAGTTTGCAATGAGTGGAAAGCTTAATTAGCGCTAATAAAATGTTGTTGTTTGTAGTAACAACAAAACCAACACATGCTTGTGGTTTGAAACGACTGTGATAAGTAACAGAGCGCACTCCACACTTTGTACAGAACATACACTGCAAAACGTAATAGAGTCATAGTTAAATATCTTAAATGAAGAACATATAATCTAGAATTGAGCTGATTTCAAGTGTTTTTGTACTTAAAATATGGAAACACAGCTTTAGCAAATTGATATAAGAAGTATTTGCACATAAATAAAGAAAAGAACCCTCATTTAGTGTTCTCTCAGTATCATGTAAAAGAGAACGTTTTGTGGTCATTAGATTCTTAAAAGATGCACTTGTTTATTTGAACTAGTCTATTTGAAGTTTGCTAGCCGGTAGCAGTTTTATACTCAGACTTAGCCAATAATAAAACACTTAAAAGTTTGTAAACTCAACATTAAGTTGTAACGAGGCTCTGACCTTTGCTAAATGTGGTTGGTAGGTTTGTACCAGCTGACACTCTACATCTTTTATAACTTGTGTATTTTGCGAGCTAAAGGCTATAGGAAAACAAATAGAAGAACGCTCGGGAGTTCTTCAAAACGTTCCGGACTGGCTCAGATGTTAAGTGTTCTAAAGCATCAGAGTCTAACTGCACGTCTACTAATTTATGTCTATGGTGAAAATCTGACAGAAATGAGCTGAACAGGATATGCTCATAAGTACAGAAGTTAGCAATTTTAAATATAAACAAGCCAACTGATATTCCGTGCACAGAGCCTATTGAAAAGCTATCCCAATTTATAAAGTTAGAAGTGAATGATGTGCTATGATTTATAGTCTTATAATCATTATAATAAAAGTGAAATTATTGTTAAAAGTTGCATACTCAAATCTGAAACATGATCAGTATTTGAGCAAGATTTACATCAACTGCACTTACTAATATGTAACACAAATTTTTACTTGACAAAGGTGTATAGTGTCTTTTTTTCTTTTGGTACTTGCATGTTGGAAGCATGGGAGTTTGGATTCCTTGGGACAGGAATAGGATGGAAACTCCCCGGGAAATACCATGTTCAGAGCGAGACTGTGTCAGAGGTGAAGTATGAGCACATGGACTTTAGACAAACACTCACAGCACGGCAGCAGGAAGCTCACTCACATGCTATATGTTTACTTATACAACACAAGCAGGATACTAGTGAAAGACACCTCAATGCTTTTAACTGCTATTATGATCTATATGTCTTTGGACTGAAAAACACTGCAGCCAATAACACATGACCTTTGTAATGTGACCCGTGTCTAAAGGTGCACTGTGTAACCGTCTGGAGGTGAAAAGTCATCTATGCAGTTCAATAGAAACCAGTCGGTAGAAATGGAAAGTTAAAACCATGCTTGCATACATAATGTATAGTGATAATTGTGTTTAATGTCATAGTCTGAAAAAATAAAATAGAAGGAACATCTTTTCTGTGGAAATAAAAAAAAAAAAAATACAGCTCATTTTGTGCAGGAATGTCCAAACTTTTTAAGTGGAGGGCCATAAAACACATGGCTGTAAAGTGAAACATTCAAAATTTTGCATTTGATCTAATTTAAATGAATGCCCACACTTTCAATAAGGTCACAAATTTGATATTAAAAAATCTTTTTAGAATTTGGGTCATCTGGAAAAAATGATTCAAGGGCCCCCTGGCCGCAATTTGGACAGTTTGGACCTGATTTTGTGGCTATGCAAGCTCTTTCAAAGTAAAGAAACACATTTTTATTATTTGTTGTTTTTGTGGTCTGGTCTTATAGAAAGAGGGACGACTTCTGTGTGGAGTTGGCATGTTCTCCCTGTGTCTGCGTAGCTCAACTCCAGGTGCTCCGGCTTACCCTACCACTAAAAACATCTTCAGTAGCGCCTTATTAATTGTCCTAAATAGATCTTAACTGTAACCAAAAACATCTTAATTACATAAACTTGCTTCATCAAGTCTTTAGTCAAAATTACACAGTGCGCCTCAAGTGAACTTACAAGTTTATCTTTAATTTATTAATTACAAACATTTTATATTAGTGAATGTGGAAGGCATATTTGTTGCGTTCACTTTTGTTATGATGTCTTATGAATCCATTAATACCCTTTTTCTGTATCATGAAGTATGTAGCCTACATGGTAATTTCAAACCATTTTAATTTGGTATTTTCTATTATGCTTGTTTCTGTTTGGCTAAATACATTAGGCTATATTTTTTCTGTTTCCACAAAACTTCAACAATGCTCATTTTAGCAGCCGTTTTCTTCCATTGTATTTAATATCTTGAAATTGTTGGATGACTTTTAACCTGTTGCAATAGATAATTTCACCACTAGAGGCTGCACATTGGCAGTACAAAGTTTGGTAAAAGCCATACAAGAACAAACACAATTCTGAATCAAATTATAGATTTAGGGCAGTATTCGACTCAGTGTTATTACTGCAATGTTTTTTTTTTTTTTTGTTTTTTTTTTTACAGTATTACGCAATTTTCTAGTGAGTTATTATTCGTAACCTTTGACCCATTTCCTGTCCTTTTCAGTTTTCCAAGAGCATGCAACAGGTAAGAAGTTTAGCTTGCTGAATGCATAGGTCTGGATAAAACTTAACAGATCAAGAATACAGCGAAATAAAGACATTTACTTTGATTCAGATATTTTATTCAGCTAAAACACAGAAGAGCATGCATTTGCTGTTATGATTCCTGTCTTAAAACCTAAAAACTTAGCAGTTTGGTTAGCTAGATGCTACATGACATATCTGCTACTTTCAGCTAAAAGAAAAAATTCTGTAGCTTTAACAACACAAGTTAGCCTACAACTTCAAAGTTAGCTATCTTCACTTAATACATTTTTAGACCTACAGAGAAAAAAATTCAAACGTAATTTAACAACAATCTATCAATTGGAAAAGTTTCAGTTCAAAACATTTCTTTTGAATGATAAAAAGTCATAAAATTGTCGCAAACAGAAAATAGAACCGTGCGTAAACTCCGCCTTTTACGCACCGTTGTCTTGGAGACGTGTCACCGAGCAACGCAGCGCAGAAACGTGATTGTGGAAAGAACAAATGCGCACCAGCCTCGTTTTCTTCTTCTTTGCGCAAATAAACACATAAAAACATTGGAAAACAACAACTGACAAGAAGCGGATTTATTCTTTGCCCAACTTCAGTTTATTTAAGCGCGTAAAACTTCTTGTAACTCCATTTTCCTGCGCCATTCTGGCTCCATTTTGCTTCGATGCTCGCAAAAGTGAGAGTTTGTTGATACTGGAGCATGCCTGATCAAAAAAGTGCTGAAGCATCGGCTCAGCTACAAAAGAAGAAGAAAAAGAAGAAGAAGAGACAAAAAGCAGATTGCAGCACTTCACCAAAGAATGCGGGTAAAACTACTTTTGCATCTTTTTTGTTGTTGTTTTTAGTGATGTTTGTGATGTTTTATTCATCATTGATCCACAATGTCTAGTGTCAAGTTTGTGAAAACAGCTGAAATTTGCAGCTGTGCTATAAGAATACATCTCAAAATTTGATGTGAACAATTTAGCACAAGAAAGTAACTCTACTAACTCTTTAATACTAAACTGTAAAATGAATCTGGTTATGTTCCTTGTCTCTGAGCATGATTACATAGAGTTATTTTCCTTCAATAGCTGAATAATGAAGAGAGTGAAACCCTAATGAAGTTGCATATGTAAAATAAATTGAATATTATGTACAGTATTTCTTTTATTGCTTTCATTAACACACATGATCCTATAATAGATTACATTAGAATGATTAAGTTCACAAACAAAAAGCAAAGAAAACGTTACACTTTGACATTCATTTCATAGGTGACAAGGCTTAGCCCTGTTTACCTGAACTGTCAGAGGTCATTAGTAACCAAACCCTGCTTTTGTTTAAGGCTTTGTTCACTCGTTTTCAATCACTCTCTTTCCACAGACAAACCCCACCCGGCGCTCTCAGATCCACCAGTGTTACCCACCATCGGCCCACCTCGACCTCCTCTGCACAAACTCAAACCCAGCTCCAAAAAAGACTCAGAGAAGGGAAACCGGAATAAGAAATCTCCTGTGTCCCTGTTCAGTCTGGTGAGCAAGTCCGGTGGGTCTCCGGTGCAGAGCTTCCTGTCCCAGCTGAGCGGCCCGGCGCTGGAGAGTGTGCGCTGGGAGGGGGCGCTGGACGACCCACTGAAAGAGGAGCAGCGCCTGGAGGTGTACCGGGACAACAGACGACAGCGCTACCTCCGGCACAAAGAGATGGAGCAGAGGCAGCATGAGAAGTAAACTGTTACTAATGCAAACAGAACTGTCACAACTCACTGCAACTCTTTCAAACTCTATATACTATATCAGTGGATTGTGATTATTGTATGCTAAAAGCCAACTTTTTCATAACATTTGAACTCTGCGGTCTATGCAACAATGCGGCAAATCCCATACGCTATTACTATAAACAAGTACCGCCTATACATGTATTTTTTTCTTTTTTAACTCTTGTTGGTGCGGCTTATATTCAGGTGACCTCAAACATTGCGGTAATCTTGTATTGTTCTGCAGTGCTCAGAAAATGTATGTTTTCACCTACCACCTATCCCCGCCTACTTGTCTCCCTTTATTAACAGTTGCTTTTAAACATTTTTTTAATTCTAAGTAAAACACGGGGGTTTAAAATTGATATATTGCCACTTTTCCACCAATAAAAAATTAGTGAAAATGAAACTCCGATTACCAAATAAAAGTCCTTTGTTAACAATGGACTTGCCTATGCGTTTTGTGAAAGTTAGCTGTAAAAAGCTAGTTAAAATTTTAAACCTATTGCTTTTCGCAGTTAAATCTTACTATAAAGAGGCTGAGCTTATTAATTCTGCCTATATATGAGAACAAAATGTAAACTGATCTACATATGCCATAGTTTATTACTAAGTACAGAAAACAGTCTGTCTACTTCTTCAAATAGCAGTGATATTCCTTGTTATAACAAACAGAAATTTGGCTATAAATTTGACTGAAATTCATGTCTGTTCACAAACATGCTCTTTTTCAAACAAATAAATCAATACAGTACAATAAATCAAAGATACTTGATATCAGCCAGTATCACTCAAAACACAATTATTACCATTGAGTTTTGAATTATATTGTGTAATCTACTATTTATCATGCAAGTAGCAACTGAACAACTTTGTGAGAATATTAAGTCAAACATGGGTCAGCGTCAGCCAGTAGTCCTTTGAAGTAAAGACTCAATATTGACTGAACCGATATTATTTAACCGATACTCTAATCAACTAATCGATTATTGAAATAATCATCAACTAATTTAGTAATCGAATAATCGTTAACTTGTCCTATGCAAGTTCCATATCATCCAGGAGCCTCAGATTGAACAGAAATAGCTTTTTGATGTAAAAACTTGTTTGCCTGCATCAATTGTTACGATACAAAATTTCAAAATAAAGGAATAGATTTGATTCTTGATTCTAAATATGGAGCCACAATAATTAAAAATGCTTTTTTCACATCAATTATCTATACTATAGATTGGTATTTTCAGCACAAAATACAAATACTTTCTTTTTAAAACATTTTTGTGTTAAACTAGTTTAATAAAGCTCAGGATTTTTTTAAACTCCTCTGAAAATGTCAAACTTTGTCCAGTTAATGTTAATTTTTTTTAAGTGATCAAAGCTTGTTCAAACGAGGATTTAGTTTTAGTTTAGTAATATTTGAACTTCTGTACTTTTGACCCTAAAATCTACATCTCAGGACTCTCTTAAGTGGTGTTACCTCAGCTTAAATTTGACAAAAATCTTGTATTCAAGCCACTTTGCGTCTAAACAACTAATCGATTAATTGAAAGAACAATCGCCCAACTAATCAATTACCAAAATAATCGTTTGTTGCAGCCCTAATTGGTATATTCCCAACTTTGAAACCATAAAAGCACAAACAAACAGTCATTTTCACACAATAGAATGCTGTTTTCAACACAAAATGACAATAAAGCATGAATAACTGAGTATCTAGTTTTCTTGCTTGTATTGGCTTTTGACAACAGGACTATTGCATTATTCTTAAGATATTCATTAAAAATCCAAATTTACCCACACTAAAATACACTATTTATGGGTTTGTATGGACTAAGTGTATAGATGAGGGATTAATACATTGACACAACAGTTTTCAGACTTTTCTGTCATTATCTCTTAATAAGCTTTATTTCTGATACTCGATTTATACCCAGTGTGTTTCCACAGTGACCTCTGCCTCAAAGGACTTGTTCAAACCTTAATAGAGGATTTGCACACTTCATGTTGAGCTTGTAAATTATGTAGAGCTTCCAGAAAGATACAAAGTTGGTGGTTGAGAACTGAAACCGGAGCTGGTTAATACCAGTGACCCAAAGGCGCCGGGTCGAGAGGAACAGAGGAGAAAGATGGATTAGGATGAGGGGACGTCAGCTGATGTTACTGTCCAAATGAGAAACGGAAGACAGCTACACACTGATGGATGCCTTTATTACTCTACAATGCCAATCCCCTATTTCACATTAAGTTTTAAGACTTATAATATAAAATTACTTCACCTTAATCGCCCTAATAAAACCTAAAACAGCCAAATTCATCAAGAACCTTATTGCAACCCTAATTTCCAACTTTATCTTATATTATACGTATTTACCAAGCCTTAATACACTTTTTGATTTATTAATTCACTCTTTGGTCATGAATAATTCATGTTTTTGTTCATGCTTCAGGTCAATTAAAGTGTAGTTATTTAACTTTTTTTTAATAATATCAGCTATTTTTTTTCAAGGCTGACAAGAGATGCAGAAATGTAACAAATTTATTCAACAAATAATAAACATTGTTTTTCCTGCTGGTGGCCTGTAGATGGCGGTAGACTTCATACACACAGAGACATTCCCAGTCTATACACCAGCTACAACAGGACACAAAACAAACTTCACAAAGTCATCCATCCTTCAAAAGAGGCAGTTTAAAGTGTCCCTTCAGACTTGATATAATGGTGTTATAAACAGGACAAAACAGCACTTCCTTTGTGCTGCTTTTGTGGCTCTGTCTTTGTGAGCTGTTTGCGATCCTCCATTGTTACATTGTGTGTGTTTTGTGATTGTTGCTTATTCCAGCAGCTGAGCTCAGGACATCAGACACAGCAGCCGATCACAATAAGGCCACGGTTATTATTGTCTCTGTAACAGGTGTTTCAACCTGTCTGACTGTTTGTGTAATTTTTATGTTTAATCATGTAAAACATTTGTTCTTTATATGAGCTATTGTTAACACATATTGCCTACATTTGTACTCCAAAAGCCTGAAATAAAATAAAAAAGATATATATGTAAACCGGTTAATAATAAATAAAATACATTTTGCTTTTGTCCTGATGTGTGGTGTGAAGCTGCACAAGTCAATAACATGAAGTCTATTGAACGTATGTACAGAAGTGTATTCTTGAGGTATCTGTTGTTGTGGACTGTCACTGTCACAAACCACAGTTTCTGATTGTATAAATGGACAGTCTGTCTGAAAAGTTACATAAATAATGATGAACAACTTTAAAATGTCCTGAATGGCTTCAAGGCAGCTTCAACCAGCTCAGGTCGTCTGATCTGGAACAACAACACATTTACTTTAGCTTCACTTGAAATCCCTAGAGTTAGCTTCTAATTAAACATACTTTGCCTCCATTTTGGTGATGACTCGTCCCGACAGGAGCCTCTCGGCCACTGCAGACACAGCGGGGTCAAAGTTCAGGCTGACCGCTGCAGTCACCTTTTCATCCCTTCAAAGCACAGAACATCATGAACATAAACTGATTTAGTGCTATTTGATTACATCAGTATTACATTAAAGCTTACTTTATGTAGAGTCCCAGAAACTTCCTGTGTTCAACCTTTCCTTTTATGATGACCTCAGTGTAGCCTTCCCCAAAACCTGCCATCGAAACAACAAATTATTATGAATAACCCAATCACTTTATAATAAAAAACATATGTAAGCTCACCTGCATATCTCATGGTTTTACCCAATAGGACGGTCCAATAATAAGGGACAGAGTTCAGTTCAGTCTGTTTGCCCAACATGTTCAGAGCAACTATCTTCCCTGAAAATGCAACCACTGTCAGTGCGTCTGGCCCACATCATTTACAACTAATATATTTATACAGTTATTTAGTTACCATGAGCCTGAGCCATCTGCCAGTGCCCGATGTTGACCTGCTGATCTCCGGCCATGGTCAGAGGGAAGGTGCAGACGTCGCCTCCACAAAACACATCCGGGACATTGGTCTTCATGAACTGCACAAGAAAAGGAAACATGTAAAATCCACGTTTTTCGGTTGTTATAACAGTGTTCTCTCATCATTAGTTTACTCAAAGTTGTATCTGGATTGATCCAAGTTTGTTTGAATAATCTTGTCCTGCTGCTAATGTTCAAAAAATAGCTGTTTTCACCTCCCACCTATCCCCAGAGTTGGCAAGTAACTAAGTATTTTTACTCAAGTACTGTACTTAAGCAGTTTTCTAGAGTATCTGTACTGTACTTGAATATTACAAAATGTGGTGACTTTTTACTTCTTACTTTGTTCAAGAAGTATCTGTATGTTACTCCCTACATTTTAAAAACAAGTTAGCTACTTTTTTAAGTCCAGAAAATCTTTTAAAACTTATTGAAGATGTTTGAACAAATTAACAAGTGAAAATCGACAAAGCTTTATGACTTCTAAAAAAGATTACATATTTGTTGTGATGTGACAAAAATCAATGAATTCTAATTAATTTACTGTAACGCCCATCTCACACTTGACAGCATTACAAACCAACTTTGTGCACTACAAAAAATTTGTATTTCTAGATTGGTTAAAATGTCTTAAAACCTGGATTTTAAAGGGCACTATGTAAGAAAAACAAACAAACAAAGTGATTTCCACTTTTGAACACAAGAGGGAGCCTTTCACATGCATTTTGCCTATTAAGCATGCTGACATCTAGCGTCAATGATCCATATTCCGGCCCGTAATAAAACATTTTAAATACGTATAAATGTATCACAATTGATGTGGATTGTGCTCTCTTAAGTATTCATGTTGTAAAGAATCAATATGATTTAAATGTTTGTGGACTATAAGTGATAATTAAATTCCTCTCAATCTTACATAGTGCCCTTTAACCTTTACTTTTATTGATTTTATTGATAACTTAGCAGTGTGATTGTAGTTTTTACTTTTTGTACTTAAGTAAATTTACACACATTTAATTTTATACTTTTACTCAGTTTCAGCGGGACTTTTACCAGAGTTGTTTTTACACAAGAGGTAACTGTACTTTTACTTGAAGGGTAAACTTTAGTACTGTGCCAGCCACCTCTGCCTATCCCTGCATACTTGTCTGTAATTACTTGCGGTTTTATGATTGCATACCTTGTCGACAACCACAAATTTCTTCTGGTCCATTTTTATTTTAGTCCCCCGAAGTAACTCAGAGTTTGGATTCACACCTAAAAGAGAATAAGTTCAATTTAGCACAACACAGAAAAAAAAATCAACAAAATTATTATTCTCTTACTCACCAATACCAACAATCAAAACATCAGCAGGAACCACTGTCCCGCTTTTCAACACAATGTCCTTCAGCTAAAAGCAAAACTATGTCAATGTTTTTAAAGAAATTAAATATTAACATGTATAATTCTGGTAAATGTACCTTCCCGTTTGTCCCGCGGATCTCAGTCACAAATTCGTTCATATGAAACTTGACGCCTTTGTCCGCCAACATCTACAAACAGACAAAACTTTAACTCTATTATTTAATTTAGTTTATTGCTTTTACACAGCAGATACTGACCGTGAGAGTGATTTTGCCGATTTCTTTTCCCAGAGTGTTTTGGTAAGGGAGGTCACTGCTGCCGATCACTGTGATGTCTGAGGCTTTGTTCAGCATGTACGAGGCCACTTCCATCCCTGAACATCACAACAAACTCAGTATAGGTTTATGATCAAGTACATTTACACAAAAGCAGAGTTGGCAAGTAACAAAGAATTTTTACTCAAGTACTGTACTTAAGTAGTTTTTTGAGTATCTGTACTTTACTTCAGTATTACAAAATTTGGCCACTTTTTATTTTTACTTCTTACATTTTTAAGAAATATCCGTACTTTGTAGTCTCTATAATTTAAAAACAAGTTTCAATAGTTACTTTTTTAAGTCAAGACAGTTTATTCCCTTTTAAAGGCGATGCAGATCTGCTGTGATCTTATATTGTGACTTTTTCCCCATTAAACTACGTATTTAAAAATCCCCAAAACTATCTAACATTTCCCTATTAAGGTAGGTTAAGGTACAGCAGGTTCAGCAGGACTTTTACTTTTATCAAAGTAATTTTTCAGACAAGTAACTGTACTTTTACTTAAGTGGTGAATTTTAGTACTTTTGCCACTACTGCACAAAGGCAAGAAACTTTTAGTCCAACAGGGGCATGAACAACAACCAAGTAGGTTTTCGTGGATGGGTGAAACTTTCTGAAGGTAGAAAATGACCTGCTGAACTGAAATTTAAAGATAAAATAATAAAAATCATACATAGGAGCATTCTTTATCAGAGTTGATTAGATGTATGCCTCACCTTGGTATATTACGGCTAATGGAACAAGGAGGAGGCCCTCCTCCTGGCTCTTCCAGTTAATTTAAAGAAATACATGCCTACTTCAAGTTTCTATATTGTGTTTCGTAATAAAAATACATGCAATTTAGGTTCAAATGCACAATTGAGTGTGTATATTCTTATTCACACTGCAAAAAATTAAAGACAAGATAAAAAATGTCTTGATTCTTGGATTTTAATCTTATTTTCAGAAATTATGACACATTTCACATCTATTTATTTATAAACCGAGATTATTTTCCTTAGGGTTAGGGTTAGGGTTAGGGTTAGGGTAAACTCGAATCTCTTCGAACACTTCAGAAATTCTTTGAAAACATTTCACATTACATTAGCAATTAAATTTTACTCAGCTAAAATTACTCAAATCCAAATGAAAAGTCTGAATTCAAGTCATTTTAAGCAAGACAAAATATAGATTTTTTGCAGTGCAGATTGATTTTAAAGAATACAGTAAAACCTAGATGTGTTTATCAATCTATTAAACTACCAAGTAGGTTTATATTGTAATAATTTATCATTCAGTCATTGTCTTGAGTTATTTTGTAAAAGTCTTATAAGTAAGTGTTGTGCTTCTGTGCTGTATAATCAACAGTTGATAATGTTTAAAAAGTGTTGTTTTTGTTTTGTTTTTGTTTAGCTAAAAATGTAAAAACTGTACCAACAAAAGAGGTTCCCACGAGGACGATCCTGGAGCCCTCGCAGACGGCGTGGATCTGACGAGCATCTTCTGGAGTCTCCAACATCAGCACGTTTTTCAGGTTCATCCCAGGAACGTCCAGGACTTTTCCTCTAAAAGGTACAAGAGTAAATGCAGCTGTGATACTGTCACATAAAAGCGTTCAGCTGATAAATATGACAGTTTTAGTATTTAGTGTTGAAGCACCTGCAGCCGGTGGAGATCAGCACCTGGTCGTAGCTCTGGACCGTCCCGTTGTCGAAGGTGACTGTTTTAGCTTCAGTGTCCAGAGACATTGCCTGAAACAAAACAAAAAAAACAAATTTTTACTTTTTTATTACTGATTTTATCATAAGTCTTTATGCTAATCCCCTGTAATTGTAAAGGAAACTGCTGGGGCGACCTGCATGGACAATCTTTAGATATACTGCTTTAGGTTTAGTCAGCACCACATAAAGCTGAAGGATTTTTCTTTTATGAGTCTGAAAAATGACTGAGATGCAGTGTTGTGCAAGTTACTGTAAAACTGTAACATTTAATTGGAAAGATGAGTCTAATGTAGAAGACAGATTTTCTTTAGGGGAAAATGACCTTAACCTATATAGTTTTAGTTACAGCGATAAAAATGTAATATATTTATATCACAATATTACTGCACTAACTTTCAGCTAATCTGATAGTTGCCTTATGAATGGCATTGTGCAACACTAATCCTTTTACATTAATACTTTACTAGGACAACTGATTCATTTATATAAATGTGACACCACAAAACTATCCTTTCCTCAAGTCAACAGTTGCAGAAATTGTTTTTAACCTGAGGTAAAGATAAACATACACAAATATGTGCTGTGTGAAGCTACGTGACACAAAAACAAGGACAGTGAAAAGAAACTCAGGGTTTGTGGCCCATAAAAACAATGTACAATGTCATTCAAAGATATGTTAAATATTCCAATCTTGGCCAATCATGTCTCTCTAGACCAAGACTTAAAGAATAGGCGCAGGTTTCTTGGAAGGTTATTGACATTTTTGTTTGTCAACAAAATGCACAATCCAGCAGAAAGTGGCAGATTGTTTGCATTTTCAAATGGGCTTACTGAGTGAAATCTGTGTATATTCATCTTGTTTTGTATAATTTAATAGTTGCGGCTCTTTCTGACTTTAATTTTCTGCTAATCATGGCTTTGCGGCTCTTCTGGAATTGCAGACCCCTGGGCTAGATAAATTAATCTTGTAGCCCAGCAAATAGACATATAGCCTACACAAGTCAAGATGTCAAACCTTATTTAAGATTTTAATGTTCAATTCTTCACATGATCAGGAGACTCCACAGAAATCATTCTCCCAGGTTGAGAACCACTGACTTAGATAACCAGTATATAAATAACTGATTATGATTAAGTTAACTACAACAGAGAGAGAGAGAAACTTTTATCCAAATTACAAACACAATCTTTTAATCCATCATCACAAGTAAGAAACCTGGGCGTTATTTTTGACTCTGAGCTGACTTTTATCCCACATATTAAAAACATCACAAAAATAGGTTTTTATCATCTTAGAAACATCGCCAGAGTCCGTCCCATTCTCTCTCGGGCCAACACAGAGACGCTAATGCATGCTTTTATCACCAGTCGTATAGACTATTGTAATGCCCTGCTCTCTGGTCTTCCCAAAAAGTCTATTTCAGGTTTACAATTACTACAAAATTCAGCAGCACGTGTCCTGACTAAGACCAGGGGGCGGGACCACATTACACCGGTTTTAAAATCGCTGCATTGGCTCCCTGTGTGTATTAGGATCGATTTTAAAGTTCTTTTATTGGTTTTTAAATGTCTTAATGGTCTTGGGCCTTCTTATCTTTCAGGACTGCTTTTACCTTATGAACCCTCGCGGACCCTGCGCTCCTCCGGCAGCAGGCTCCTAGTCATTCCCAAAGTCAGGACACACACTCACGGCGAGGCGTCTTTCCAGTTTTATGGCCCCCGTCTATGGAACAGTCTGCCGGAGGACCTCAGGGCCGCAGAGAACATTCAGGTTTTTAAGAGCAGGCTCAAGACCCATCTTTTTAGCTTAGCTTTTAAGTAGTATTTATTGTTTTACATGTATTTATTTATTCTCATTAATATATTTATTTATTTATTACTAGTGTTAGATTTGAGTATTTTTAAGCTTTTCTGTTACACTTTAGTTCTTAGTTTGCCTGTACTTTTTATTTATTTGAATTTCTTAATCACTTTTAGGGTCTCCAGTGTTTCCTCTGAGGAGCCTCTGCACCAGGAGCTGTGGTCGGCTGTGGCTGCTGGACTCTGGCTCATGGGCCCTGGAGGTTTGGTCTTGACCTTATCTCCTCTCTGGGCTCTGGGCTGGTGCCCTGCGGCTGCAGGTGGCACTGCTCCTGGTGCAGACAGCTCCTCTGATGATGCTGCCTTTGGTCCATCTGTACCCAGCCTATGTATGTATGTGAAAGGAGCTGTGTTTCATTGTTTGCGTAAGGGTGTATGTGTTTGTGTGTGTGTGCGGGTGAGTGTGTGTGTGGGGTGGGGTGGGGGGCATGTGGGGGTGCTTGTTATATGGGGGTTGACTGGCGGGGACGGGTGGAGGGTGGGGGGCATGTGGGATTGTTTTTAATTAAATGTAAAGCACTTTGTGTTACATGCATGTATGAAAAGCGCTTTATAAATAAAGTTTGATTTGATTTGATTTGAACAATTATTTAGATCCAATAGCATGCCAGCATCTCGATAGGTATAAGGCTCGACAAACAACGATTATCATGGAAATACTGGCAATGTTTCTTGTCAAGTTTGCAGAACTTCCATAGGGATACATTAGCAAAAATAATATAAAATGGTAAATATAACAGCCGTGGAACAACATGAAAAACTGCTGGGTCAGAATATGTTTTAATACACTACATTTTTGGCATTTAGCAAATGTACTGTATACACAAAGCTGAACTCACCTCTGTCTTGAGCCAAACTTCGATGTCATATTCTTGATAAAACTCCATTCCTCTCATCAATATGCTCTCGCTCTGCACGTTCATCACCTGAAATCAAAAACATTAATTAATTAAGTTGAGTTACATGTTATTTTGTGTTGCTTTGTTTATAAACTGTCAGTGCAGACCTTGCTGAGCCTGGTTTTGTCGTATGGGAGGAGGTAATCTCGCGACACCATGATGATTCGCCCGCTGTAGTTTTCTTGTCGAAGAGTTTCTGCACAACTCAGAGATGTGGCTCCTGCATTTGCACACAAGTAAGAGACAATAAATGTAAGATTTTATAGACTGTGCAAGTGTGATTATGTACTTAAATGAGTTGTCTTTGTCACCACCAGTTCAAGAGTTTTTATTTAGAACTATTTAAGTCTGTAATACCTCCGCCTATCAGCAGAATTGTGTGACCATTTCCAGGTTCTGCTCTTCCCATGTGTTTTAACCTTTTCCCCTGTCGGATGGTCTAAAACACACATATACAAGAAAAGACACAGAATTAAATACTGAACAAATATTTAAATATTTCTCTCTGTAGAAAAGACACTTACCCTTTTGTTTATGGACACATACACTTTGTTGTTTTGAATTTTAACCTGAAAGTGAAGAAATTAGATAAATATATACATTAGACACTATTCAGAAGCAAAACATTATGGTTAATAACAGCACATAGTATTGTAAATGTATTTTTGCTTAAATATAACTTCTTAAGATATCATAACACATTATCATTTGAAGTCCCTTGTGCATTTATAATCTTAATAATCTTAAAGAAACACTGTGTAATCCTTTGACCAAAATAAGCTTAAATAAAAGCATGTTTCTGTCATTTAAATGTTCACTATATGAATAATAAAAATCTGTGTTTTTACTTTGAGCACTGTTGCATGTCCACAAAATGGACTATTTTAATGAAACTGATTTGTTTCAGGAAAAGATTGTTCTTTGCTGTATGTATATTTTTTTCACATTAAAGCGATAATGGAAAAGTATCACTATTAACAAAGTATAGTTTTAGCTCAGTGTTTCCCAACCAGGGGTACTTGGACCCTCCGGGGTACGCGAGCCCTTTCCCGGGAGTACTTGGAAGGATTTCAAACTTTAATAAAAGGTTAAATGTATTTTGAATTAATTTAAAAATGTTATCTGTGATGATTATATTACTTTTGAGACTTTTTAAGCCAGCATTTTACAAAGAAACAAGAAAATACAAAAACATCAATTGGCTGTATTCTACTAGAAAATCAGTTTGTTTACCAAAAAGCACAAGTTACTCGGCGTGTGAGACAAATTTAGGTGGGTATTTGGGACAAAAAAGTTTCTATAGATAAATACCTATTTGTACTTATCGCAACAATTTCTTAGTGAGATGCAGAAATTTCTCATCTTATCTAATTTTTGTACCTTGTGGCAGGGCAGACTGTCGACGCCGGGAAACTCCTCTACATCTCCAGTGTGAGTGTTGAAACAAGAGCCATGCCACGGACAGCGCACTTTGGTCCCCGAAATCACCCCTGAACACAAACGTTTGCATCATTTATAAATATTCTTGAATCTAGTTGAGAAATACAGTACATCCAATAATTATCAGAACAAATGTGTTGCTTGCAAACTAAAAAATAAATAATCTGTAGCACATAAGGAGCATCTTGGCAGTCAAACAGTTTTGATCCTTAGTTTAAAAAGAAGCCTTACCTTTGCTGAGAGGAGCTCCATAGTGAGTGCACTGGTTTTCCAGAGCAGAGTATTTGCCTTCAGTCCGAGTCAGCAGCAGTGTGTGACCTCCCACCTCCACCTCCATCATCCTAAAGGCACAACATCAGGTAAATGAGTTGTTCTAAGAATAGCATAGGTATATCCAAAACTGTCTAGAGTCTATTCACATTGTTTAATTTTGATTATTCTTATTAGCCAATATAGGCTTTGGAGCAGTAGTTCTCAAACATCTGACACTAAGTACCACCTGTGACAGTATTTTTGTTTCAAGGACCACTAGATCTTAGCCCAAACTTTATTAGTTCTAAATTTCAGCTAAACATGCTAAAAATGAGGCTGAGCTAGGTCGAAAATAAAACTGAATTGTGGCGAAGTTTAATTCTTAATCTTAAAAAAAAAATCTTCACAATAATCTTTTTATTGGATTTCTTTGTTTATCTGAATATATACAAGACGTTCTTTAAAAATAAATTGAGTGTGTATCTTACGTGTTAGCATTATCACAGAATTTTTTTTTTAACTTTATCCTGGTTTAACCTTTTTTTTCTATTAAGCTTAAAATCTTATTTCATGGTTGTGAATGTTAACATCACACTAGGAAATTTAGATTTGTTACCTACCAATTATGTGTGCTAAGTGAGCCACAACTTCTCTAATGCCAAAGAAATTACTTGGTCAGAAAATGTGTTTGTTTTGTGTTAATATTACTATTTCCAAGGTGTGACAATCTACAACTTTTTAAAAGCCTATTAATATACGTTTGACAGTCAGTTTGATAAGAGTGTTTTTCTTACTGTCCCTCCTGCAGCTGAGACTCCAGACACACAGCCTCTGTCACCTCGTCCTGGTCCTCGTCTGGATCAGACTCTAGAAGACAGGCTGAGCACAGCACAAAAAAAAATGATTTTACATTTGTAGCTTGATATCCACATTTTAATATACCCAATGAAACTAATTGGACTGTGTTTACAATTATTTACTTACAACTCCTTAAATGATGCTAATGCTACGACATTTATCAATAATATTAATCTATCACGAGAGCTTAAATATCGTAAAACAACAGCTTTATTCTTAGATGTTCACTGTATGTAAGTTTTTTGGTTCAGCAACTTGTTATTGCTTTGCCTGTCAGTATTAATTAATATTTAACATTTAATTAATTCAATGTTTACTTGATTTGTTTGTCTCTACTATGCTATCATGTGGAACATTTTAAGAACAGCTGAAACATCTTCATGAACGTAAAAAGATTTAGGATGGTTTGTTAGAAAACTACATAAAGCTCATTTAAGTGTGACTAGAGAAAAAGGAATTTATAAAACATTTATTCATTTACTATCTATTGTAAGGTTGGGCAATATGGAGGGATTTAAATCAAAATTTTGATTCAGTTTTATTTCTGTTTGTGGCCAAACTAGCTTTTAGTTATGGCTTCATTAACAGCTTTGAATTCTGTGCCATTTAACAGAAAGATGAATCAAAGCTATTCCCTCAAACCAGATTTTTACTGACTGTTTAGCTCTTGATTCAAAAAGCCAAACTAAAACATCTGCTGTCAATTATTTAGTTTGGATTTGACCAAATTTCTCTCTCTCTCTTTTTTTTAATCAATAGCTCAGATCTATTTTTTGAAGATTACTCACGTGGCTTGGTCCCAGACATGTTCCTGGTTCGACAGCAGATTCACAAATGAAAAAAACCTTCTCTTCTGCCTCACAAAATGTCACAAAAACAATATATTTCACTAAACAAAACCATGGTCCACAATGAACACTCCATGTCTGCACCTGCTACAACAGACAAGTCATCTTTAAACCATCTGCTGTGATCAATGTTTCCTTTTGGTTTAAGTTTTAGGGTTAAATTTGGTGATGCCTGCGCTCATGTCCCGTTCAGTATTGTCCACAGAAAAGCGCTGGTCCTTTTGTGAGGGACAAACCACAGAGAGAGAAAAGGCTGACTGGGCATTCACCTCTGAAAAGACTCAACAAAGAAAAAGTGACAAATGCAACTGATTCATTTCAACTGGTCATTTTTTTAAGGTCTTTTATTACACAAACAATGATTTCTGTGAGATTTTAATCTTGTTTAAATGTAAGACCAATAGTACTGATAGGAGAAATTTGTGACCTTGCTTTGAGTGCCTTGAAAGGTGGAAACAAACAAAGTAAAAAACAAAAACATGCCTTAATTTTCTCTTTGTAACTGGGCAAGCCATACAAAATATTGGACCAGTGGTGCCTAAAGTGTGGTCTGATTAGGCCTACGTAGGGATCTTTTTGATTAAATCCAAAGGACACCAAATCAGGTGTAATCTGCTAAAACAGCAGTCCCTAAACTTTTTTCTTGTAATGACTGGTCCCATCACAATTTTCTTTTTTCAGGGACCAGTCGAGGTTGAGTAGCACCAATAACATCAACAATGTAAAATGCATACAGCTGATTATTGTGTTTATTTTTAGCTCTTAGTGCTTGAATTGCTGTTTATCAGGTGAAATGGTTCTATATTTTAAGTAAAGCAGAGGTAGACTATAAAATAAAAATAAAATATATTTGAAAAGTTTTTCTAGGGCTGTGTTGCAGATGCCCTGCCCTGGACTGGTGGTTGGCGTCCTAAAACATGTTACATAAAACAAGACAATTCAGTCTCATCTCTTACAAAACATGTTTTGAATGCAAGATAAAAAAATCATATTGAATAGCGCTAATTTAGAACAATTATATGATGCAATCATTATTAACAATGTATTTATTTGCAGTAATACCTTACGTTTCTATAAAACATTACTCTGAATCATTTCTATTTTCTAACAGTGATGTCTCTAGCTAAGCAAACGTCTTGTATCAGTCTCTACATGATGAGTTTTTGGTTCTTGAACAGGCTGACCAGAGTGGGCCCTTTACAGTTGGTGTCGTTGTGGCGCTGTTCTCTGATTTTGGGCAGTAGAACCCTCTCGGTCCTGGCTTCTGTCTCGTAGTGTGGACACATCTTCAGGTGCTCCGACAGCGGTGGGACGTCCCGAAAACACCAGGAGTCCACAGGAGCAAAGAAAGTGCTGAACTCCCAAATCTAAAAGACATCATAATATATTTTTGTAGCTAAGCTATTTTACATGTAAGTAAATGGTTGACAAATGAGGTCCTAAGTTGTTTTTCTTTTTATATTGTTGTCCAGACAATTTCAAAAACTGACTGTAACTGAACTAGTTTCATTGAACAGCTTAAAGAAAATAAACTTTTTTCTTTTGCAGACGAACCTTGTGTGTGACCCTCCACTTTGCCGACCCATTGGAGGAGGTCTTCCTGTCCCAGTGCAGAGTGACCATGCCCCTGTCCTGCAGCTGAGTAGAGGACACCTGTCTCATGAGGCGGGACACCAGAGCGAGCTGGGACAGAGACAGACTGTCCAGGAAACTGGCCATGTGACACAGCACTTCATAAGGCAGCGAGCTCAGAGCGTCCCCTCCTGCAGTATGAGGCCCTCTCCTCTGAGGGGCGCTCTGAGAACTGCTGTAGGCCTTGTCCTGGATAGAGGAGAGGAAGGGTGGAGGCTGAAGCATCCCAACTCTCCACTGCAAGGAAATAGGTAAATCATTAATGTTTTAATCATAGATGCAAAGAGTAGTTGAAAACATTTTTATAGCGCATCAGGTCACACTGGCAAGTTTCAAAGTTACTTACTTGTCACCACAATGTCAACAATCAAACTGAAATATTTTCATTTCAAATTATGCAGTCATACAAAGAGAAATGGTGCAGTGTGCTACTTTGGCCAATAGAAGGTGCCAAATATGACATGTGATATGCATTCATTACACAAACTGAAAATGATTTTACATGTTACACCAAGACTCTTTCTCACTTGTAGTTGACAGTAGCCTCATAGGTTGATGGTCGAAACCTCCTCTGACTGTAGGTGCAGCCCAGATAAGCCAAAGGACAGCGCTGCTCAAACCAGCCGTTCACACTCATCTGGATGTCACTGTGGATGTTCCTGCAAAAAACACAATCAGAAGGTCATTATTTCACAGGAAGGTTAGAAAAAGAAAGTTAGAAAAGATAATACATCATAATGTATTCAATCATCACTAGAGGTAGCTGTCCCGTTCCACAAATATGATTTGGAGGCCAGACCTGGATATATTTGGGGTTTTTATGGTCACTATGATACAACAGCACATACTGTGTTGTAAAACAAAGTCATAACAGCAGGCCTCACTTGTAGTGGCGTCCGTACTCTCGGCGCTGGAAGCTCTGTCCGCAGAGGAAGGTGAAGGCGGAGCTGGCCTTGTGATGGCAGCTGGTCGTGCTCTCCACCTGCAGCTGGAGGTGCAGCTCCGGGGCTTTGGCCTGGGATAGGTCCCACAGACTTGCATCACTGCGGAACGGAGTGGACAGAAAGCTGTACGTCTGTGTGCCCGTGTCTGTGAGCAAAGTGTCTGTGGACACGCTCTCTGCGATCATGTGACCACGGCGCTCCAGCTCCAGAGAGCACAGCAGTGAGGCCTGGACAGGTGACACAGACAGGAGACAAGACAGGACAGGTGAGACAAGACAACAGGAGGCTTATTTTACTATGTTTAACCAGGTCATATTTTGTTTGAAATGTTCTCTAGTCGTGTAATAGCTGTAATATCACTAAATTGCTATCTTCCTTCATATCTATTAAATATAAATGTAGAAGGCCATTCCTCTATCCTCACCTGTATCTCCTCCCAAACAGGCATGTCCTGCAGCGCCACCCCGAGGTCGCTGGTGTCCACTGCTTTCACCTCCCTCTTTTTGAACCATGGGTTTCTGATTCGACTGGGTCTAGCTTCAAAACTGGTTGGGACTTTGAATGTTCGCACCGTAATAATCTTCATGGGCTCTATGCGTCCGTAAGTGAAAGATTTCTTCTTCACTATGGGACACGCCGCAGCTGGGACAGGGGCCTTAGTCTGTTTGCTCACAGCTGCTGTTGCCCCTGAACACCCTTCATCTTCCTCTGATAAAGTGCCTAAACATTTATCTTGTGCTTTGCTGGGTTCTGCACCTGCTTCTCTACATCCACCCATCTCCATGCTGAACATACGCTCCCAGGCGTTGTAGCTCTCCAAAAGCTCAGGTTTGACTCCTTGCTGGAAAGCCAGTGCCTCTCTTTCTGCTTGGGTCAGCTCTCGCTCCGGAGCAATATCCAACAGCTCTTCCAAAATATCCTCTTCATCCTCTTCATCATCATTGTTGTCTTTCGCATTGAGGATATTAAAGCTGTACTTATCAAACGACTGCCATGTTGTTGGTTTTGAAGCTGCCTCTTTTATCATTGCAGCTTTTTTGAGTTTTTCTTTCTCTCGCCTCTTTTCTTCAATTTATCTTCCTTCTCTACTCTCTCAGTCAACTCTGGAAACAGTTTTTTCATTTTCAGCGAGTGAAAAAGCCTGTTCTGATCTTTCAAAGCCATTGCTAAATCTAAACATCCTCCTTTGGCTCTTTCACTCATCAAATTTTCATGTAACTCTGGGCTTTGGTGTGAATGGGCGTCTTGAGCAGGCCATCGGTTCCACTCCATAGAGCAGGAGATCACACTGGCAGGACAGAACTGGAGGTGCTCTGCCCTGGATGAGCGGGGCATTTGGAGGGGACACCCGAACTCAGCGTTGATGCAGGGGACTCGGACATTGGGGCAGAGCAGCAGGTGGTCCTCCTCTTTGCACAGGTGGAAGAGCGCCCCACACAGGAGGCGACAGGTGCTGATGGACAGCAGACGGAGGGCTCGACCCGGGCTCTGCAGCGCCGCGTGTAGCAGGAGTCCAGTGGGTGTGGCCTCCTTTATGACGGTCACGGGACGAACGGGAACGAGAGCTCTGAGGAGGAGATGTGAAATGTGTTGACAGGAATTATACTTGTTCCATAGTGAGGTTTAAGAGATATAACAAATTACAGTGCAAAATTAGTTCAGTCATGTCAAGTTTCTCAAGTAATACTATCAGTTATAGGATATACCTATAGAATTTTGCTCTAGCTACATAAGTGGTCAAATTTTATTTTATTTTCTTGACCTTTATTTAACCAGGAAAGTCCCAATGAAATTCAGGACTCCTCTCTTTTGGAAAGGAGTCCTGAATTTGTGTTTTGAACTGAATTCAAGACCATGCTTCTTATTTCAAGCCAAAATATTTGCCACTGGGTTAAAAAAACTGTTCTTACCCCATTGGCAAATTTTTATTCTTATTTTAAGCCAATTTCTCTTATAACCAGTTAAAAATATCTTGATACCAGTGACATTCTGAATCCAAGTCATTTTAAAGGGGTCCTATTATGTCAAATTCATTTTTCTAAGTTTTTAATCTTGTTATAATGGCTTCCTTTATCATTAGTTTACATAAAGTTATATTTGAATTGATTCCTGCATGTATGAGTAATCTTGTTTTGTTCTTCAGCTGGAGCTCAAGTGCTACCACCTATCCCCTCCCACTTGTCTGTATTTACTTTCAAAAGATTAATACAAGTGAAGCATACAGTATATGGTTCAAAACTGTCCCATAACCACTTTCCAACAATATAATTTGTTATTTAAAATCTGTTGCTTTTTACAGTTACATTTTAAACTGAAGAGGCGGGGCTTATCACATCTGCAGTTTTGAACAGGAAGTCAATGGAGCTGTTCCTATTTTTAAGTTGTTTTAGATCAACTTTGTGTTTACAATGAATAAAAGGTAATTTACTGATCTGCATATGATCTAGTTTCACACTAAATAATAAAAAAAAAACACAATAGGTCACCTTTAATCAAGTCTACATTTACAGTTTTTGCAGTGTAGCATCTTTAGTCTCTTTTATAGCTTTGATCCTAACACAAAATGTTGCCTGTGCTGGAACTGACAACAGCCAAAACAAAGCAGGCTCTAAATTTGCGACACATTCTTAGCTATCAAAAACCAAAAATTTGCTTACAGCGAGTTTTCCACGGGTCACTTTCTCATAACTCTGGCCACTTTGAAGACCCATCATGGCAACACATAACACTTCTCTTTTTTGGCAAGAGACTGGGATTTCTTTAACTCTACACCCCATGTGACTACCGACAAATATAACTTGTATATCGCAACTTGGTGGAACAGCATCAAGTCACTGCTAAAACATTTGTGAGAATATGAATTTACTTATATCTTTTGCATTCGGCTGTTTCTGCACCAGTAAAGAGCAGCTACATGCAAACACGCTGTTAATATTAATCTTGATAAATGACAAAACGTTCTGCAACATGCACAAAGAACCAATTGTGTGTCTGACTTGAACAAAACTGTAGATCCTACCATTCTAGGCTCATCCATTGGTGTCACTCGAGTGCTTTTGCTGTTGGAAAAAAATAGTCCTGATCTAGTTTATTCCTAATCCTTTATGCGTCTAAAGGACATAGACTGTGCCTTTGCTCCGTCATGTATTTTGGGGAGTGTGTGACTGCACTTAAAATGTGTGTTAGTTAAAAATAGCGCTGAACTGTCCATGAAATGCTACACAGGTGCTTTCCAACGTGGCTAGAGTTACTGGGCCCAGGACACTTACATCAGGAAGACTTAACGTTATGTGTGTCGTTTAGTTTAGCAGTTTGGTTTTGTACCTTCACCTTGTACAATAGATGGAAAGTATTTGATAGTTTTTGTGTCAATCGATGGGGTGGTGTTTCTGCTTCGAAAACTTTGGGATTTTATCTAGATTTTAAGGGACTAATAAAATCTGCTTGCACTCACGGTAGGTAAGAATTGTGATAGCAACGTTTTGTTATTATGTGAGTTGTCTGTGAGTTATAATATTTTAGCTATAATGCAAAATGCTTAATACTCTTGGGAAAAGCCATTTTTATCACTGTATAAACAAAGCGTAAATGTAGGTCAGTTTGTAAACAGAGGTCAACAATGTATTGCTTGTGAATGTTGTTTGAAAATATGCAAAAACTGTAAAAATTTTATATTTTTTATAGTAACAATGTGACAAAAATGTATTAAATGAAAACTGAATAATATAGTAAACTTTAAAGGGAACATTATATCCAAAAATTACTTTTTTGAGTTTTTACTCCTATTTTAAAATGGCTTCCTTACCAAAAACACAGTTTGAAGTTGATGTCGTAGATAGATATTCTGCACTGCTTTTAAATCATCCAGACTCAATTTGTGCATTTCTGCTGCATTAGCATATAGGCAAGATTGGTTTGATTATTTACCCTGTGTAGTTTCCTTTGCAGCCAGTAGCTGGAGCTATAACTCAATTCTTTAAACTGTCATAATGCATCTAATATATTCTATTTTGTTATATTGATGCATTTTGTGATTAGTTTCATTGAAAATTTCATTTGTCAGCTAATCATTTTAAAGATATGGTTTAAAATGTTGTATTTATTTATTATTTTATGAATATAGCATTATGAAGCTTTCATTCATTTTCTACCGCTTAATCCCTGGACAGTGGCCAACTCGTTGCAGGGTTAGACAAAGGTGACACGGGGAGAACATGCAAACTCCACACAGAGAGATTGTGAGATGTTGATATGGTCCGACCCGGGAATCGAACCCACGACCTCCTTGTTGGGAAGCCAGAGCTCTAACCACTCTGCTACTGTCTACCCCACATTTCAAAACAATATTGAGATAATCAGTTTAGGTGGTTGCCCTCACCTAAAATCCACCTGCACTTGACATTCTTCTTAATAGTTGCACTTGGTTGAAATGATTTTTGTACGTGACTTTTTTTTTTTTTAAATAATGTGTTGACCATTGTGTTAACAGTGATTGTTTTCATTTTACAGAAGTTGCCGAAGTCTGATACCTGCAGCTATGGTGAGTCACAGATTTTTCGTTGTTAAATTTGATAATATTAAACCATTTTCAGTTGTTATTTACTAGAACAATAAACAAATCCCACAAGACAAGATTTTATAAAATAAGATGTATAATTCTTTGTCATTTCTGGTTTAAAGCTGCTCTAGAGTCTGCCCAGGTCACTTTTCTTGGCAGTACACTTTAGTTCTATTAAGGTAACATGTTAACTTCTCGGCCTTCTGTAATAGAGACAACAACATTTGATGATTGATTGGGTAATGTAAGTTAGGCTAATTGCAGCAAACCGCAAATAAACCGGAAGTGTGCTGCCAAGAAAAGCAGGCGTGACAGAATAAAGTGGCAAAACAAGGGCAGAACTATACATTTGTTTACATAGTTACAATTCTTGATAAACTTTGATTAATTACAATAAATCAAACTCTCTTGAATCTGTCCCTTAGAGCTCTCGTTCCCGTGCTTCTCGTGAGCGCCGTAAAGGTGGCCACACCCACTGCGACTCCTGCTACACGCGGCGCTGCAGAGCCCGGGTCGAGCCCTCCGTCTGCTGTCCCATCAGCACCTGTCGCCTCCTGTGTGGGGCGCTCTTCCACCTGTGCAAAGAGGAGGACCACCTGCTGCTCTGCCCCAATGTCCGAGTCCCCTGCATCAACGCTGAGTTCGGGTGTCCACTCCAAATGCTCCGCTCATCCAGGGCAGAGCACCTCCAGTTCTGTCCCGCCAGTGTGATCTCCTGCTCTATGGAGTGGCTCAGGTGGCTTGAAGATGAAACAAACCCCAATAATTTTTTAGCTTTGCAAGAAATGTGTTGAAGGAGAGATGCGAGCAGCGTGAAGAGGCGCTGGATGTCAGTTTGGCTTTGGTGGATCAGTCTGAGCTGTATTCACGACTCAAAATGAAGCCACTTTACCCAGAGCTGATGGATCCGGAGGAGGAGGAGGAAGGAGAAGAAGAGGAGAGGAAACAGGAGAGCGCTGTGGGAGGGGCTGTGAACGGAGAAGATGAAGAAGAGCAAGGTCAGGCTTTTTGGCGGATTCTAATTACCAATATATTACATTTTAACAACTATAGGCACATATTCTGTTTGGCAGGGCCCAGACCAGACAATAAGAGAGAGACAGACCCAACATAGACATTATATACAGTGTACACATCAATCAGTTTATGTACAAGTGTGCCACAATGTAAAACTCAAGTTTATCTAAACACACCTCATAGTAAAGTTTGTCTGCATTAATTTGTTTAGCCTATTTTACTTGCAGTTGAAATAACATAAAAAATGCAGGCTAAAATTTGCACAAAATAGTTTCCCATTTATACATGGTATTAGAATTTAAACATTTTTAAACATTGATGTACAATTGGCCTGCTTCTTTAAAGATCCTCAGTTATTTCTCTTTCGAGTTCGCCTCCAATTTGCAAACAGTTTATTTTAAATGGTAGGTCAAAACTTAAATAATGCAAAAATATCTAGATCATGTTAGGTCTTTAATCGACTAATGAAATTCTTGATCGATGAGTTGACTAAAGGATTTGTGGCAAAAGCTTTCAATCCTAACAAGTTTAAGATTTGTAAATGCACTGACAAGACCATGAGACTGCAATTCTGAACATTTATGCAAAAAAACTACTGTATAGTAAACTTTATTTATCAGTAAAAAGGAAGCCACAATTTATTCCCAGATATTATTAATACTTACAACATGGCGTCGTCTTTTTGCTGTTGTGAATATAAGTCACTCAACTAAACAACTTAGAATTTGCTGCCTTAATCCGCAATCGTTGTAGAAGAATTTAGCAAATGTACAGACACAGAGGCAAAAACAAATGCTCAAGTAAAAATAAAAATACCATGTAAAAACAGCAATGACAATAAAATTATTCAAGTGACCTAAAAATGTAAAACTCTTAACTTGTGTAATTGTAATCCCGATTAAACAATGCTCTTAGTTTTTTATTGAAGGAAGTAACTGAACCCTTTTCCTGGTCATTGTGAAGCCATAAAGGATTTTTTTTTGCAGAGATGTGATTTGAACACTGAGGAAGGAAAAAAAACATAAGCCGTTAGCAGTTTCAGTTATTTGTTCATATTGCACTTGTAAGCTTAGCAAGCACCTCAACAAAATGTCGATGACTCACTCCAATCACATTCAGATTCGAGGGCTCATGCAATGCTCAACAACAACAATAGGAACTGGTGTTTTATCATAATTCACACATTTAGATTTTCTTATTCATGAGTATCAAGTTCAAAGATCTCTTCTTCTTGAACCTAACCCTTTACATTCCGGCGACCCTTCGAAGGGCCGTTCCACTTTTTCTTCAAAAATTTTATTTTGTTGAGTGTCTTAAAAATGGATACTATGAAGAACCTGGATAGGTTAAATATAAAAATCCCATTGTGTCCCTTTTATTTAGAGCAAAATCAGCCTCTAGGACGATCCAGACTCTGTTTCTACTGTAAACCTCCAAAATAAAAAAAGTCCCCTAAAATTCAAAAATGTTAATAGAACTTTTGCATTGGCTCCGCCTGGATTTTTTTGAGTAATTTTGTGTCCCCAAAACTAATTTTTTCCTCATGTGCCTTCAGCTTTTACAGAGAAATTGTCAAACCCTAAAATATGCCAAGTCTAGAGTCATTGCTGTCTCTTTATCTACAAAAAAAAAAATTTAGGCAGAATTTAGAATTTGTTTTTTTTTTGCTTGGAGAAAGTTCTCACTTCTGATGAGAGCCTGTTGGAAAAAAAAGACCGAAATGAGAAGAAAAAGCATTAGCTCAGTTGAAGAAATAATAAAAATATAGGTCCTCACTCAATCTCTAAATTAAGTAGGATACACTTTTAAATCCTTGAATTGCTGCTGAGGTGAATAAAATTATAAGGGCTTGATTTATCAAGCCAGGTGCTAAATTGCAGGTGCAAACTGAAAGAAAAAAAAAAAAAAAAAATTATTATAAAAAATATATATGTTATTTACTAGCAATTTATACATACTTTAATATTGGAAGATGTACATTTTACATATTACACATAGGAGATATGCACCACCGCGTTTTTGCTCCCCCTAACCTGTTTTGCTTCATAAATCTGGCCCTAAGTGTCTTCATAAAAATCATATACTTTAACGTGATTGATTTATTCCAGCTAACCAATAGAGGAAGTGGGTGGGAGCAAAAAGTGTATTAAAGGAGACATATTGTATGTGTGTTTTAAGTATAAAAATAATTATAATTTTTTTCCATTGAAAACTCTTAATTCAGAATAAAACAGGTGCATTGATGTCCTGTTCAAAACTGTAAGATTACTTGTGAATCACAATATGACAAGTTCACCAAAAGTGTGAATCGTCACCGAGATGAGCTCACAATTCAATTTTTTATTTTTATTAACATTTTTCTTGACTGTAGAAAAGACTCTGCAAGGATAACATAAAACAAGACACAACACAACATGACAAACACAATAAACAGTCATAGTAAATTATCACCAAAACAAAAGTAGCTCAAAACAACAACAACAAAAAACCCAAACTAAACCAAAAAAGATAAACGTAATGACGGGGAATGTCAAATGGAAGGGAGGGGTAGAACAGTTTTCAACAGCAACAATGACGAACAGCGTTAACAAAAAGATGATGGGTAACTGTTAAAAAACGAAATAAAAAAGTTGAAAGTTGATTTTTGTAATGCTGTCTGGGTAATTCCACAAATTCATATTGGTTCCTTCACATCTACAGTGTCGCCTGCGCCTGCTCCAGTGTGTGAGCCTGTCATCGCAGAGGAACCAGTCAGAATGTCCCGCAGTGAGATGTTAAGCATTATAAAGGAGAAGACTAGTATTATGGACATGATGTTTGGGATGGAGCGAGGGGCGTGCGCTGTGGCTGAGACAAAACAAGATGAACCAGCACCGAAAAAAGAAGATAAAAAGCAAAAAAGTGAGCCAAGCAACGCAGAAAAACATGACTCTGCTGCTGAGGGTGAAGCGGACACTAGTAAAACGGGACAGGCCCCTTGGCAGCAGGGCGTGTTGGAGAGACTGAGGAGGGAGCTGACCCCTCAGGAGTATAACATGTACATAGTGCACCACTGTCGGATGCTGTTGGCGTTCGGACAAATCGAAGCCTGTACGCCCCGAGAGAGGGACTTTGTTTACGGAAGTCTGGAGCCGATTCCAGTCCAGACTCTTCGATCTTTCAAGGTGCATTAAAGGTTTTCATCAAAGAATCCAGTCATGTTAATCTGTAATTTTAAGAAAGTAACAGCAGATGGTAACAGCTGCTTTTAAACTGTGTTCAAAAAGAAAAAAAAATACTGTGATTGAAAAAGTGATTGCTGTGATTAACTTAAAGAGATTGCAATTCAGTCATGT
Source organism: Mugilogobius chulae (assembly GCA_038363315.1). Lineage (NCBI taxonomy): Eukaryota > Metazoa > Chordata > Actinopteri > Gobiiformes > Gobiidae > Mugilogobius > Mugilogobius chulae. The sequence goes on along the minus strand of CM076399.1, from coordinate 23,261,240 downwards.
CAAATTGTTAATTATTTAGATGTGCTTTTTTTAAATTTTGAGCTTCATCCTGTCTGTAAAAACATGGAATTTGGAGCAGAAAACAATCTTTGGAAGAAGAAATTTAATTGTTTCTTGTGTTAAATGACAGAAATCAGTAGTCTGTTTAGTTTATGTTCCAGAAAGCAATAACAAAAGCTTATTTTCTTTGCAAACTTTTAAATAAATCGAGAATTGACATCAATCAACATGGGGGGGGAAACCAAATCATGATAAATTTGTTCCCCTGATCATCCAACTCTAAAATAACAGAGATTTAAACTGTAGAAAAGCAGATGAACTATAAATCTAAAGTCAGAAGAGCAGAGGTCCCTTTAAAGATCACATGTTATGTATGTTTTGTGTTCTATTTAACTTTGACTGTAAGACAGATATTAATTCAGTGTGATGTAGTTGAACAAAGACAAGTCCAACTTTAAACCCAATAGAATCTAGGTCTACACATTCATTCACATTTAAACTCATTTATTTGAAACAGAATTACAATTTTGTGCATATATCATGTTACCTCTCTCCTCTTCTCAGATCCCAGACAGTTATCACTACAGATACAGAGCTCATCTGTACGACCCTTCAGCTCGAGCCCAGAGCGAGCCAAAAGAGACCGACACCTCAGACCTGGGCTCCTCTGAGGACCAGTGGTTCAGCGACGAGGCCAAAATGACACTTCTGGGGTACGCCGACAGGGAGGTCATGGGCCACAAGGTAAAGAATTAAATATGTACTCAAAATGTATATGTTTGGAGCTATACGCAAAACAATGGTTCAAAAACATGATTGGACAGTTTTCCATTTCTGGAAAGCTAAATGCATGAAAAACGACTATATTATAAAGCTTCTAGCTCTCATAAACCCCTTTACCATTGGTTTTACATGATATCTACTGTAAGTTTAAAGCCATACTGTAGCATTCTATTGGCCAGTGGTTCTCAGCCTGGGGTTGTAAAATTGTTTTTTTGGACTCCCCTGAGGCTATGACATTAGCAACCAAATGCAGTGAAAGCTAAAGGAATATGCTGCAGATGACGTTTTCTACAGTTACCGCTTCAAAATAAAGCTAAACATAAGACTAAACACTATTTTGTCAATTAGCAGATAACCTTCATTATGTGTTTTAGGGTCATGAACAGTGTGAAAAAGTTTTGAAAAAGTAATGATTACACATTACTTATTACTTTTTAATAGTTACACTACTTAGTTACTACCCTAAGAAAGTAACTTAGTTACATTACTTTGTGTGTTTTATTGCAAACATCGATCAAAAGCGGGATTTAAAATTGTATTATTTGCATTTAAACAAAGGCAAACAACAAATACAGCAGCTTAAATAGGCTCAAATTCAGTAAAATCCCCATTAAAAAGGATTTTGGGCACTGTTCTTGCTACTGATCTGTGTCACTAAACCATTCAATCCCACACAATAAGTCACTTTTGTAGACTATTTTTAACTTAAAAGTAACTAAAAGTTTTTTGTTAGTAAATGTAAATTAATTAGTATTTTAGTTACTGAAAAATGTTATCTAATTACAGTAACTAAGTTAGACGCAACACTGGTCATGAATGCCTGTGGTTGTTATTTTGGCTGTCGCAACTGAAAAAAAGTTGAGAACCACTGTGATTATCTCTATTGAGAAAAGATGATTGCAGACACTTCTCCAAAAATCTTACACGTATGCACCTTAAACCTTTGGAATCACATCATGATGCACGCTTTGATTAATGAATATTTGGTGTAATTATGGTCACTTGGAACTTAAGCTCAAATCAAATACTGTAAATTTACTGACATTATAAACTTTTTGTTGTAGATCTGTGAAGTGAAGGGCACAGATGGACTCTACGTTGACGAGGGCACGCAGACGTTTTCTTTCCGATCTGCTCCGTTCACGTCAAAGACCAAACTCTGTGATGTTATAAAAGACACAGACAAACCGCCCAAACTTCACCTGCAGCTTCAGGCCGAGTCTGTGAACAGCAGAAACAACCGAGTGAGCGCCTTCGCCTTCGTCTGTGGACACGTTTTCCACCGCAGGGAATACGCCACTCATGTCAGGTATTTGGGACTCAATATCAGTCGCCAATATGTTATGGTCATCTGTCTTCAATCATGTGTTTTAGTTATGATTTGTGGCTTTTTGTTTATTAAAAAATATTAAAGTAAAGCTAAACGCAGTTCCAGTAATTTTGTTGGCAATTTTAAAGAACCGTGAACAAATTAGCAGGTTTCAGGTCAAAATCGTCCCAAACTGTCTGTCTCAGTCTAAAGGCCAGTGTCATTTCTTGCCTCTATGAGACATCTGCATTGATTTGTCCATTCAGAACTTTGTGCTGATTACAAACACCTGCTGTGAAGCCTAGCTTCATAAGTGTAGCCCAATGCCATCTTTTTCTGTTTAAGTTTGTTTGCATACACTACAAAAACTATTAACTATTGCTTAAAACTACTTGGAATCAGAATTTTAATCCAAAATTGAGCAGTTTTCACTGGGTAAGATTTATTTGCTTATGTAATGTAGAATTTTCCTGGTTTCAATGCATTTTTAACTGGTTTTAAGGGAATTTGGCTTAAAATAAGAAATCAAAATTTGCCAATGAGGTAAGAACAGTTTTCTTAACCCACTGTCAAATAGCTTGGCCGGAATAAGAAGCAATATCTTAAAAACTGTTTGAAACACTTTGAAACAAGAAAAATAATCTCTGTCTTTACAATAAATCAGAGTTAAATTAGTGGAAATGTTTTAGAATCAAGTAACTTCAGCTTGTCTTGAAATTCATGTTTTGCAGTGTATGCCATGGTTTTGAACCTTTGATTAACACAAAATAGAAATGACAGATTTGTAGCAATAAAATAATTAAGACTTAAACTTAGTGTATTAAGATGACCATTACATTTATATTTTTAGATCAACTACATAAAGTTTTAGGCCAAATGTACTTTTTTGTGTTTTTTAATTGTATGCCAAAATTTTCAATCTCATTTTAACTGCTTCCAGTTCTAACTTTTACGTAAATATCTACATTGAAAACATATACGGTATGTGCTAATCTATTATTTTTAAGACATACAAAAGCTACTGTGTTATTTAAATGTCACTGAAATCTTTCTTCTTCCACCACAAACTTTGATGACATAATCTGAACCATATTTTACAGTTGTTTGAATACAAAGATGAGCAATAAAACAATGTTATAATGTCACTTTATATGTGTGTTTAAATTGTTACTGTGGCATTTGTCTGTTTTTGTCTCAGAAATGTCCACCTTGATATCCAGACTGGGCTCAGCGGCTGGTTCCAGCAGAGATGTCCTTTGTCTTATCTGGGATGCACTTACAGCTGCCGCAGGTTTCAGCCATCAACGCACAAAGCAACTGTCACCTACAAGTAAGAACAAAACATTATTTACCACAGAGCTAATAAGCAAGCTTTCAAACATTACATCTTTATTTCTTATTAGCCAGGAGCTGAAGACTTTTAACCTGCGCCCTGCTCCTGTCTGCCCTCTACGGGACAAATCTCAATCTGCAGAAGAGGACCCTCTGAGCTCGCTGCCTTATGAAGTGCTGTGTCACATGGCCAGTTTCCTGGACAGTCTGTCTCTGTCCCAGCTCGCTCTGGTGTCCCGCCTCATGAGACAGGTGTGCTCCTCTCAGCTGGAGGACAGGGGCATGGTCACTCTGCGCTGGGACAAGACGAGCAGCTCACGAGGCAGGAGTCAGTGGAGGGCAAAACCTGTGAGTAACACCAAAATGTGACCTAGAAGTTATACAAAAACATTATTTTATTTGCAAATGACTCCTCAACATTCTTTTAAAGTGAAAAAAGTGTGATGAGAACACCTGATAAAAAGAGTTTCTTAGCTTTTGGGCAAAATGTTTCTTCCTGGGAGCCTTTGTTCGGCAGAAATTTTATAAAATAGATTTCGGTTGTCATAAAGGGATTTTCTGCAGAAAGAGCCGCTCTACATCTGTTTACATGGGTAAAATTTTTCAAATAAAACAACAAAACGGAACAAGAGATAGCTGTTTGATCAGGTATGAACCGGTATGACAGACATCTGTCTCCTGAAGCTTGAGACATTGCTTTTTTGCAGTGTTTTCACTCACTTTTAAGGGTCATAGGGTGAATTTCATTCAGAAATGTTGATTTAGTAACTTAATTTTTGTTTGCGCACAGTGATAAACACTTGTAGTCAGCTGACAATGGTGCTTTTTCGACTTGTTTCCACTGTTTGTGTCTATGAGCAGCGGCTCTTTCTGGAGGCAGGATGCGCGCACATCGCCCATGTTGATAAACAAAAAATCCTTCTATGACAGCATATGGAGATTTAGGACATTTTTACAGTAAAATAACAAATAATTTCACTCGTCAAATAGACTAAAACATTTTGCTAACCATATAGAGGTAAGGACGTGAACTGTATGTGATCCTAAGGTTTGTGTCAGTAAGAAATGTGAGAGAAACAAAAGTGCTGTTGTAGTTTTTCTGCCTTTCTGCTACAGTTTACCTGATTTATCTTTTTACACATCTGTTACAAACTCAACATTTATCAGTAGTTGTGAGTAAATTATATCAGTCTGTAGCTGTTTTTTTTCTTTTAGTTGTGTTTGAGTCTTTACAGAAGAAATGGTAGTTTATCTATATTCATTATACTCACTGCTGACATTTACAACACTGTGATGTCATCTACATAACCTCTAGCCAAGTATAAGTCCTTAACTAACCCTTCTCTCTGTGTTGTGTAGGTTTGGGAGTTCAGTCACCTCTTTTCCAAAGTGGACTCTTGGCACTTCACAGAAATCTCCCCCATCTCGTCTCATCTAAAAGTTTGTCCGTTTTACGAGCAGCAGCCTCACAGCGCTCGCGTTCCTCTGCCCTGTCTGAGCGCAAAACAGAAGAACAACTTACAGAAAACTACTCTGGTCGACCACTTCACCAAAAACAACAAGAAGCTGTAAAATGTCTACATTCTGGTTTGAGAGTTTTAAAAGTGCACTTTCTCTTGTACGTCACATAAGCTTTTGTTTGAATCATATAAATGTAGTTATATTAATATGTTAATAATGAAGAATAAACAGCAGAGATGCAAGTAACTAAGTATTTTGACTCTACTTGACTTTTAAAATGTCTTCTTCTTCTTAAATTTTTAAGAAATAACTGCACTTTCTACTCACTGTATTTAAAAACAGGGTTAGTTACTCTATAAACCTTTTTCCCCTCTTAAAGCCAGTGCAGACCTGCTATGCTCAGGTGTATCAGTGCTTTGTGTACAGCTGAAAATCGGCAAAAACTTCTTGATGATGATAAATGTCTGAATAATAATGATGGGTGCACGGTAGCCAAGTGTTAGAGCTCTGGCTTCCCACAAGGAGGTCATGGGTTCAATTCCCGGGTCGGACCATATCAACATTCACGATCTCTCTGGGTGGAGTTTGCATGTTCTCCCCGTTCACCATGGGTTTTCTCCGGGTACTCCGGTTTCCTCCCACCTCCAAAAACATGCATGTTTAGGTTAATTGGGCATCACTGTAAATTTCCTCAGTGAGTGAATGAGAGAGTGAATGTTTGTCTGTCTAACCCTGCGCAAGTTGGCCACTGTCCAGGGTGTTCCCCGCCTGAGGCCCAAAGTACTGGGATAGGCTCCAGTCACCCGCCACCCCTAACGGATTAAGCGGTAGAAAATGAATGAATGAATGAATGAATAATGATGAATTCACCGTTTATTACAAAACCAGCTTTGTTCACTGCGAAAGAGTGGCTAACATGTCTTAAAATCTGGATTTTAATCTTTATTTTTGGTGTTTTTCCCTGATTAAGAAAGTTTTACGGATATAAATCAATTTGTTTTTATTTCAAGCCAAACTATTGCTGACAACATAGGACATTTTTGCTCACATTGGCAAATCTCTTCTAAACAGTCAGAAATGTCTTTAAACAAGTGAAATATGCTGCAAAATTTTAGCAGTTTCATTCTAATCTGACTAAAAAAAGTATAATTAAGATGAATATTGTGTTATTAGCTTTAACTGAGATTAGGCAAATCTAAATACCTTAGCTGTGTGATTGTGCTTTTTTACTGAAGTAAATTTGCACAGTTATACTTTTGTACTTTTACTCAAGTAAAGCAGTTTCAGCAGGACTTTGACATTTACCAGAGTCATTTTAGACAAGTAACTGCACTTTTACTTGAGAACTTCAGTACTTTTATTATGTTTTAGCAATGTTATAATGATTTTCTCTCATCATAGTTAAGTCAAAATCCTTGGTTTCACTTACCACCTATCCCTGCCCACTTGCCATGACTTACAAATCCAGATTCCAAATTAAAACATGTAACTTATTAAAGTTAGATTTTACAATGAAGAGGCTTTGAACATGAAGTCAATACACGTGTTATGTCTCCAAACCATTTTAGATAATTTTTGTGTTTTACAATGAACAAATGTGAATTATTGATCTTCATATGTCATAGTTTCGTTCTAAATACAAAGGCAATAATAGGCCAACATGAAGCTCATCATTCAACAGTAAAAAGCGACAGAGTCGCATAAAATACACGTCCACTAAAAAGGAATAACTGCCCCTTTAAAATGTAAAATCCAATAATCAGCTGATGGATTTCGGTGCCTTTCTTCTGGAGCCCCGCCTCCCCGCGCGCTGTGCCAAAGAGCAGCTGTTTCGGACGCATCAGACGCACGTACGAGCAGAAGGTTACGACGAGGTGATTTCTACCGTCCGCTGCGTAAATCCTCTGCCAAACATAAACAAAGCAGTACTATAATCCCTTGTGCATTTGCAGATACCTCATCGTTTACAGTTTTGCATCGGGCTTTTGTTTTGCGCTGCATCAAGGACGGAGGCATCAGAGCGAGACTGGGATCCATGAGAGGCGCTGGAGGCAGGACACCGCTTCAGTTTCAGGGTAGGCCACTGTCACTGCACGCAGAGCTAAAACAGGACGAGCGGGTGGGCTGGACTGGGCTGGTGCGAGATGCTTCAAGACAATAAGGAGGTTTAGCCCGATTGCATGAAAAATGTGTTATTACGCATCTATAAAGGAACTTCATCGATTACGCGTAGCTCGTCCTGCATTGTCTTGCCTGTTCTCTGACAGTGAATTGTCTTCTTCCTTCTCAAAAGCTCCAGCCTCATAACGGTTTCTTCTCGTGTCCTATTTCTGATTTGTGCAGGTTGTTGTGAGTGCACAGAGCCATGGCTGCCGCGGGCAGGCTGGAGCAGCAGGTGGCCAGTGTGGAGCGGGGCATCGCCTTCCTCAAGCAGGAGCACCGGGTCATGTTGACCGGCCTGCAAGTGGAGATCACCAACCTGAAGAGACGCTGCAACGGTCAGTCTGTTTACCAGTGTGGTGTGATGGAGCAGCGTCCACTGCAGAGCAAATCAATGTTAGATTATAGTCCTTGAGTGTAGGGTTGGCAAAAAGGAGTCACAGTTTAATAATTCTATAAGGAAGCCAGGTAGGGGGCCCAAACTTCTTCTACTAGTATGTCGTGGGCCAAACCTGTAAGTTTTATTTGCAAAGAGGTTTGCCACTAAATTGTCTTTTTGACAGTTTTTCTAGCACAAAATATCATGAAATAGCTAGACTTAAAAATGTCAGGATGCTATTGCGACCCAAAAGGCTCCAAAGTGAACAGGTCTGGAGGACCCAGGCTAATGGAAATGTGGCCCTAAACTTGACCTTGAAGGTTCCAATTTGGGCTTTCCTGCTCTAGTGACTGTTGGTTGCAAAGGGGTTTGTTATCTTGGGCCTGTGACCTATTATAGGACACTCTTTCAATGGGATTCAGAGCAATCAAAACTTAGAACAATGGTTCTAAGTAAAATAGAATTGATAAAATAAAAAAGATAAAGTCCTCAAATAACCATTAAGTATGAGGCTTAAACTCACAAACTTTAAATGCACTGTCACATCAAAAGAGTTATCTTTTTTTCTTATTTTACCTGGAATGTGTCACATTATGTAGATATTAAAGTTGCTTACAGCTTATAATCAGTTACAGGTCTATCAATAGTTCAAACTCAAAGTTACCGACTAAAAACATACTCAGACATTATTACTGTGTGAGCAGTGTCATTTCTCTACAAACTTGAACTGTATTTTGGCCTTCTGATTGTCTAATAAATTTGAAGCCAGTATAAAACAATCCAAGCAAAACATTTTCACACATCCACCATGTTCCTGCTTTCCAAAACAACAGGTTTGGGTGGAAAGCAGGAACAGTAGTAGTAGTCTTTCAACTGATAAAGGACATCACGCAATGACAAAATATTATATTCTTCTAAGGTCACTGTTTTGCTTTTTTGCCTGTCTATTTATCTTACACATTTTTATCCATATTATAAAGCTTTTTATGTAAGTTATATCATAATGTAAATACTGTGAAATTCTTTGAGTTCTTTGAATATAAAACAGAAACTGGTGAATAAAATTAATGTATTATTTCTTTAATTTTTTATGCATTTGTTTTGTATTTTAGACACCCTCACAGTATAATTTAAATAGTGTGCTTTATAACCTTTCTGTTTGTCTTTGCAGAGTTGGGCTGTGAGCTGGACTCCAGGTTTCCCGACAGAAATCCCGCAGGTATCGAATTCTATCAGAGAAAAGAGGAAGTAAACAGCCACGTGCTCATTGTCACAGACGAGATTGTCTTTCATCCAGATCAAATCAGGCTAAGGTTACACAGACAAGAGAATATAAGGCACACAAATACATATGCAGGCTTTTTAAGTTCTCAACATTGTCAGACTCAGACACATTACTGGAAATCAAATGTAATGCTAAGATAAATACAGTGTTCTCAGCATGACTCTGACTTAAGCTGCAACATATTTTCACTGTATTTATTATGGCTCTTTAAGCCTGCTGTTGTAAAAACACTGCCTGCTCAGACACAGATGGTTTGGTTTTAGAAAAAAAAAATGAAATGAATTATATTATGAGGTTCAGCTACATTTAATTCACAAAATAGAGTATTTCAAATTGGGGAGGAAACAATCCAAATCTCTTCTAGTGGCGTAATTGCTTTTGCATAATGGTAGAGATTTCATTTTATTTTCTACCGCTTGTTCCAGTCTGGGGTGGCGGGTGACGGGAGCCTATGCCAGTGACTTTGGGCCTTGGGCAGGAGAACAACCTGAACAGTGGCCAACTTGTCACAGGGTTAATAGACATAGACAGAACAGAGAATCATTTACGCTGCCATTCTGCCTGTAAACTCTATCTAAAGAAATCATGAGATGCTGGTTTGGTCGATCCTGGGATTTGAACCTACAATATCCTTATTGGGAAGCCAGAGCTCTAACCACTCTGCTCCCGTGCACCTCCTTCAAGATTGAATGATTTTGTATTAATAAAAGTGCAAAGTAGCAGAGTGGTTCGACCTTTGGCCTCCCAGTAAGGAAATTGTGCGTTCGACTCCCGAGTCGGACCATATCCACATGAGCAATTGTCTGTCTGTAACCCTGTGACGAGTTGGTCCCTGTCCAGGATGTTTCCCCGCCTAAGGCCCAAAGTCCCTGAGATTGGCTCCAGTCCCCCCACCACCCCTAACCGGAACAAGCGGTAGAAAATGAATGAATGAATAAAAACACATTCCAATGCCATAGTATTATTGTTGTTTTATTAGGATCCCCATTAGCTGTCCCTTTTATTGCTTGCTAATATTCCTTGGGTTCTCTGGTAGTGACACAACAATTTATTAGGTTACTTTGCGTTTGTTTTTTTTTTTTTTTTTTTTTTTTTAATGTATCTTCATGTACAATGGGCACATCTTGTTGCACATGAACCAATGTGGTGCACAATCCCTATATCTCTCGATTAATGCATTATCACAGACACCAAGATGTCCATTGTTGTTACTGAAACTTTTACTTGTTGCTGTTTTCCAGAGGAGGAGGCAGAACTGGTAGCTCGCTGTGAGGCAGTAGAGCGCCTCCTGGAGGACCAACAGTCTATGACGGTGGCGGCCCGTGGTGAGCTGCGAGCCGGTCGAGCCCGAGTGTCCGCACTGGGACGCAGCCTCAGGGAGGAGGAGAGATGCTTTTTGGAGGAGCTGAAACGCAGAAGCCATAAGATTACACTGATGAACAGGGAGCTGCAGCGACAGGACACAACCACGTCTACTCTCTGTGAGGAACTCCACAGCGCAAGGTTAAAACTATTTCAACAAAAACAGGGCGAGGAGGGCGGGGCCGAGGGGACAGACCAAACACCCAAAGAGGAAGTATTACAAGAAGAGGACGGCGACGATTATGAAGACGACAGCTCTGATTGGCTCTTATCCCCGCCTCCTCCTGAGTCTCCGGGCCAATCAGAGCTTTCGGTCCGTCGCAGCAGATTGAGCATCAGGGAGGAGCGGGTCCGAGCTTGTGTCCCGCGGGAGAGGGTCACATCGCCCCAAAGACCCCTCCCCATGCCTGACCCCGCTCTCTTCTTGGTCCCACTAAGATACCGGATGATGCGCTTGAACCGACCAATCAGAGGCCAGCAAACCGATCAGCTGGATGATGAATGGGAGGATATAGATGAGGGAGGGGTGCACAGCAGAGTGGATATGGGCGCGGGGAGGGAGAGACTGCTCTGTGAATTCTAGAGTTGCTGAGGAGAAAAGTGGTCTTCCATTGATAAAACCAGCACCAAATGACAAAGGTGATAAGGGAAATAATGGAGATGAGAGATGTAACTGTGGCTGTTTGTAGACGTGAGGGAGACTGTGTTTGAAATGGCATACAGAAAATATTCTTTATAGAGAAATTATTAATGCATTTATGTAAAGAAATTGGACAAACAGTGGGCTACATGACAAAAATGTATTATCTTGTTTTTTGTCGAACCTAAAAACTATTTTTAATTTTATTGCAATTCTTATAGTCTTATCTTTTTATTCCTTAAAGAATAACATAAAAAACATTTTAAAATTTTCAGCTTGTTTCCAATTTGATTTTATGTTATGACACCATCTTCTCCTACAAACGCCTATATTCTATCAGGAGGAGCTCAATAATTAACCCAATACTCAAAATATTTACTTGTCCTGTTTCAAAATGACCCCTTGTAATTGCATGTGAGACTTCTTTTATGTACTCTTTTTTTGCGTTGATGAACAAAAACATATTTTAAATATAGGTTAGATCCAAAGGCGAATAAAACACATTTAACTAATGTACATTAAAGATGCACTGTGTAACTTTTTGACCAATAGCAGAGTTGAAAGAAAGCATGTTTTAGTGATTTAGATTTTTTGTTACGCTAACTTTCAGCAGGCTTGGATGGCCACAAAATGGACCATGATTTGGCCTAAAGCAGGGCCTCTTATACAGTATGTTTCTATAGAGATGTGGTTCCTTTAGCTGTAATTTTTCATAGTTTGGCATAAAGAAGTTCTTAGCAAGAAGTCGGAATAATCCAGGAGTGTTGAACTCATTTTGACAAAGGGCCACATTGGCATTGGGGTTGTTCTTGAAGGATCGCTTTTACCTAAAATTAACCTTACTCATCTTTGACATACTACTCATTATAGTTTATATTTGATTATTGTATATTTATTGAAGTGACAATTACTGAATATACACCTGCATTAGTCTGAAAAATGACTTAGTTTTAAGTTTCAGACAAATCATTTAATTCGGTTAAAACACCTTGATTATTACTCCCGACACTAATGTAAAATTAAAATAAACCCTAAGAGGGCCGCATGAAACGAGGTGGAGGGCTGCATCTGGCCCCTGGGCCTTGAGTTTGACACGTGGTGTAATCCCTCATTCTTCCAGGAGTAATTCATAGGCTTCGAAGTTGTCATCTGGACCGTGTATTTGAACGTCAAGAAGTTCGACTCTCATCCAAAAGTAATTTTCAATCTGATTCAAGGCAACAACTTTGAAGCCTTTGGATCACTCCTGCGTGGACTAATGAGGGATCACATCGGCAGTTTGGCATAAATGCATGAAGTGTTTTTGACTTTTCACCTTCAGAAAGTTACACAGTGCACCTTTAACAAATATCAACACCATATTTATAAGGTAGAGGGCTCATTCAAGGTACTTTGAAATCTGACATCCTTCTGTGCAAGGCTTGTTTACAGCTGTAACTAGAGTCATTCATCACAGCCACAACTACAAAACCTCAACAAAGAGTCCAGCCAAGTGTTTGTTCTCTACAGGGTTCAGAAACAGCTTCAATTGTTTTAAGGACAATGCCCCCCTGTGGTAAGGGCTAAAACAGCAACAGCAGACAGTAAAAACTAGTGATAATATTACTCAAGTATCGATAGTCTAAAGTGTTTGCATAAATGGTTAGTTTACTTGCATATTTTTCCAACTAACTACATTTACTACTAACAGTTGTACTAACTAACATACTGTATAACCAGTGGTGGAAAGTAACAAAGTACAAAAATAAAGTAGCACTTTTAGGTCTGTGTACATTACTATATTACAATCATTTTTACTTTTAATCCACTACATTTTTACTTAGACTGAAAAGTAATGCATACTTTATTGTTGGATGAGAGTGTCTGACATGATCATAGCGACAACTTGTCTAAAGATAAGATTAAGACCAAAAATCTTTTAAATTGTCCTTTCAGTCTCATTTTTTACCCCAACATGTGATGCTTTAACAACTCTCAAAGTGTGTGTGAATAGCTTTTTGCTCATTACTAATAATTTCTTAAACAGTTACTGCTTTGCTTTTGGTTTAGTAGAATTTTTATTTGAATATTTTGTCAATCTCATAAGAGAAAAACTTGCTTGCATCCATCCCCTTGTATCTGAACAAGTACTTCATCCACCACTGCATAACCGATACTATTACTAACAGTCCAGGAGTCATACGTCTTGAAAAACATTAAATTATCTTATCTCAAATATAAACAGAAGTGCTTACAAAGTAGTATTATCTATGTAGGCAGTGGTGTGTATTAAAACGGCGACTGTATGCCACTTCAAATGGGCTTTGTAAGAAATAGTTTCACTGCAATGTGCAATTAAAATGTATTGTCATTATCCAACTGATTGTCAACACGACTAATTGGATGAAGACGCAGCTGAAGTTTGTGTGAAGTGCTGTCATGAATACTAAAAGGTCTTCTGATTGTTGTCCGTGGTTTGGGCCGGGCCTCACTGTTGGACTGAGTTCTTGGACAAAAGTTCCCGAGTTGGACAGACACACAGCTTTTCTCGTAGCTCTTAATGAGATGCCTGTGTTTTAAGGCTGTGTTTGTCCTCTGCTTGTCACTGCACTAAGTGTCCCAGCTTCAAACCCACTGTAGACGGCTTAGTGACATTTTGTATGATTTGCACTTTATTAAATTCATGCAATGTGCCTCGTAATGGCAGATTAACACTTGTGTTTTGTCTTTTTGAACAATTTAAGTGTAGGTTGAATGGATCAGTACTAAATAGTGAACAACTAGTGCACTACAAATCAAGTATACAGTTCTATTAAACATAACACAAAAAATATAGCCTATGTAGGTTTAAGCCTACAGCAGGGCTATTTAATTATATTTACAAGTGAGCCAATGTTTTGGAGAGCTAAGGTCTGAGTGCCGGACTACAAAACTGAACTACAACTTAGTTTACATTCATTATTCACAAACAACTCGAGATGGTACTATTCACTAGCAATCTCTTTTTATTGGGATTAATAAATCCAACAATAAAACCTTAAAAATAACCAGAAAAAACAAGAGGAACATTGAGGCTTCTCTCACATATTTCAGATTTTAGGATCACTCACAGTTCAACTCATTACCTTTCTGTTCTTGAAGAAAATGTTTTTGATTTTGTTTGTTGGGCAACAGTTGAAATGTCTTAAATCTTCAACACTGTTAGCATAAAACAACAACAACAAAAGCAACAAAATTGTGTTTTGCAAAAAAACCCAAAACAAAACAGAAAACATTTTGCTGCAATATCCTAACAGAATCTAGCAAATCATACATATTTTCAACTGAATAAAAAACGGCACAGGTTGATCTGTTTTATCAAGCGGGGCTAAACATTTGATTCTATGTCGTATGTGCTACGCCCTCTACGGGCTTCGCTATTGGCTAACACTCGAGGCAGCGCCTCGCACCTGAAGATCAAACAATGTACCGCTCCAATCATGGGACGTGGTTCCCCCACTGGCCGTATATAAGGCCCTGTCCACTATCGCTCGCCCTTCTTTTCACTCAGCACTTGAAGATCTCTTAACATGTTCTTTAAGAAAGATTACTCTCTACAATCAAGATTAGGGATTCGCCGTACTCACCAGCTCGAAGATTGTCACCCTCCGGTGTCGAGCACCGTGGGTACGGCAGATGTGAGACCCTCTTCTCCCCGAGGACCGTCTGTTTTCCTCTGCCTCTGTTGGCAGCACAACACAGGGATAAGACCGCCCCGTCTGCTGCTCGCTTCCCAGGGAGAAGCGAGAGTGGCGCCGTGGCTTCATGAGCCCCGAATCCCCGGAGCATCTCGGTCCGGACCCGGAGATGTCCGAGGGGAAGACCGTGCCTCCGGTCCGTGCTGCAGCCTCGCCGAGCAAGGCTCCAGCGCCTCCTTCCCTCCGGATTGTCCCCCTATGAAGAAGACATGGCGTTCCTCTTCTCCCGCGGCTGCTGCTTGGCGCCAACACCGTGTGCCAGCATACCGGCCGTATCGCTGTGTGCACTGGTGCAGCGAGTCGGGGCTCCATCCATCGAGGACGGGATCAGTTGGCTCTGCTTCCCTCTTCCTCGCTCTGATCTGGCGGTAAGCCTCTATTCCAGCCCGAGACAGGCTGACGCGGTGTCGTGTATCGCTGCTATGCTAATGCTACACGGTCATAGCACTAGCTAGCTACTAGCGCAGGACGGGATCAGTCTGGCTCTGCTTCCCTCTTCCTCGCTCTGATCTGGCGGTAAGCCTCTATTCCAGCCCGAGACAGGCTGACGGCGGTGTCGTGTATCGCTGCTATCTAATGCTACACAGGCCGTAGCATTAGCTAGCAACTAGCTAGCTACTAGCGCAGGACGGGATCAGTCTGGCTCTGCTTCCCTCTTCCTCGCTCTGATCTGGCGGTAAGCCTCTATTCCAGCCCGAGACAGGCTGACGACTGTATTGTGTACAGCTGTTATGCTAATGCTGCACAGCCGTAGCATTAGCTAGCAACTAGCGCAGGGCTAGTTAGCTGCGGACCACGGTGGCTGTTTTCCTCTGCATGTCACAAGCTTTCGCCATGGGCGTAGGTATATGTGCGCGGCACAGGTGGGGGCAGACATCTCTGGCTGGGTCTGTCTTCCCTCTAGGACATGAGAAAAGCAGCTCGCCCGCTGCTTCGCTCTTCTGCTCGGGTCAGAAGGAGGAGGAGCCGCTCTTCCCCGAGACACGCTCTTACAGCTGCGGCGTTCTGTTCCTCGAGCTCCGGCTCCACATATCAGCTGCGTGGGTTATTTGAACAATATATTTATCAGTTATTTTAATTTGCTTGTTTTTAAAAAGTTATTTTCAAATAGTAATTCTGTTAATTCAAAAACACCACATAGTAATCCACTATTAGTGAGATGTATTACTTTTGGACAATGGGTTAAGTCGGCGGTGTGGGGCTTGTGTACGGATGTATATAGTATATTAGAGCAAATAAATTTTAATTCTTGATTTGTTATTTTTGAAAAATATAACATCTGATTGCGAGAGGTGGGTGGCGGGGGGATGGGGGTAGTTGATGGGAAGGGTGGTGGGGCGGGGGATGGGGCGTGGGGTTGAAGACGGGTGGCCCCTTATGTGACTCTCTTTATTAATATTTCCGTTTTTGTTGTTTCACCATGATTGATTGTTGCCTGAAAAACTGTCGATTAATGTTGTCTTGCCTCGATTGGGTGTTTTCTTATTCTTTCGCATTACGATGATGCCATGTTTTTCCATTTTGTTATATATCTTTGTAACAAACAGATGTTTTATCAAGGTTGCTTTTGATACAGTTCATCTTGTCATCTTCAATTGTCCCTTTACATCTCCAGTCGTCAGCAATTTGGTTCCGTTTTTGAGCGGTATTGCCTATGTTTATCTTAATTTATGTTTAGAACAAGATGTCCAATATGGGCTTCGCATTTCACAATCTTCATACGCGCGTCGACTCGTGTCAGAAAAAAGAAGGAACAAGGAAAGGACTAAAAACTCATCAACGAGAACTGCCCTCACCACCACTCAGACGGAACGTCAGCATCTGACCAGACCGTCTGGCTATAGTCTCGTATCTCTACGCAGTGCACAGCAGGACTCACTGATCACTCGCTAAAACAGCGGGCCGTGGGACCTCTCAAAATGCGAGAAAGAAAGGATGAGCGTGCGCCTCGAAATTCGACTCGAAAGGTTTTTCGCCCAACGCACAAAGCCTCGCAGGATGTCTCCCTCTTAACTTCCCGTTTTCAATCGAAGGGGTTTTTTGTTGCATGGGATGACAGAAGTGAGCCCCCAGCGTAGACCCCGTCGGTGTGGGTCCGGAGCGGCGTCGCCTCCTTATCTGGCGGCTTGTAAAGAAAGGAGAGGTAGTCTGGTCTGTGTTGTATGTCTATGATTTAGAGTTTTACTTCTTCTACACCAATGGACGAAGAAACAAGACATCACACTGGTAGCGGTTTCTGTTGTCTAGTTGCTTGCCTGTGGCTTATTTTTCGCTTCCGATGCTGTCGCGCCCAGGAGCTTCCTGTCACTTCTCAACCGCCCGCTGAGTCGTTCGCCTCAGTGCGGCTAATGAGGTGCAGTCAAGTATAAAGGTAAGGGCAGAAGGTTTGAGCTGTGACCCCCGCACTCTCGCCCAGGGAAGAAGACGTAAAGGTTGATGAACCACGTACCTCACCACAGCGTGTCGTGACGGGCGGAGTTTCCAGCAGCTCAGATACTCCGCTGGTTACTCGAGGGAACCTGCAACCTGCAACGGGTAGTGGAGAGTTCATTTACCCACCGCTAGCGTGCTCTAGTAGGCAGTCGGCACCTAAGTTACTCGCTCCTATCGCGATATCTCGCGGCAGTTGGATAACTCGAGTGTGGGCAAGAGAGAGCAAGCCTCTTTGCTGATGGACATCTGCCATCGTCTCCCATTCTACTCATCTTTTGCTCATTAAGTAGATGTTTTGCGACAGCTCTCGCTCATACTCTTGAGGTGCGAATTTTGTGTAGTGCCTGGACGTTAGGCGACGCTCTTGATTAGCTCTCCTTCTCATGGTCACCATGCACGAGCAGCGGAGCATCCCTATCATCGTCTCCGCCCTCTCCCTGGTCTAAAGTGCTGGGCGCAGCGACAGGCTGACGCGCGCTCACCTTGTCCTCTGCGTGTGCACGATACCCGAGGCTATGGCTATTCTGTGGCGAGTCGATTACTTCGCGAAAAACGCTGCTATAGTCGGCTTGTTTGCGCCGGACGAGCTCGACAGGGCAAGTGCAGGACCGTCGACACTTCGAGAGAGCTCGACGACATATTCGTATTGACAGCGCCTTCCCTCTCTGCTGTGCTTTGACGGAGAGTCTCTACTAGCCATATATCTCTCCTCGTTACGGTAGCTGTGCTCGTCTCCGGCATCAGTCGAGCATGCTACGTTCCTCTATAAGCGAGCTCCATTAGAGCAGGGGTCACGTAGCTGTTGATCTGTCTCGGCTCTGCCCGGAAACACTTGATCGATCGTCCATTCTCGGCGCGAGATGTCTTGTCCTATCCTCCTCATCTCCTATGTGGCAGTGCAGCAGCGCCGCGGTGCGAACGCTTTGGATCCGGCTTCTACAGTTCGTACGTCCCATTACAGGAGTCCACCCACCCACCACCCCCCCCCCCCACTCCGCCACCGGACATAGTGGGGACGGCACTCGAGATACGGCCCTCCTATGGACTACGAGTGTACCGTACGTGACTAGAACGAGTTCATTTGCATACAGATCGCTAGAAGTGAAACATTTTCCTCTTGACCTTCTTCTCTCTCCGATATTGTTGTAGTTATAGAGAGCGGTGTTCACTTTCACTCCGTTCTCTCCGCTGGGGCATGCAGGTGATGCGGTTCACGCGTAGAGCTGAGGGACGGAAGACCGTGCCCCTCACCATATGCTCCGTAGGGGGGGCGTGTGGGGGGGTTTGAAGGGGCTCGACCGCGTAGACCCTTGGTGGGTCGTGCTTCGGTGATAGGTCCGTGGAAAGGGCTTCCGCCTCGATCACCGTGGGGGGGGGGGGGGGGTGCTCGTAAGCGACGAACGAGAACCGGTCATAACGTCGCACCCGCGCAGTCTGCGCCTCCCCTAGGGAATGAGGAGATAGACAAGCATTCCGCCGAGATGCTGTCAAGCTCCGGGCAGAGGCCGAGCGCTCACAGACTTGCCCCTGCTCCTAATGCTGGAAGGGACGAGCAGGCGTCTGATGCCGCGGCGCTACACTAACCGTAAGAGGAGAGGATCTATGGGACTGTAGACTCTCCTCCAAAGCACGAGGGGAAGCGCGTCGTATGCGCGACCCTACGAGCCTGCACTTGCCCCCTGCGTGCTGCGGGACAGCGCAAGAAGGCGTTTGGTGTAACTCCAACAGCAATGCCAGCTGGGGGGACCGTCCGCAGCCAGGACAGGTGGAGCGCGCGTCCCCTGTCGCTGCGCAGCACTGACCAGGGAGGGAGCGGAGACGTGATGGGAGCTCCGCTGCTCGTGCATGTGTGACCCTGTGAGAGGGAGCGCATCAGAGCGCGCCCTAAACGGTCCTGCACTACACAAATCCGCATCCTCAAGCAGAGCGAGGAGCGGGGAAAAAACATCTACATAAAAAGATGAGTAAATGGAGATGATGACGCACAGAAGCCTGTCTTCTTCCCACATGCTTTCCAAGCGCAGATAGGAGCAGAACACGGTGCCCTGCTACCAGAGCAGCAGCGGTGGGTAAAGAACTGTCCTTACCCTGGACAGCTATCTGAGCTGCTGGAAACTCCGCCCTCACGACAGCGGCTGTGGTGAAGTACGTGGTTCTCACCTACGTCTTCTTCCCTGGGCGAGAGTGGGGGGTCACAGTCAACCTCTGCCCTTTCCTGACGCACTCATCCGCACCGCGACACTCAGCGGGGATGAGAGTGACAGGACAGCTGGAGCCAGCATCGGAGCTATAGCACCAGCAAGAACAGCAACAGAAACGCTACCAGTGCGTGTCTGTTGCATGGTGAGAAGTAACTCTAAATCATAACATAAAGAGCCTCTCCTCTCTCTTACAAGCTCCAGATAAAGGAGCGCGCCGCTCCGGACTCGCGCTCCTGATCTGTGGGAGCCGGAGCCCGAGGAACAGAACGCCGCAGCTGTAAGAGCGTGTCTCGGGGAAGAGCGGCTCCTCCTCCTTCTGACCCGAGCAGAAGAGCGAAGCAGCGGGCGAGCTGCTTTTCTCATGGTCCTAGAGGGAAGACAGACCCAGCCAGAGATGTCTGCCGCCCACCTGTGCCGCGCACATATACCTACGCCCATGGCGAAAGCTTGTGACATGCAGAGGAAAACAGCCACCGTGGTCCGCAGCTAACTAGGCCTGCGCTAGTTGCTAGCTAATGCTACGGCCTGTGCAGCATTAGCATAACAGCTGTACACAATACAGTCGTCAGCCTGTCTCGGGCTGGAATAGAGGCTTACCGCCAGATCAGAGCGAGGAAGAGGGAAGCAGAGCCAGACTGATCCCGTCCTGCGCTAGTAGCTAGCTAGTTGCTAGCTAATGCTACGGCCTGTGTAGCATTAGCATAGCAGCGATACACGACACCGCCGTCAGCCTGTCTCGGGCTGGAATAGAGGCTTACCGCCAGATCAGAGCGAGGAAGAGGGAAGCAGAGCCAGACTGATCCCGTCCTGCGCTAGTAGCTAGCTAGTGCTATGACCGTGTAGCATTAGCATAGCAGCGATACACGACACCCGCCGTCAGCCTGTCTCGGGCTGGAATAGAGGCTTACCGCCAGATCAGAGCGAGGAAGAGGGAAGCAGAGCCAAACTGATCCCGTCCTCGATGGATGGAGCCCCCGACTCGCTGCACCAGTGCACACAGCGATACGGCCGGTATGCTGGCACACGGTGTTGGCGCCAAGCAGCAGCCGCGGGAGAAGAGGAACGCCATGTCTTCTTCATAGGGGGACAATCCGGAGGGAAGGAGGCGCTGGAGCCTTGCTCGGCAAGGCTGCAGCACGGACCGGAGGCACGGTCTTCCCCTCGGACATCTCCGGGTCCGGACCGAGATGCTCCGGGGATTCGGGGCTCATGAAGCCACGGCGCCACTCTCGCTTCTCCCTGGGAAGCGAGCAGCAGACGGGGCGGTCTTATCCCTGTGTTGTGCTGCCAACAGAGGCAGAGGGAAACAGACGGTCCTCGGGGAGAAGAGGGTCTCACATCTGCCGTACCCACGGTGCTCGACACCGGGAGGGTGACAATCTTCGAGCTGGTGAGTACGGCGAATCCCTAATCTTGATTGTAGAGAGTAAATCTTTCTTAAAGAACATGTTAAGAGATCTTCAAGTGCTGAGTGAAAAGAAGGGCGAGCGTAGTGGACAGGGCCTTATATACGGCCAGTGGGGGAACCACGTCCCCATGATTGGGAGCGGTACATTGTTTGATCTTCAGGTGCGAGGCGCTGCCTCGAGTGTTAGCCAATAGCGAAGCCCGTAGAGGGCGTAGCACATACGACATAGAATCAAATGTTTTAGCCCGCTTGATAAAACAGATCAACCTGTGCCGTTTTTGTCAGTTGAAAAATATGTATGATTTGCTAGATTCTGTTAGGATATTGCCAGCAAAATGTTTTTTGTGTTTGTTTTGGGTTTTTTTGCAAAACACAATTTTGTTGCTTTTGTTGTTGTTGTTTTATGCTAACAGTGTTGAAGATTTAAGACATTTCAACTGTTGCCCAACAAACAAACAAAAACATTTTCTTCAAAGAACAGAAAGGTTAATGAGTTGAACTGTGAGTGATCCTAAAATCTGAATATGTGAGAGAAGCCTCAATGTTCCTCTTGTTTTTCTGGTTATTTTTAAGGTTTTATGTTGGATTTTATTAATCCCAATAAAAGAGATTGCTATGTGAAATAGTACCATCTCGAGTTGTTTGTGAATAATGAATGTAAACTAAGTTGTAGTTCAGTTTTGTAGTCGGCACTCAGACCTTAGCTCTCCAAAACATTGGCTCACTTGTAAATATAATTAATATGCCCTGCTGTAGGCTTAAACCTACATAGCTATATTTTTTGTGTTATGTTTAATAGAACTGTATACTTGATTTGTAGCACATAGTTGTTCACTATTTAGTACTGATCCATTCAACCTACACTTAAATTGTTCAAAAAGACAAAAACACAAGTGTTAATCTGCCATTACGAGGCACATTGCATGAATTTAATAAAGTGCAAATCATACAAAATGTCACTAAGCCGTCTACAGTGGGTTTGAAGCTGGGACACTTAGTGCAGTGACAAGCAGAGGACAAACACAGCCTTAAAACACAGGCATCTTTAAGAGCATTAAGAGCTACGAGAAAAGCTGTGTGTCTGTCCAACTCGGGAACTTTTGTCCCAAGAACTCAGTCCAACAGTGAGGCCCGGCCCAAACCACGGACAACAATCAGAAAACCTTTTAGTATTCATGACAGCACTTCACACAACTTCAGCTGCGTCTTCATCCAATTAGTCGTGTTGACAATCAGTTGGATAATGACAATACATTTTTAATTGCACATTGCAGTGAAACTATTTCTTACAAAGCCATTTGAAGTGCATAAGTCGCCGTTTTAATACACACCACTGCCTACATAGATAATACTACTTTGTAAGCACTTCTGTTTATATTTGAGATAAGATAATTTAATGTTTTTCAAGACGTATGACTCCTGGACTGTTAGTAATAGTATCGGTTATGCAGTGGTGGATGAAGTACTTGTTCAGATACAAGGGGATGGATGCAAGCAAGTTTTTCTCTTATGAGATTGACAAAATATTCAAATAAAATTCTACTAAACCAAAAGCAAAGCAGTAACTGTTTAAGAATTATTAGTAATGAGCAAAAAGCTATTCACACACACTTTGAGAGTTGTAAAGCATCACATGTTGGGGTAAAAAATGAGACTGAAGGACAAATTTAAAAGATTTTTTGGTTCTTAATCTTATCTTTAGACAAGTTGTCGCTATGATCATGTCAGACACTCTCAATCCAACAATAAAGTATGCATTACTTTTCAGTCTAAGTAAAAAATGTAGTGGATTAAAAGTAAAAATGATTGTAAATATAGTAATGTACACGACCTAAAAGTGCTACTTTATTTTGTACTTTGTTACTTTCCACCACTGGTTATTCAGTATGTTAGTTAGTACAACTGTTAGTAGTAATGTAGTTAGTTGGAAAAATATGCAAGTAAACTAACCATTTATGCAAACACTTTAGACTATCGATACTTGAGTAAAATTAATACTAGTTTTTACTGCTTGCTGTTGCTGTTTTAGCCCTTACCACAGGGGCATTGTCCTTAAAACAATTGAAGCTGTTTCTGACCCTGTAGAGAACAAACACTTGGCTGGACTCTTTGTTGAGGTTGTAGTTGTGGCCTGTGATGAATGACTCTAGTTACAGCTGTAAACAAGCCTTGACAGAGAAGGATGTCAGATTTCAAAGTACCTTGAATGAGCCCTCTACCTTATAAATATGGGTTGTGATATTTGTTAAAGGTGCACTGTGTAACTTTCTGAAGTGGAAAAGTCAAAAACACTTCATGCATTTATGCCAAACTGCCGATGTGATCCCTCATTAGTCCACGCAGGAGTGATCCAAAGGCTTCAAAGTTGTTGCCTTGAATCAGATTGAAAATTACTTTTGGATGAGAGTCGAAACTTCTTTGACGTTCAAATACACGGTCCAGTGATGCAACTTGAAGCCTATGAATTACTCCTGGAAGAATGAGGGATTACACCACGTGTCAAACTCAAGGCCCAGGGGCCAGATGCAGCCCTCCACCTCGTTTCATGCGGCCCTCTTAGGGTTTATTTTAATTTTACATTAGTGTCGGAGTAATAATCAAGGTGTTTTAACCGAATTAAATGATTTGTCTGAAACTTAAAACTAAGTCATTTTTCAGACTAATGCAGGTGTATATTCAGTAATTGTCACTTCAATAAATATACAATAATCAAATATAAACTATAATGTGAGTAGTTTATGTCAAGAGTATGCTAAGTTGTTTTAATTTAGGTAAAAGCGAGTCGTTTCATATAACAAGCCCTCTATAAGTCCTGAAGTAGTTGGCCAACTTGTCAAAAAATGAGGTTAAGACTCCGGGTTATTCCGACTCTTCTAAGAACTTTTTAGTGACCATTAAATTTTGAAAAATTTACAGCGTAAAGAGAACAGCATTCTCCTTTATAGAAACATTTACTGTATTAAGTACCCTCACTTCATAAGCCAACATCATGGTCCATTGTAGGCCATCCAAGGCTGCTTGAATTTTGCGTAACAAAAAATCTAAATCACTAAACATGCTTCTTTGCAGCTTGCTATGTGGTCAATAAAACATGTATATCACAGTGATAATCTTAACTAGATTACATAGATTAAGATGGTTTTTGATTCGCTTTGGATCTAACCTAATTATATTTGTAAAGTTATGTTTTGTTGCATCTCAACGCAATAAAAGGAGTACATTATTAGAGAGTCTTCACATATGAAAATGATAACAAGGTGGTCATTTTGAAACTGAGGCGAAAGTAAATATATTTTGTAGGTATTGGGGTTGATTATTGTAGCTAACTCCTGGATAGATATAGGCGTTTGTAGTTAGGATAATGAGATAGTGTTCGATGTAAACGTAAAAATTCAATTTGGAGAAAGCTGAAATTTTAAATGTTTTTTATGTTATTCTTTAAGGCAATAAAAAGATAATAGACTATAAGGAATTGTGACTCTCGAATAAAATTAAAATATTATCTTCTTTAGAGATATCGACAAAAAAACCAGTCAGGAATAGATGAGTAATACAGGTTTTGTATGGTCACAATGTAGCCCACTTGTGTGTCAATTTCTTTACATAAATGCATTAAATTATTTCTCTTATAAGAATATTTTCTGTATTGCGCATTCAAAACACGGTCTCCCTCACGTCTACAACAGCACATAATCTCTCTTTTCCATTTGCTCGTTCACCGTTTTATACAGTTGGAGTGGATGTATTATATCAAATAAACAGACCCAATTTTCTACCCTCCTGCACTAGTAGAAATTCACAGAGCAGTAAAGGGAGAGAGACAATGTGAATTTAAAACTTTTTTCAATTAAACAATAGTAGATAAGTTAACAAATTAGCTGTATAAGGAGGGTAGTAAGATTAAACTAATACAAATAAACTAAAAGATTAAAAATAAACATGGTGAAGAGTGTAAATAAAATAAATCAGTAAGTAGAGTAGATTGAATCAGTTGTAATGTATTTACTAGAAATAAAATAAAAAAAGCATAATAAATGGTAAGAAAAGTGTTTTTTGAAATGGGATGCTTAGGTGAGCTATCGGCGCAGAGGAGCCTAACGCCAGAGGACCTTTACTGGGGGGCACTGATAAATCAAAATACTCTCCCTTCCCGTCCTGTTTTTGAAAGTTCAAAAAGCTGCGCCCATACTCCAACCTCTGACCTCCTGCACCCCTCCCTGCATCTCTTATACCACCCATTACTCGCATCAGCTGGATCAGGTTTCTGGCCTCTGATATTGGTCGGTTCAAGCGCGATCATCGGCAATCTTAGTGGGCCAAGAGAGGAGCGGGGTAGGCATGCGCGCGTCAGGGTCGTGTCTGGAGGCGATAATGACCTTCTCACCGCCGGCGACAACAAGCTCGACCGCCTCCTCCCTTGATGCTCAATCTGCTGCGACGGAACCGGGAGAGCTCTGATTGGCACCTGGACATCTCATGTAGAGGGAGGCGGGGCATAAGAGCCATATGTCAGATGCTTGTCTGTCATTTCAAATCGGTCGTCGCGCCTCTCGTTGTAATACTTCCTTCTTTTTGCGGTTCCATTTCGCGTCTGTCCCTCGGCGCCGGCCCTCCTTCTCCTGTTTTTGTTTGATATAGTTTTAACTTGCGCATGGGTGGCAGTTCTTGGTCCAAGTAGTACGTGGTTGTTGTCCGATTGTCGCTGCAGCTACTAGGCTCAAACTGAATATAATTCATTCGTGAATGAATCTGTATGGCTTCGTGCGTTTCAGCTCCCCCAAAAAGCATTCTCTCCTTCCTCCCTGGGCTGCGTAGCCAGATCGAGGACACTCCTTGGGCTCGACGGCTCGTGCAGTTTTCACCATCGGCGCGCCACACCGCGGTTCATGTACTGTTTTGTCCTTCCAGGAGGTCGCTCTACTGCATCACGAGCGGAGCTACCAGTTCTGACCTCCTCCTCTGCGTAAAACAACAACAGTAAATATTAGTTTCTACACTAGTAAACAACATCGCTCTCTCTGGTGTCTGTGAATAGTCTGGCAGTATTATCAGGAAAAATAAGATATAGGCGATTGTGTGCTACCACATTGGTTCATAGTAGCTCAACAAAGGTGTTGCTATGTAAAAAATTATACAATACATGAAAAAATCATTTTTAAAAAAAGAAAAAAAAGCATATACATACAATATTATAAAAAAAAACACAAAAACGCAAAGTAACTAATAATTGTGTGTCACTACCAGAGAACCGCAGAGTCTAAATTAATTAGCAAGCAAACAAGGGACAGCTAATGGGGATCCTAATAAAACAACAATAATACTATGGCATTGGAATGTGTTTTTATTCATTCCATTCATTTTCTACCGCTTGTTCCGGTTAGGCGCGTTTGTGGGGGGATGGAGCCGAATTCTCAAAAGAGACTTGGGCCTTTAAGGCGGCCAGGTAAAAAGCTCTTCTGGACATGGCTGACGTACCATTTTCGTATCAGTGTTACAGACANTGCTCAGGTTATCAGTGTTTGTGTTACAGCTGAAAATCGGCAAAACTTTCTTGATGATGATAAATGTCTGGATATAGATGGAATTCACCGTTTATTACAAAACCACTTGTTCACTGCGAAAGAGTGGCTAACATGTCTTAAAATCTGATTTTAACTTTATTTTGGTGTTTTTTCCCTGATAAGAAAGTTTACGGATATAAATCAATTTGTTTTATTTCAAGCCAAACTATTGCTGACAACATAGGACATTTTTGCTCACATTGGCAAATCTCTTCTAAACAGTTAGAAATGTCTTTAAACAAGTGAAATATGCTGCAAAATTTAGCAGCTCATTCTAATCTGACTAAAAAAAGTATAATTAAGATGAATATTGTGTTATTAGCTTTAACTGAGATTAGGCAAATCTAAATACCTTAGCTGTGATTGTGCTTTTTACTGAAGTAAATTTGCACAGTTGTACTTTATACTTTTACTCAAGTAAAGCATTTCAGCAGGACTTTGACATTTACCAGAGTCATTTTAGACAAGTAACTGCACGTTTGCTTGAGTAGAGAGCTTCAGTACTTTTGCTATCTCTGATATACAGCTACAGATATTTTTGGTCTAAACTAGAACCACTAACAATGGCACATTTCCCTGTCACTTTAAAGGGGACCTTTTATGTAAAGTCCACTTTTATTATATTTTAGCCATGGTATAATGGTAATTTCTCATCATCATGTTTACTTGCCATTACTCACAAATCCAGATTCCAAGTAAAACACGTGCAGTTAAAATTGCCCTGGAAATTATCTAACAACAAAAATATTGAAATTAGCTGCTTATTAAGTTAGATTTTACAATAAAGAGGCTTTGAACACGAAGTCAATAAGCTTCTTTATTTTTTGTGGTTTTACATGAATTATTTAGATCTTCAGTGTCATAGTTTCGTTCAAATAACAAAGGCAATAATAGGCCAACATGCAGCTCATCATTCAACAGTAAAAAGGCACGTCCACTAAAAAGGAATACCTGCCCCTTTAAATGTAAATCCAATAATCAGCTGATGGATTTCGGTGCCTTTCTTCTGGAGCCCGCTCCTCGCGCGCTGGCCAAAGAGCAGCTGTTTTGGACGCAGCAGACGCACGTACGAGCAGAAGGTTACGACGAGGTGATTTCTACCGTCCGCTGCGTAAATCCTCTGCCAAACATAAACAAGCCGGTACTATAATCCCTTGTGCATCTGCAGATACCTCATCGTTTACAGTTTTGCATCGGGCTTTTGTTTTGCGCTGCATCAAGGACGGAGGCATCAGAGCGAGACTGGGATCCATGAGAGGCGCTGGAGGCAGGACACCGCTTCAGTTTCAGGGTAGGCCACTGTCACTGCACGCAGAGCTAAAGCAGGACGAGCGGGTGGGCTGGACTGGGCTGGTGCGAGATGCTTCAAGACAAGGAGGTTAGCCCGATTGCATGAAAAATGTGTTATTACGCATCTATAAAGGAACTTCATCGATTACGCGTAGCTCGTCCTGCATTGTCTTGCTGTTCTTGACAGTGAATTGTCTTCTTCCTTCTCAAGCTCCAGCCTCATAACGGTTTCTTCTCTTGTCCTATTTCTGATTTGTGCGTTGTTGTGAGCGCACGAGCCATGGCTGCCGCGGGCAGGCTGGAGCAGCAGGTGGCCAGTGTGGAGAGGGGCATCGCCTTCCTCAAGCAGGAGCACCGGGTCATGTTGACGGCCTGCAAGTGGAGATCACTAACCTGAAGAGACGCTGCAACGGTCAGTCTGTTTACCAGTGTGGTGTGATCGAGCAGCGTCCACTGCAGAGCAAATCCAATGTTAGATTATAGTCCCTGAGTGAGGGTTGGCAAAAAGGAGTCACAGTTTAATAATTCTATAAGGAAGCCAGGTAGGGGGCCAACTTATTCTCTGACAGACCAAAGTTTTACTAGTATGTCTTGGGCCAAACCAAGTTTATTTGCAAAGAGGTTTGCCACTAAATTGTCTTTTGACAGTTTTCTAGCACAAAATATCATGAAATAGCTATACTTAAAAATGTCAGGATGCTATTGCGACCAAAAGGCTCCAAAGTGAACAGGTCTGGAGGACCAGGCTAATGGAAATGTGGCCCTAAACTTGACCTTGAGGTTCCAATTTGGGCTTTCTGCTCTAGTGACTGTTGGTTGCAAAGGGGTTTGTTATCTGGGCCTGTGACCTATTATAGGACACTCTTTCAATGGGATTCAGAGCAATCAAAACTTAGAACAATGGTTCTAAGTAAATAAAAAAGATAAAGTCCTCAAATAACCATTAAGTATGAGGCTTAAACTCACAAACTTTAAATGCACTGTCACATCAAAGGAGTTATCTTTTTTTCTTATTTTACCTGGAATGTGTCACATATGTAGATATTAAAGTTGCTTACAGCTTATAATCAGTTACAGGTCTATCAATAGTTCAAACTCAAGTTACCGGACTAAACATACTCAGACATTATTACTGTGTGAGCAGTGTCATTTCTCTACAAACTTGAACTGTATTTTGGCCTTCTGATTGTCTAATAAATTTGAAGCCAGTATAAACAATCCAAGCAAAACATTCTCACACATCCACCATGTGCCTGCTTTCCAAAACAACAGGTTTGGGTGGAAAGCAGGAACAGTAGTAGTAGTCTTTCAACTGATAAAGGACATCACGCAATGACAAAATATTATATTCTTCTAATAGGTCACTGTTTGCTTTTTTGCCTGTCTATTTATCTTACACATTTTTATCCATATTATAAAGCTTTTATGTAAGTTATATCATAATGTAATACTGTGAAATTCTTTGAGTTCTTTGAATATAAAACAGAAACTGGTGAATAAATTAATGTATTATTTCTTTAATTTTTTATGCATTTGTTTTGTATTTTAGACACCCTCACAGTATAATTTAAATAGTGTGCTTTATAACCTTTCTGTTTGTCTTTGCAGAGTTGGGCTGTGAGCTGGACTCCAGGTTTCCCGACAGAAATCCCGCAGGTATCGATTCTATCAGAGAAAAGAGGAAGTAAACAGCCACGTGCTCATTGTCACAGACGAGATTGTCTTTCATCCAGATCAAATCAGGCTAAGGTTACACAGACAGAGAATATAAGGCACACAAATACATATGCAGGCTTTTTAAGTTCTCAACATTGTCAGACTCAGACACATTACTGGAAATCAAATGTAATGCTAAGATAAATACAGTGTTCTCAGCATGACTCTGAGTTAAGCTGCAAATATTTTCACTGTATTTATTATGGCTGTTTAAGCCTGCTGTTGTAAAAACACTGCCTGCTCAGACACAGATGGTTTGGTTTTAGAAAAAAAATGAAATGAATTATATTATGAGTTCAGCTACATTTAATTCACAAAATAGAGTATTTCAAATTGGGGAGGAAACAATCCAAATCTCTTCTAGTGGCGTAATTGCTTTGTATAATGGTAGAGATTTCATTTTATTTTCCACCGCTTGTTCCAGTCTGGGGTGGCGGGTGACGGGAGCCTATGCCAGTGACTTTGGGCTTGGGCAGGAGAACAACCTGAACAGTGGCCAACTTGTCACAGGGTTAATAGACATAGACAGAACGACAATCATTTACGCTGCATTCTGCCTGTAAACTCTATCTAAAGAAATCATGAGATGCTGGTTTGGTCGATCCTGGGATTTGAACCTACAATATCCTTATTGGGAAGCCAGAGCTCTAACCACTCTGCTCCCGTGCACCTCCTTCAAGATTTAATGATTTGTATTAATAAAAGTGCAAAGTAGTAGAGTGGTTAGTCCTTTGACCTCCCAGTAAGGAAATTGTGCGTTCGACTCCCGAGTCGGACCATATCCACATGAGCAATTGTCTGTCTGTAACCCTGTGACGAGTTGGTCCCTGTCCAGGATGTTTCCCCGCCTAAGGCCCAAAGTCCCTGAGATTGGCTCCAGTCCCCCACCACTCCTAACCGGAACAAGCGGTAGAAAATGAATGAATGAATAAAAACACATTCCAATGCATAGTATTATTGTTGTTTATTAGGATCCCCATTAGCTGTCCCTTTTAATGCTTGCTAATATTCCTTGGGTTCTCTGGTAGTGACACAACAATTTATTAGGTTACTTTGCGTTTGTTTGTTTTTTGTTGTTGTTTTTTTTTAATGTATCTTCATGTACAATGGGCACATCTTGTTGCACATGAACCAATGTGGTGCACAATCCCTATATCTCTCGATTAACACATTATCACAGACACCAAGATGTCCATTGTTGTCACTGAAACTTTTACTTGTTGCTGTTTTCCAGAGGAGGAGGCAGAACTGGTGGCTCGCTGTGAGGCAGTAGAGCGCCTCCTGGAGGACCAACAGTCTATGACGGTGGCGGCCCGTGGTGAGCTGCGAGCCGGTCGAGCCCGAGTGTCCGCACTGGGACGCAGCCTCAGGGAGGAGGAGAGATGCTTTTTGGAGGAGCTGAAACGCAGAAGCCATAAGATTACACTGATGAACAGGGAGCTGCAGCGACAGGACACAACCACGTCTACTCTCTGTGAGGAACTCCACAGCGCAGGTTAAAACTATTTCAACAAAAACAGGGCGAGGAGGCGGGGCCGAGGGGACAGACCAAACACCCAAAGAGGAAGTATTACAAGAAGAGGACGGCGACGATTATGAAGACGACAGCTCTGATGGCTCTTATCACCGCTCCTCCTGAGTCTCCGGGCCAATCAGAGCTTTCAGTCCGTCGCAGCAGATGGAGCATCAGGGAGGAGCGGGTCCGAGCTTGTGTCCCGCGGGAGAGGGTCACATCGCCCCAAAGACCCCTCCCATGCCTGACCCCGCTCTCTCTTGGTCCCACTAAGATACCGGATGATGCGCTTGAACCGACCAATCAGAGGCCAGCAAACCGATCAGCTGGATGATGAATGGGAGGATATAGATGAGGGAGGGGTGCACAGCAGAGTGGATATGGGCGCGGGGGAGGGAGAGACTGCTCTGTGAATTCTAGAGTTGCTGATTGAGAGAAGTGGTCTTCCATTGATAAAACCAGCACCAAATGACAAAGGTGATAAGGGAAATAATGGAGATGAGAGATGTAACTGTGGCTGTTGTAGACGTGAGGGAGACTGTGTTTGAAATGGCATACAGAAAATATTCTTTATAGAGAAATTATTAATGCATTTATGTAAAGAAATTGGACAAACAGTGGGCTACATGACAAAAATGTATTATCTTGTTTTTTGTCGAACCTAAAAACTGTTTTTGATTTTATTGCAATTCTTATAGTCTTTATCTTTTATTCCTTAAAGAATAACATAAAAAACATTTTAAAATTTTCAGCTTGTTTCCAATTTGATTTTATGTTATGACACCATCTTCTCCTACAAACGCCTATATTCTATCAGGAGGAGCTCAATAATTAACCCAATACTCAAAATATTTACTTGTCCTGTTTCAAAATGACCCCTTGTAATTGCATGTGAGACTTCTTTTATGTACTCTTTTTTTTTGCGTTGATGAACAAAAACATATTTTAAATATAGGTTAGATCCAAAGGCGAATAAAACACATTTAACTAATGTACATTAAAGATGCACTGTGTAACTTTTTGACCAATAGCAAAGTTGAAAGAAAGCATGTTTTAGTGATTTAGATTTTTTTGTTACGCTAACTTTCAGCAGGCTTGGATGGCCACAAAATGGACCATAATTTGGCCTAAAGCAGGGCCTCTTATACAGTATGTTTCTATAGAGATGTGGTTCCTTTAGCTGTAATTTTTCATAGTTTGGCATAAAGAAGTTCTTAGTAAGAAGTCGGAATAATCCAGGAGTGTTGAACTCATTTTGACAAAGGGCCACATTGGCATTGGGGTTGTTCTTGAAGGATCACTTTTACCTAAAATTAACCTTACTCATCTTTGACATACTACTCATTATAGTTTATATTTGATTATTGTATATTTATTGAAGTGACAATTACTGAATATACATCTGCATTAGTCTGAAAATGACTTAGTTTTAAGTTTCAGACAAATAATTTAATTCGGTTAAGACACCCTGATTATTACTCCCGACACTAATGTAAAATTAAAATAAACCCTAAGAGGGCCGCATGAAACGAGGTGGAGGGCTGCATCCGGCCCCTGGGCCTTGAGTTTGACACGTGGTGTAATCCCTCATTCTTCCAGGAGTAATTCATAGGCTTCGAAGTTGTCATCTGGACCGTGTATTTGAACATCGAGAAGTTTCGACTCTCATCCAAAGTAATTTTCAATCTGATTCAAGGCAACAACTTTGAAGCCTTTGGATCACTCCTGCGTGGACTAATGAGGGATCACATCGGCAGTTTGGCATAAATGCATGAAGTGTTTTTGACTTTTCACCTTCAGAAAGTTACACAGTGCACCTTTAACAAATATCAACACCATATTTATAAGGTAGAGGGCTCATTCAAGGTACTTTGAAATCTGACATCCTTCTGTGCAAGGCTTGTTAACAGCTGTAACTAGAGTCATTCATCACAGGCCACAACTACAAAACCTCAACAAAGAGTCCAGCCAAGTGTTTGTTCTCTACAGGGTTCAGAAACAGCTTCAATTGTTTTAAGGACAATGCCCCCCTGTGGTAAGGGCTAAAACAGCAACAGCAGACAGTAAAACTAGTGATAATATTACTCAAGTATCGATAGTCTAAAGTGTTTGCATAAATGGTTAGTTTACTTGCATATTTTTCCAACTAACTACATTCACTACTAACAGTTGTACTAACTAACATACTGTATAACCTGTGGTGGAAAGTAACAAAGTACAAAAATAAAGTAGCACTTTTAGGTTGGTGTACATTACTATATTACAATCATTTTTACTTTTAATCCACTACATTTTTTACTTAGACTGAAAAGTAATGCGTACTTTATTGTTGGATTGAGAGTGTCTGACCATAGTGACAACTTGTCTAAAGATAAGATTAAGACCAAAAATCTTTTGTCCTTCCAGTCTAATTTTTTACCCCAACATGTGATGCTTTAACAACTCTCAAAGTGTGTGTGAATAGCTTTTTGCTAATTACTAATAACTTCTTAAACAGTTACTGCTTTGCTTTTGGTTTAGTAGAATTTTGATTGATTATTTTGCATATCTCATAAGAAAACAACTTGCTTGCATCCATCCCCTTGTATCTGAACAAGTACTTCATCCACCACTGCATAACCGATACTATTACTAACAGTCCAGGAGTCATACGTCTTGAAAACATTAAATTATCTTATCTCAAATATAAACAGAAGTGCTTACAAAGTAGTATTATCTATGTAGGCAGTGGTGTGTATTAAAACGGTGACTGTATGCCACTTCAAATGGGCTTTGTAAGAAATAGTTTCACTGCAATGTGCAATTAAAATGTATTGTCATTATCCAACTGATTGTCAACACGACTAATTGGATGAAGACGCAGCTGAAGTTTGTGTGAAGTGCTGTCATGAATACTAAAAGGTCTCCTGATTGTTGTCCGTGGTTTGGGCCGGGCCTCACTGTTGGACTGAGTTCTTGGGACAAAGTTCCCGAGTTGGACAGACACACAGCTTTTCTCGTAGCTCTTAATGAGATGCCTGTGTTTTAAGGCTGTGTTTGTCCTCTGCTTGTCACTGCACTAAGTGTCCCAGCTTCAAACCCACTGTAGACGGCTTAGTGACATTTTGTATGATTTGCACTTTATTAAATTCATGCAATGTGCCTCGTAATGGCAGATTAACACTTGTGTTTTTGTCTTTTTGAACAATTTAAGTGTAGGTTGAATGGATCAGTACTAAATAGTGAACAACTAGTGCTACAAATCAAGTATACGGTTCTATTAAACATAACACAAATAATATAGCCTATGTAGGTTTAGGCCTACAGCAGGGCTATTTAATTATATTTACAAGTGAGCCAATGTTTTGGAGAGCTAAGGTCTGAGTGCCAGACTACAAAACTAAACTACAAATTAGTTTACATTCATTATTCACAAACAACTCTAGATGGTACTATTCACTAGCAATCTCTTTTACTGGGATTAATAAAATCCAACAATAAAACCTTAAAAATAACCAGAAAAAACAAGAGGAACATTAAGGCTTCTCTCACATATTTCAGATTTTAGGATCACTCACAGTTCAACTCATTACCTTTCTGTTCTTGAAGAAAATGTTTTTGATTTTGTTTGTTGGGCAACAGTTGAAATGTCTTAAATCTTCAACACTGTTAGCATAAAACAACAACAACAAAAGCAACAAAATTGTGTTTTGCAAAAAACCCAAAACAAAACAAAAACATTTTGCTGGCAATATCCTAACAGAATCTAGCAAATCATACATATTTTTCAACTGAATAAAAAACGGCACAGGTTGATCTG
Organism: Mugilogobius chulae; assembly: GCA_038363315.1. Classification (NCBI taxonomy): domain Eukaryota; kingdom Metazoa; phylum Chordata; class Actinopteri; order Gobiiformes; family Gobiidae; genus Mugilogobius; species Mugilogobius chulae. The sequence continues at coordinate 23,226,892 of CM076399.1, read as the reverse complement.
TTTTATCAAGCAGGGCTAAAATATTTGAATAACCCTGGCCTACAGTATTTCTGAACTCTTCCTCATCACTCTAACCATCTAGTGTAAACATCGAAGCCTACATCTCAATGCACAATTTGATAAAACAATTAGACTATTCCTACTTTATTAAACTCTAACGCAGCTTTTAGAAGGCAAGGCAAGGCAAGGCAAGGCAAATTTATTGGTATAGCTGCACAGTTCATACACAAATCAATTCGAAGTGAATAGTAGAATATTGTATTGAAATGTAGCCTATATATTTGAATGTAATAGAACAAATATTATATTAGTGTCGTTGGCTATTAGAGTTTGCTCAGCTACAGTCACACTGTATTCAAAAACTTTTTATTGTTAATCACCATAAAAGAGACTGAGGCCTGCACAGGGCCTTTGATGTCCACCGCAGTGCTGTCATGGCAACCTGAAGGATACTTTAAACCCCTACTACTAAGTCTTTTTTTGCCTATTTGGTTTACAAAAGCCTATATGAATTATTATTTTTACGCTGTATTCTTTATAGCTACAAATTACTTTATTTAATTTCAAGTCTGAATGGTTTGATTAGTGCAGGAAGTTACATCACGAACAGAGGAAAGGTCGCCCCCTTCTGGACTTGAAACAGAAGCATGTATGAACTGCTGCACTCTCCTCTCCAAGACACTGCTGTTTCAGGGGAAGCCTGGGGAAGTCTTGTGCAGCCAAATGAAATGATCATCAGAAAGATCCAAGAGCTTAGTGAGAACCTCCTGCAGAAGGTTTGGAGCATCAGTTTACTGCTTCAGTGCACATGTATGAGACAACTAATGTTAGTACAGGATGTGACTTTTAGCAAGGATGATTTACTTGAAATATGATGTACACATTATACTTGCCTTGAGTAACATTATTCAAATGTCAAACTTCTTTATAATATTATACTGTAAACTTGTGCTGAGACTAAATTTGTTTCCATCACACATCTTGATGAAATTATATGTTAACTTGATATTGCAACGTAACAAAAATATGTTGCATTAAATACACTAGACAGCTTTGTCACATGAACAACTTGCAATCACAGGTGTGGACTTTGGACTAAGACTTAGGACTTGAATTGGAACCTTATGAAAGGAAAAAATAAAAGTACATTTCTGTGACCAGAAATTTATTTTTATTGGAATAATATCTAAGAAAACACTATGACAATATAACACAAGATGTACTCGGTAATTTCATATAAAGACTTGAAAAACTTAAAATTGAAGTTGGAGGTTGCTTGGACTTGTGGAAAACTGACTTGGGAATTGACTCGGACTTGAGGTCAAAGACTTACTTGTGACTTGCAAAACAATGACTTGGTCCCACCTTTACTTACATTTATTGGAAGTAAAAATAAAATTATTTTGTAAACTGGAATAAATCTATAGTTTGGTTGAGAAATTCATATGTTTTTCTCTTTTTTTGCACAGAAACCTGTTTTATCTGAGTATTCAACCCAATAAAGACGAAGAGCTCAACATTGCAGCATCAACTCAGGGGTTTTAATCAGTATCTAATATCCTGATCTCATACAAGCATTAACATACAAACACTATGACAGCTATACTGCCTTCATTTTAGACCCCAAACCTGCAGTTCCCAGAATCCTTTGCCACTCTGGTAAAGCTGTTGAGTCAGGTCAGCCCTTCATTCAAGAGAAACTTCACAGTTTTGCAGAAGAAAAGGTGAGGTGAAATTAAAAATGTAGATGATGCATTCAAGTTTCTCAAAAAGTATGGCAATTATATAAAGACAGATCTCATTATTTTACCCACTGACAGACCAAAATATTACATTATTTAATATTTTAAGTTTCAGCTACACTGCAAAAAATGAATTTCAAGACATGTTAACGTTGATTGATTCTAGGATTTAAGCCTTATTTCAAGCATTAATTACTAATTTAACCTTGATTTATTGTAGAGACATAGAACATTGTTCTTGTTTCAAAGTGTTTCAAACTGATTTCAAGACATTGCTTCTTATTCTCATTTGTCAATGGGTTAAAACTGTTCTTACCTCATTGGCAAATTTTGTTCTTGTTTTAAGTCTAATTCTCTTATAACCAGTTTAAAATTTCTTGAAACTAGTGCAATTTTTTACATTACACAAGCAATTAAATCTTATCCAGTTAAAACAGCTCAAATCTGGATTAAAATTCTGATTCTAAGTCATTTTAAGCAAGTCTAGATATATCGTTTTTGCAGTGTACACCCTCATGATCCCAACTTATCCAAATATAAATTACCTCACTTCTGAACAGGTTCAAAAGCATACAATCATATATTTAAGTCATATATGTACAGTATATAGGTGTATGTATGATAGATAGATAATATAGATAGAGATAGATAGATGATAGATAGATAGATATAGATAGATAGAAATAGATAGATAGATAATAATAGATGTAGATACTCTCTGACATTGATATACATGTATAATATACGTATATATGTTGTGTAGTTGAGACTGGAACGAAGAGCTGCATGGATCCAGAGAACTTCGTAGAACCACTTTACAAGAACAAATCCTAAGAGAAAAGAGCATTTTAAGGTAACTTACATAAACGAGAGGAAATTTCACAATAAAAATAAAAAAGAAAAGCAATGACATCTTTTCAGTTCACAAATATCTTTGTATCCACGTTCTTACATATCAAAATACTTTGCTAAAATAAGTAAGTACGTCTGTCTGTGATTGGTCTGTATGGCCTCTTCAGATGGATTCTCAAGATTTTGTGAAAGTCACAAATATTACGAGAAGCCCTCTGGTAGAGAGGAAATGCACTAAAATCAGCATTTCAAATAATAGGATTCGTAAAATATGAGTACAAGTTTTGTCTGTATTTAATATAATATAAACTGATTATTTACCTTACTGGGAATAGCATTTTTGAAATGTAAGTGTTAAAATTACCAAAATAATCCTTTAAAAAGTTTGAATAATTAAACATGTTATCAGCTCATGTTAAAAGTCAACTGGAAAAAGTATTAAGTAATGTTTTAAATGGTTAATAGATTGTGCTGCTCTCATGTGGAAAGCAATCCTTTTTTAACTTTTTTCTAGTCCCATATAGGTATGTATCCTATTCTTTATACATTCTGTATTTAATAAAACAATCTTCTTACTCAAAAATAATACTAGAAACTTTTACAGTATTGGAAATGCTGTTTCTTCTCTTTGTCTTTGTACTAATCCTCCGCAGACCGCTGCAGACTTCACAGCAGCTGCTTCACAAGACGCTGAATCTGTCGTCGATGGCAACGCTGTGCCTTTAAATCCAGGAGGTTCGCCTCTTCTTCAAATGTGGAACACTATGTTTTTCAGCCTGGGCTTTGACCAGGGCACAGTCAGCCTTTAGGGGGCGACACTGCTGCAGACGCTGCTGCTCTGTGAGATCTGAGAGGAGCACAGACTAAAGTGATTATTATCAACTTAAGATGAAAGAAAACCGAAAATACTGAAAAAATCTTTTTAACATTTGATCAATGCATTTTTTAATCATACAAAGTTTAAGTTAAGACTGCATCAGGATTATTACAAACAAAGCAAACATTCATTCAAATTCACTACCTAATAAAGTCACATAGGGAAATACAATGTCAAAACCATACTTTTAAACATTCTCCATGGAGACAATTAGTTTTGTGCCATTCTGTGGAATATTATAGCTAAGGTGCTCTCCTTCAGGCTAAAAAGTGGTCACATTTGTGGAATTTATGCCCGCTTGGAGTTATGACAGAGGCTTGGAATGAGGCTATCCATTTGGCTAAAGTTAAAATTACAGTTAGTGAAGTCGAGTCAGAATCTATCATTAAAAAACACAAACAAACAAAAATACAAACAATTTTCCATCTGAAACAGTTTCAACAATATTTGATCAAACTAAAGGTGTTATCAGCTGTTAGTTTTTTGTCAAATCATAAATTTTTTGGGATACTGGTCATTGTTAACTGTCTGTTGTTTACAGAGCAAACTGACGGAAATAAATAAATACATTGAGTGAATAAAGTGTAAAACCGCTGGGCTTTGCTCATGCAACATTGAATCTGTAATTATATCAGTGTCCAAAGAGCATATGAATCTAAAAATTGTAAAAAACAGAAGGAAAAGATTACAGAATTGGTTCAGCACAGACTGTTGAAGTAAATCGATTGTTTATTAAGTTTTTCCTTCTTGTTTTGGCCAAAATATTGTAACTGCTACTTTTACTTGAGTAGTGGACTTTTGCCACCTCTGCAGCCGACTACACCTGAGGCCGTGGGACATTAGTAGTTTGTTACTTGTTACACTGACCCATAAACTGTTTTGTTTGCAGATGTTCTTAAATACAGAGCAAGTCCGCCTTCGACATCCGCTTTAACCCCGATGTTTGTTCTCCAGGTCTGAAAAAATACTCTGCACTGTCCTGGTTTCAACCCTGTTTAGTCTTGGGTCTGTTCTATTGTTCTATTCTGTTCTAGTCTTTGTCAGAAGTAGGTACAATAATTTAAATGTGTACTTTTATGTTGTCTACCTAACTTTTTTGCAATGAAAGATCTGATTTTCAACTTGTCCTAGAGTGCCACAAGCTCGTCTCCATGGAGATACAACAAGTGTAAAGTCATTCTAGACAAAGCAAAATCACCTCCATAAAGAAAAAATGATTGCAGACCCTCCACTAAAGAACCTAATTAGTGCACCTTTAAAGACATGCTAAGCTCCGCCCACAAACCCCTCCTTTCAAACACAGGAGAAGGTGAAAGGAGGGGTTGAGGGTGCAGAGCAGCAGTGTGATTGGTTGTGATTAGCACAGTTTTGAGTGAAAACACGCTGCCCTTTGTAGTGAGTTTGTGACTATTTTGTCAAAACAAACAGTATTTATTTTGGTTTAGCAGTAATATTCAAAGAGTAAGTCCATGAACATAAGTACTATTTATTCTGGCAGTTGCTAGATCAATCTATTTCTATCCATCTTTATAACTTTGGCAACATGTTTTACTATTGTTCTGTTTTACTTGTACTTAGCTTTGTTGCTATAACCGGCATATTTACATTTGTTCTAAGCATTATATTCCTTAATGTGCATTGTCCCTATGAAATAAATAAATAATCATAGTCATAGTGTCCCCTCCGAATGTACTGCAGAGTTCCAAAGGCAAAAACATTTACTCTGGGATGTAGCTGCTTTTCTGCTCTCTCATCAAATCTCTGCAATGGTAAGACTTTATCTTATTTACACTTAGAGAATGTACAGTATTATGTCATATTATTGTCTTGCTGTTTCCCTGTGCTTGTCCTCTCACACACTGCCTGGCCCGTTCCACTGCACTGATGGATGGGGCGACCTTGACCTCTGAGCTGCACCAACATGGCTTAAATGTGAGGTATTTGGGAACAGTCCTGGAGCAGCTCGATCAATGGAGGAGTGTGTGAGCCTCAGTCATGTAAAGGTACACAAAATCTAATCCCTATTTAGATAGACATGTCTCTCTCTCTCTGTCTGTTTCATGTTAATCATCTCTTGTACAGTTCACTTACTTGCTCTTCATTCTGTCTCTATTCTGTGCCTTATGTAATGACTATTACTACTATTTATTATATATATTTATTCAATGTGCTGCAAATGGCCGATTATTTTCATTTCCTGCTGCCTGGCTTTTAATAGCTTGAGCTGAGTTTCACTTCGTGTACTGTGTTAGCTTTTCATCGCTTTGATTTGTGCTACTGTGTGTAGTATGTGAACTACTTGTTGTAAATGTGCAATGCAAATACACTTCAACCTTGACATATGGTATAAAATAAAACTCCTTCTGAACCAAGTCTTGCAGCTAAGAAAATACTGTAAAACTAAAAAAAAAAAAATCTTAACGTGAAACTATCAGTGTGAACTTAGCCAATATATTTTATGTCATGTTTTTATCACTGACACAAGGGAATTTGCAGAAAAGATTTTGGACATCCTGTTTTTCGACACTCTAATAAATCAGGTTAGATATCAACATCCAGTCCTTCTGTAAATTACTTCATAAACTTTTTCAAACCAAAATAGTGCTGCTTTAGGGGATGATAGAGGGTTGCTGTAATCTGGTTTAGAATCTATCTCCTGGGTTGGTTAGGATTGCTGTCCCCGGCAAAAGAAAAAAAACATTTGGTCTTTGAAGTTATAGTGACCCATAAGAAAACTTTATTACATTTTAAGTTTTTCCACATAAAAACAAACAAACCAAGAGTTTTGCCTGTAACGTCAGTCTATTTTGACGGTCATTCATCTTGTTTTTAATGTGTTTCTAATCGGTGTCAAAACACTAATCATGCTGTCATCATTATCTCAATCCAGCCTATACGATTGTGAACTACTTCTGTCTTGTTCTGTAAATCTTCTGCATTGATGACTGAGCTGTGTCTTTTTGTTTGACAGAGGATTTGTGTGAGTGAGGTCATTGTGAGAAGTGCCAAACACACATTCAGGAACTATCTGCAGGTAAACACACTACTTCACCAGCCCAGGCATACAGACACACTGCCTATTGTTTTAAATGACAGATGTCTTGTTTTCTGTAGGAAGTTGGTCCGTCCGCTCTGTCTGCTGCTGTCAGTCATTTCCTGAACTGTTTCCTCGGCTCTTCCTTGTGTTTAGCTTTTGGAGGAAAATCCGAGGAGGTTGTCACTAAATGCAGAAGTTGAAGATGACGCAGCCGAGTTACAGGAAATGCCTGGGTAAAGTTGACTCTCAGTGACCTCATGGGTAAGATTAAGAAAGAGTCAGAAGAGTATTATGGCCACCACATAGACAAGTGCCATCTCAGCGCAAATATTTATTAATTTAAGTTTTGAATGATTCTAACAAGTCTTTATTTCTTGAACTGAATAACACAAGAACATTATAATGTTCAAAGTTTTATCTGTTATAAGTTTTAACCCCCTCTCATTCCGGCCTATTTTTCCTCACACGTCTGACTAAAATTGTCTAAAATTCAAACTAAAACTGTTTCTGATCCCTTTGGAGCTCAAGCAATGACTGGAGTCGTTTTAAAGCTGCAACCCTGTAGTTTTAGCTTCTGATGACTAAGAGGTTCTTTTTTTTTTTTTTTTTTGGTAAATATAAGCATTGGTATAGCTTGTTTTCACAGCTGTGACCTGAATGACGCTAGATTTGGCATTTTTGGGGTTTTGACAGTTCCTCTGCAAAAGCTGAAGGTAATTGAGGGAAAAAATTTTTAGTTTTAGCAAACTAAGATTACAAAAAAAGACACAGCCTGTCTAGGTTGTATCAAAATTTTGGAATTTGTAATATTTTAGAGTAGAAACAGATTCATTCCAGAATGGTTGATTTGAGTCTAAATAAGAAAGCCACACTGTTCTTTTTAACTGTAACATTTCCAAATGCTTCATCATAGTTTTATCAGAAAAATAAAAAAAATGTATTAAGAAAAAATGGGATGGCCCGCGGATTGACATCAGAATGATAAAGGGCTAGTATCATGAATTGAATACGGATATGATTTGTATTTGTTTATTTTTCTATTATTGAATATAAATATTCACAGATACATACATTTGGCCATGTACAGCGGCATGAAAAAGTATGTGAACCTTTTGAAATTTCTCACATTTTTGCTTAAAATCACCATGTGATCTGATCTTTGTCAAAATCACACCAATGAAAAAACAGTAAAGGCATCCTGACTATAATTAATTACTAACCCTCTTGGACAAATGAATTACCAGTTATTCTTTACAGTAGACTGTGTGTATAATATATTACCTTGTGTAGGTAGTGGTAGTAGGTAAGACCTTGGTGTTCTCTGTATGTTCAGTGTCAGCCTGGATGAAGTCATTGAAAAGCACAGCCTTCAGAGAGTTTCTTTGCTGAGAGAATCTGCCTCCAAACTGGGATCCAGGTCAGACATCTCATGCATGTCTTCATCAAACATTTACAGATACATTTATGTGTCAGACAAAGTGGCTGCTTCACTGAAAGGATTGTCATACATCCATGGTAATTATTTCAGTAGCTAAAGTGTATCTCTCCTGGTGGTAGTTTGTGCATGGAGAGTTATCTACCTGCAAATGTCCCACACTGTGGCAGTATGGAGATAAATTTAAGTCCATACTCCAGCATTTATATAAAAACAAGCAGTTGGCGAATGCTCCACCAGTTACAGTGCTGTGCCAGGATAAATAATTTCTTTTCTCTCAGAGCCTACACACTCTGTCTCTCTATGTACAGGGGCTTTTGATCGAGTATGTATTTGAATCTTGACAAAGACCAGTGTTAGAAGAAGACATTATGAACATGTTTCCTTTCGTCAAGCATTTCAATCCTACTTCAGACTTCTTGACTTGTTCAAGAGGCTCAGAGTGTGGTACAGAGACGTGGCTCGGACAGAGACAACATGCAAACACAGGCCTTTTGATTGCAATCAGAAACAAACAAACAAACAAAAAACATTGCTTCTTCGTATTTTGATCTGTAACCTAGATTAAAGAAAACATATTCCAGCAATGTTACAAAATGCTATCAGTGGTGCTAAAATAAAGATCAAAGCCTTAAAAAATGATCAAAAGCCTTAACATTTTCTTTTAATCTGCCCATTGCCCTCAGGAGCGACAAGGGTAGATATGGTTGGTATGAGCAGGACCACTCATGTTTAGATGCTTTGAAAATGAATCTTGAGACTGCTAGGTCTCATCTAAGCTTAGAAGCTAAATTTCTTGTAGTTCTGGTAAACAAATATTAAAAAATAGTAAATTTACGGCAGATGTTGTTTTGTCTGTAAACATTAAAAAATCCTCACTGTGAAGGTAGGTCTATGGAAGGAAATTGTCCCACAGCTACAAACCTGTAAGCATGTCAATATTATTATGCACTGTCCCAAATATATTAAGAAGGCAAAATGTGAAAATGTCATAGACACCTGCCTTGGGAAAAGATGCATAATATACTGACATCAGTCAGATGAGTAGAGCAGTGCAGATGCTGCTTATCACAAACTTCTTTTACCTTGGCTTTCACTGCGTTTAGGTCTCTTTAGGAGGGTTTGACTTGATCAGGCCATAACCCTGTTCACCAGCGTCTGTGGAGTGTTGCATGAGGATGTGTGCTCTTGTCTGCGTCTCCAAGGACGACTCAGTTACATATTGAGGCACTACACTGAAGTAAATCTCCTGTCTCCTCCATCAGTGGAACATAATGGGGTAGATGGCAGTTTGTGATGTTCTCAATTGAGATAAAATACAGAAAAAAAAATTATTTTATTTAAAACTAAAAAGAATCCATTTAGATTAGGTTTAGATTAATCCTTTATAGACTGTCACAGACAAATAATTTCTTAGGTGATATTTTGATCTAATCTCGAGTATTTTGGTGGTGGACAGACTTAAGGAAAATTAGCCCTCTCAGAAGTAGCTTGAAAATGCCTTAAGTCTAGCTCTAAAATAGTATAGAGCGACATCTGTCAAGCACGCACAGAGGTAACTAATCGCTTTCTTGTCAAAATTGATATTTGGAAAATTGGTATGTTTTTACGTTGAATCTAAATTAATTAGGGTGAAATTCCTCTTCAACTTAAAACCCTTGACCTGCTCCAAAAATTATTTTATTTCCATAATTCCAATATTCCAATTTTGACTTTTCATTTAACATTTTTTGTTCCTTTTTAGTCAATGTCTCCTTGCCACTCTATCAGAAAGCAAAGGTGACTTCAGAGTTGACATGACCAGACAAAGGAAAACAAAAATGATCTTAAAACAACACTCAAAAAGCTGTGAACCTCCAGAAAGCACTTAATCTAATCTGCTGTGCTGCTCCAAAGGTACACTCAATACAGTCTTTCTTTTATCTGCATAAAGTCTATTACAATCACAGAAAAAAAGTTATCCAAAGTATTTATTTTGTAGCAATCAAAGTTGTAATATTTAAGTGACTTTTGCCCATTATCTTTGGCATGTTCTCTCCATAGAATAAAACAAAAATAATCAGTTTTTTTACTTATTTAAAGATTTCACAAAGACGTTATTGTCAATGACCACATGGCCCACTTTCTTCTTTTTTTCTTTGTAAATCTGTAACTCTGTGTCAAGCTCTCAGTCCCAAACGGAGCTACAATCCTTCATCAGCTGAACCTCACCTGTGGCATTGTTCTCATTCCTCTCAGGTATGTACTCATGATGACACTTAACTTTGGTATTTAGAGTGTTTGGAGATAAAGAATTCCTGTATGTCTCACCTGGTTTCAAAGGAATGCCCATCTTCATTCTAAATTTAGATTTTATTAATGATATCCAAAATGTTAATAGTGGTGTTGATTGTTTCTACTTTCTTCCCTATTAGTGCAAAAGAAGTGGAAGATCTCAGGACAAAAATCCAAAAGGAAGAAACGGAGCAACAAGTGAAAAATCAGGAACACACAAAATGAAATGAAAATCATTCAACATCTACACAAACTTCAAGAATGCTAACTGTAGACTACATGGTTGCAAAATAACATGTTTCTTTTGTCAAACTCCATCAGACAAAAGGCAAACTGGGTCAAGTCAAGTTTCTTTTCTTTTATACTAAGATAGGTGTTGCCCATTCACATTTTTTAACTGATGTGGGTAAAACCTGCAGGAGTGAACATAGTAGTTTTAACATTATTTTTATATTTACCAAAATACCTTGCATGCACATAAAGATAATATTTTTTATGTAATGTTTCACTGAGATGTTATGACAAACATAGCCTGCATAAAATTGTAGCGCTATATTTAACCACAACAGAAAACATTTTATAAGTAGCTCAACTAGGCCTATTAGTATTCCACTGGGGGTCGCTGTTGGAAAGTGCTAATGCATTTACAAAGTTGACACCTGAGGACTTCCTTTAACTGTCTAAAAGGGGTTTTGGTCGAATAAAAAAAAAATAAAATATGCCCATTACTCATATAGACTGAGTGCAACACATTTTTTTCCTTAAAATTTTCACTTTTTTTGGAATATAAAACATTACTTCATACAGATATTTTCTTGTTTACTAAAAACATTACATTGTCTAACACTTAAGCTGTAGTTTGTGGCTTTTTTTTTTATTATTTTTTTAGACAAAATAGACGATTTGGACCAGGCAAAAGAATGATACACTGAAGCATAAAGAGCAAAGGAGATGTGCGTACAGACACATTTTTCATTTCTAAACACACTATTGAAAGGTTCAAGGTGTCTCTAAATATAGCCCAATTGAAGAAAAATCGTCATAACATTTATTGGAAATCTGCAGACGTCTATCGCACGTCAGCGTCATCTGAGCGTGCGCGCGCCCGTGTCCCACTCGCGACCGTTAGCTGTGGCCGGAGAATGCGGCGGCTCCACAGACTGAGCCAAATCTGACCCACCGAGCAACCGGCGCAAGAAAACACACAACACGGGCAAACCAGGGCTTCTGCGCGCACGCTTGGACTCGGATCTGGACTATGAATTCCTCTATATGTGTAAAGGCAAGTCGCATGTGCTTAGATTTCTCCTTGTTTGTGTTTCGGTACTTAAAATAGTTCCTGTGTTGACGACGGTTTGGCTGCAGTGTCTCTCCCGTTCACATCTCAAAATGGCGGACGAGCTAAGCTAAGTGGGCATAGTTGGCACTGGCAGCTCCATCCATCCGGTGGGTTTACCCCAAAGCAACGCAAAACAATCGCTTTGATCTATTTCAGTTGACTTAAGTCTCGCTGTATGCATTATCGAGTCAAAACGAGGCGTTTCGCTGACTTGTTTTGGTGCCTTGCTAACGTTAGCTTATTTATGAAAGTTGACAGAGTGAGCTAACGTGGCTAGCGACCCGGCTAAGCTAAAACTGTCATTTCAGTGTCACGTCTTCACGGTTTTTTAGTAATATACTTAAAATATTATCATTCAGTTGAAGGATGGCGTGATGAAGCTCTGTTATATTGCGTCTATTAGGTTTTTGTTATTCTGTAAGCTCTGAAGTTTGGGTCTAGAGCCCTGATGTTTGTTCTTCAGACACATTTCATCACACGTTCCCTTTGTTTAAATAATGCGTTTCGTTGTTTACACAATTAACTGTTCAATTACCATCATAAAACACATTAGATGGCAATTAAAATGTCTGAAAACATTGTGTATTGAGCTGACAGCCTCATCCTTTACGTCATACGGCTAAAGCTAACGCTAGCTTCAAAAGGGCGTTGCTGAGCGTTTGCTGCAACTTTGCCCTTGTGGCCATCGAGGCTCTGAAACACGCCACTTGCTCCAGATTTCACTTTCAAGTCAATATTTTAACGATAACAATCTTAATCGCGAGGTTGTGTTTGTGTTTTGTGTTCTGATTTGTTTTCAGCGGGCGGATCCACATGTTTAGTTTGAGGAATCACGATCAGGGTGGAGACAGTGGGATCTTCAACAACATGATGATGTGATGGACATGGTATCAGACCAGGCTTTGGATCCGCTCACATGTCGCAGTTATGCCATGTTTGCTTGAAAATAACACAAGACACAATTATATTTGTCTTGTACAAGCCCATGGTTTATGTGATTACTCCACATTGTTACACATGTTCCGGCTAAATAAATGCATCACATTGTGGAGCTCTGGATTTAAAAAGTATTGATCCACAAGGAGAATGCAGTGTATATCTAGTAACAAAGACGATCAAAATAATGGAAAAAAGTAAAGTTCAGCTATACAGATTTGTTTTTAGATAAAATGAACTAGTAATTATAATTCAATATTCATATTATGTACAAAATGTGGTCTACTCTACTTAAATAAAAAGTTTATTCAACAATTATTCTTTAAAGGCTACTACTGTAGTTAAAATTATGTCTCTATCTTTAATTTAAAAAGTGGTAAATGAAAAATTGGATTTGATTCAGTAAAATGCTGTAAATAAACAGCTTATTTTAATTTTTTTTTTTTGCTTTTTACCCTTCAGTTTTGTATTTTATTGCGCACCTGTGTGCTCTGAAGGTCACTCGTAGCAAGGTCCATGGTGACAACAAACAGTGGTTTTACTTGAGGCAGAGCTACAATTTATGACTTGAGCTGTCTGTCGACAGGCACCAAAACACCTCACTTAGTGCTCAAATGCTGTCGGTCTTGTAATCGTTCAGTGTCTCTGCACAGGTTAGTAGGAGTTCTGCACCGTTGACTTGGTTGTCAAAGCGACAGCAGCCTGTAGTTCCCCAGTCACAGCCTGTGCGACCTGTTGATAGACAGTCTCTAATGTTGATTTAAAAGGTGTGTTTAACTTTCTTTTAGAAATGTGGCTGGGGCTGGCTGATCATAGTGATAAAAAGCAAACCATGATCTCATTCCCGAGATCATCTGCTGTTTTGGTTGCTCAAACTCTTTATGCATTAGACAAAAATAAAATACCACATTTGTATTCATTTATTAAAACTATTTATCTGTCTCCAAGAAATTATTTTATTTATTTTGCCATCTTGTTGTATTACTAAATGTCTCACGTTTTACTGTGTGTGAGATCTCAGTTTTACATAAAAAACATCTCTTTTCTGTACAATTCGTCTGTGTTCATCTTACTTAACAATCTATGTTTAGTAAAACCTTTGTCAAATTGACAAATTTGTGAATTCACCAAGGCTTCTCTGGAATGGATGAGATATTGAGTGCAGTTCTTTCATCGTTTGCCAAGAGTAAGACATATGACTAGATGATTGAAATCTTTGAAAACGCGTGAATATTTTTCAGTGATTCTTTTGAATAACTTTTTTAAAACCAATAGTTTTGTGTTTTTATGCTTGGAAAAACTAGTTAACATAAAATAGCGTTGTATGTTGACTCAGGTAAAAAAAAGGGAGACTTTTGTCACCACAACCTGTCCATTAGATAAGCATGTTTTAGAAGGAGGACTTTGTTCTGTTCCTCTTGATTTACACAGGACTATTACTTGCATTAGGTGAGTTGCAGATAAGTGCTCACAGTTTGATAAGTGGAGTGTTCATGTCTGATTTGCATAGATGACTCCTGTTTATCTCTACTCTGACCCTGGCGCAGGTGTGAGAGCCTGGTCTTATGTAATGGTTGTGTGTTTGGCAAAAGGCTGTGCATGGTCTGTCCCGAGCTCACAGCTCATTAAGTTTGCAGCAGAGTGGTTTCTAGGACACTTGAGGCTTGTGTTTTGTCTTGTGCTGCGGCCTCCTCCTTGCTTTCACTGAAAAGTGATCCACACATTTCCCTACTTCACAATGGCGGGTGTCAGAGGTGATAACGACAAAAAACGTTTATGAGGGTTGAGCAAGAGTCAAGAAAGTCTTATTAGTGAAAATATTACATGAGACAACAATTCTTTCTAAAACGAATCTCTTAAGCAGTTTATCAAATACAAGACAAGTTTTGCCTGTGTTGTAAATATTACATTTGTTTTGCATTGGTTTGCGCCGGATCAGAGCTACTAGTGGAGCCTAGTTGACCCTCAGTCACAGACATGTTTCTCAGATGGCATGTGTCTGGAGTTAATCCTGTTAGCAGGTGCTCTCAGTCTACAGCTCTGTATCAACGAGGAGTAGCCGACTCTGGGACGTCTTTGTCTCGTCATTAAGCTACTTAATGCTGCGGTGGCCCCGGTGCCACTCTGGCTCTAGAGGTGACTGTTTACAATCACGACAGCTCGTGGCTGCACGCTTTGCCATGGTCATTGGCTCAAACTCACAGGACTATAAATAAGACCAGTGTTGAAGTGTGATCCGTCCATGAAGTACCACAACGTGATGGACACAGGTTTGGTTCTGACTCATTTTGGCCATTTTGACACTGTTTTACTCAGTGTTGTGGCATTTGTTTTGATCTGCAACTAGTTTTGCCTATACTACATTTACGTTTACCTTCCTGAGCTACTTTGCTGTGTCTTCACCTCTGCTGCATGGTACTTACCAGTTACCACTACAGAAATGCCTTTGGTCTGGCCCTGATTGTATTAAAAGCACATGCCTTAATTGTCATTGATTTCAGATATAGATTTAATTAAACTAATGTAAAGGTTGTCTATGTGAATTCAGGAAGCAGCTGAAGATTTATATTTGAGTGCATTATCAAGCTTTCAGCAGCTGTCCTGTGCTTCAACAAACCTATTCATGCAGCAGTTAACATGTAATTTACCTCAGTTGTGTGTTTTTTTTTTTTTTTTTGCAGTGTCATATTTTTTATGCTACAGCCAAAGAAAGAGCTTGCAGTGTTTCCCCTACAATTACAGACTGTGAATCCGCAGCCAATTTTAGGTGCATGTGGTAAATGACAAGGATTTCTTTTTTATAATATACTTGACAGGCCCAATTTTTCTATTTCTTTAGCAAGCGTGTGCACAGCCAATGACTTTTATGGATTTACAGCCCTAAAAACAGTAACAGAAATGATTTAACTGATTGTTCCATCAGTTCCTCTTTTATATATTAAGAGAACCTTTGTTTCTTCCACAATGGGGAAAATTCTTGTGGTGCAACACAGTTCAAAAGGAGCAGGATTTGTTTATGTTTTATTGATCTTCTGTTAAGTGGGAGAAACAGAACTGGGAGTAATGAGCTGTATTAAAAAACACCACACAAATCATCTGACGTTATTCAAGTATGACTGTCAGATGTTACAGGTTTCTGCGTTTCCATTGGGTTTCGTCAAACACGTTTTAGAAGCCCTCATTTTGCAGAAGAATTATCCCAACTAAGAATTATTTAAGAGCTTTTTCTAGATTCTACAAACCGGTTTGTGGCACAACCTGAGGGAACAAGGTCGACTCTAGAAACACATTGACAACATTTTGTGAATGATTTTCTGTCCTCGGCGCTGCGTTTAAAGGACAAATTTTTACTTTTAGGACATGTTTCAAATGTTGTCCATCTAAAATGTAACTGGATTTGTTTTTCTGCCTATTTTACACTTGTTATATTAAACCTGTTTTTGTGGTCATGTGGCTCCGAGCCTCAGGAACATTCAGCAAGGAATAGCCCTATTAGCGTAACAGTCACATTGCCTAAAGACCGTGAACACCAAGGGACGCTCTGTGCCTATATACCTTATCTTATAGTGTAGTTTTTAAAGTTTACCAAATGTAGATATTAGTTTAAGTTAAAAATGAGAAATGTCAAGGTGAGGCAAAGTTTAAGCGACAAGAGTGCATTTTAAATACTTTTCAAATTCCCTTTCACTCTTCTGCAGGTAATGGAAGCGTCTGATTGGTGAGGTGGCTCTTCTTCTCGTCTAGCTCTGACCTCCAGTTGGTTAACATCGGGATATCCCATCATCCCCTGCGTCCTGTGAGTCCTCTGAAGCTGCCCAGTTCCTGTGGGACCCTTGCTCCTCTGCTTGCACTAACTCCGGCTCCTGCCCTCGGCCTCACAACCCCTGAGGGGCCACAGCGCCATGGTGCTGTCCCAGAGACAGAGAGACGAACTGTGAGTCTGACAAACCAGGGACCCCTCACACACACACCTGCACCAGAGCTCCTTGTGTATTGATATTTATGTAAAAGATTGATTTGTCAGTCTTTGTAGACTGACAAGTCACTAACAATTATTATCAATATTATTACATATATTTTAGTCAACTAGTCAGGCATTTTTTATTGACTAGTGTGTAGTTATAGTCGTCAAACCATTAGAAGTTGATTAATCGTAGTGACAAAACACCCTCACAGCTGTAGATCATTTGATGTGTGGTCGTCTGTGTGTTATGAGGTTTATGGACATGTAAAGTTGTCTCTGAACAGATGTGGTCCTCGAGGTGCTTCTCTTCACAGCGTCTTAGTGAATATTTCATGACCTCATGACAGGACCTGAGAGGGGGGTGGGCTGCCTAATGTGATTCTGTGGAGGAATCTGCCTGTGTGCAATTCAATTTACAGTAGATTAGGAGGATGCTAATTTAATTAACACAATGTGAAAATGTAAGTGCTCTGCAAATGTGCCTAACACTCATAATAACTCAGACGCTGCCACATAGAGACAGAGTCAAGTCCTGGTGACGAATCTTTAACTTGTGTTCAACACTGTAAATATGATGTAAAGCCCAGTATTAGCCTGGTTCGGTCGAGTTGTTAGATTTACATCCTTGGGTCAAACTTGTGCCAAACGCCTCATATTGGCAGCTTCACCATCTGTTTTGTGCTTAGAGTCGACACTTGCATCTCAAACGTGATCCTGATACTGCTGCTAAAGCACACTGCTCTCCCATTTCACTAAGCTAATCCTGGATGTGTTTAAGTGTAATTGTTGAATGTACAGGGCTGCAAGGACACCAATAACTAATATTCAGTTAATTATATATCAGATTTTAAGCTCCTTCAAATTTTTGTATTGTTTTGTATTATTTCAGCTTTAGAAAGCAGCGACAAAACCTTTAGGTCACAATGCTTTACTCAGTTTCAGTGCAGTGAACACCAAAGTATTGGTGTTAAATGCTTCTCGAAGATGAAAGCCATTTGCTTAATTTAATTTCAAGCTTCTGACTAAAATGTACACCAAATTGTAAATTGTTTTTATAGGGCTGTCTCACATTAACTTTATTTTTTTATTAGTGAAGTTTTTCTGTATAATTGATTGTTTAGAGAGCAGGAGAAAGCTGTATCCGTCAATGCCGATGAAGCACCTGTCAGGAGCAGTGAGGTGCTGCTGTAGTGCGCTCTAAGACCATTTCTAGATATTGTCCATGACACGACTTTTGGTAAAAGCCATCAGTAACGTCCATATCCACATTAGACAATGTTGACCTGGGGTCTTCCCAGGGGATTTTTAAATTTTTTTTTTTTACTTTTGTAAAAAAAAAAATAAAATTTTAATTTGATTTTTGGTGCAATTAGACTGGCCACGTGGGTTCGACTGGGTCGGCATATCACATCTCACATCTCTCTGGTAGTTTGCTTTTCCGTGTCACTGTTTTCTCGGCCTCCGTTTCCTCCCCCCACATTATGTTTGTTATGGCATCACTTAATTTTTAGTGAGAAGAAGTGAATCTGTCTACCTGCAGATGGCCACTGTCAGGGTTTCCCGTAAGGCAAATCACTGATAGGCTCCATCACGCACCCTAACGGTTGCGGTGTGTAATGAATGTCATTGAAACTATATTAGCTTCAGCAATTTTCTATAAAGAACCATAGGTGAGTTTACACAAGTGTCTGGGTCACTCTTTACTAATGTTTATCGTCCACCTCATGGCTGGATAGTTAAACATCAGCTCTGCTCCAAATCTCTGCAAAGTCTAAAATTAGTAACTTCACTTATGAAATATTCAACTCCTGACGCATAAACGAGCCGCTGCTCTTCCTTATATAACATGTAGCCGGTGGGCGTCTGACTTGTTTTAGTAACTGTGGCTATGGCTCTGTCAGTGGCACCAAAGCTCCACAACCTCAGCCTATCTTCTGGTTTAATCTCACAGTCTCACATTCAGGCAACCAGAAAAGCACAGAGGTCCCACCACGTGAGGCCGTGTGTGAGGCCTCCTCTGGTTTTAAGGAGGATCTGATGCGTTTTAAGGTGGAGCTGATGATTCATTAGGGTCATTTAATAGTATGTAGTCGAAAACTGGTTCTTATCATTTGTTTTTGACCTAGTATGTCTCCTCTTTTGTCAGAAATCGGGCAATAGCAGACTACCTCCGCTCCAATGGGTACGAGGAGGCCTATTCCACCTTCAAGAAAGAGGCGGAGTTAGATATGGTACAAACATTTGCACATTCTTTGTGATTTGTAGTTTCATACTTGTTTTATCAATATGACATTGTTGTGTTTTTATCACAGAATGAGGAAGTAGATAAAAAATACGCCGGTCTTTTGGAAAAGAAATGGACCTCAGTCATCAGATTACAAAAGAAGGTAAGAACATTTCAATGTGGACACTGTGTTTGAGCAGAACTCAGACAGAATTATATCATTTTAAATCAGTTTGACTGAACCAATAGACCCGTTCATGCCACGCCACAGTGACGTCACAGCACTGGGAGGCAAAAAAGACCAAAACTCATAGCCAACGCACTAAAAGTTTGTGGTTTTATCGTGGTTAAAATGTCGTTCCGTTGTGAACTGTGACTAGGACTGTTGTGGGTAATGTTAGCCTGACCTTACCCAGTCGTACAAATGCTGTTTGATTTTCAAATTGCCTGTTTATTTAGAAATCTAGCTAAAACTGTACTGTTGTCAATTATTCAATTTTTATACACAAGGACCCTTTCTGCTTTAGCAAAGCCTTTGACGAGAGCTAACAAAGCTACAATCAACCAATTAGTTGGACTAAGTTAATCATAAAAGAATTACTAGTAAATGTTGTGCCGTCTCTGAAGCTCTAATGGGAGGTGTATATATTATCATATTTAGCATAAGCTTCAAGACATGAAGGAACCGTTAAAGGAGCATTTTAGTCACTACTGGGTCTAGCAAAGTAAAACGAACCTCAAACAAATGTAAAACTCACCTCTTAAGCCTCGTGAAAGAGTAGATCCAGATCCAAGACGAATCACACAAGCTCAGACAAAATGCTTCCATCTGAAGTATTTCACCAAAGTTTGTGTCCGGTCCCACAGAGTAAGTCATCATGACTTACTTATCCTTACAGTTCCATCCAGAATCTGACATTTTTTCTGCTTTGTGTTTAAAAATCCCTCCAAAAACAAGCCAGTTTACACTGGTTTAAATGGAAGCAACGTGTTTTTCTGCCTCCGGCTAAGCTCCGCCCACCAGAATTCGACACAATGTTTACTAACATGCAAGGGGTCTAGAGAACTGAGTAATTATTTATTTGTGGTCATTTCTAATAATGCTGTGGTTACAAAACTGTCAAGTGAGAAACCCCAGAAACATAAAAAATGTCTCACTTAAATGAGAGAGAACTTTTAGAGACATCTGGGCAAAAACCCGTATCCAACATAAAACTAAAACAGATTGACTTTAACAGATGATTTACCTTGTTTTTTTTTGCTAAACCATTGTTCAAAGAAGGTATAAAGAATATGTAAAACTTTAGGTTGTATTCGATTTCTGGTGGTTTGACCAGAGATTATTTACTTGATGAAACTTTTTGGAGAAACTGTTTTTCTGTTGGCTGACTTTTACTCACTACTTGAATAACATTTGTTTGAAATAATAATGTCTTATTTGAGTAAAAGTTGTGGTTATTTTCCCTTTGACTACATTTAAATGAAATCTGTTGACAATATGAAATGTTTATGGCACTGTTCCTTCAGATATTTTGTTTATTTTTTGTGTGTGCATTTGTAGTTGTTTTGTCTTTCCATTTAGATGAGTATTCTTATAGACACTAAAATGCTAAATGCTAAAGATGATTTCTTCAATCGATTTGTAAAAAACTAAAAACCAAAAAAAAAAATCAGCTATATAACTCTATACCTTCTCACTTTTGCTTCTGTCTCAAAAATCTGTGTCTAGCTTATAGTCCTGTACTTTTGCCTGACTTCTGTGCGTCGCTTTGCAGGTGATGGAGCTGGAGTCGAAGCTGAACGAGGCCAAAGAGGAGATGACACATGGAGGACCTGTGGGGCAGAAGAAAGACCCTAAAGAGTGGATCCCCCGTCCCCCAGAGAAGTACTCCCTGAGCGGACACCGCGCCCCCGTCACACGAGTCATCTTCCACCCCGTTTTCGCCGTCATGGTCACAGCCTCCGAGGACGCCACCATAAAGGTTTGTCCTGCTGTTTGTTACAACTCTGAACTGGATGAAATGTTGTACTAAAAAAAAAGAGAGCGTATGAGTGATGACTCCCAAATTTGTCATTGTATTTCAGTGTATTCTATTTGAACACCAGGGGCCTCATCTAGCAACCCATATGCAAAATTGTGGGTGCAAACCAAAAAAAAACCCCAACTTGTTCCCTGGGGTGTTTTGAAATTGTATGAATATGCCAATTAGAAGATGCACATATACCATCTACCCAAAACAGACGTGCACCACCTCAAAGTCTGCATTTTAGTGTTGTTGTGAGACACAAATACCAGCTGTGTCAAGTGTTTGCTCCTCTAATCTAGGGCTTCGCAATCTGGCATGAAAAAATATAATCATGATTTTTTTTTCTCAATGGAGGTTATGCACTGACATCATTTTATTCCAAAAATGCTTAGCAACTTTAGAATGAGTGGCATTTCTTCAATGTATTTCTTTGTTGTCGTGTAATAAGTCAACTGCATGTGATTTCAATGTCTGATAAATGTGAGAAGCTAAAGTCGTGTTCTTTTTCTGCTACAGTTGACTTGACTCTCTTTTTACATGTCAGTTACAAACCCAGTGCTCAGTAGACTTGTTGTAGGTTGAATTTGTTATCAAACTGTAGTTTATTTTTCCTGTTTTAGCTGTTTATTGAACTCTTACAAGAGAAAATGTCCTTTCTCTCCATTGACTCTCATCGTTGCCACTCACATGAACATAGAATCTGTGATGTCATGCATAACCTCTATTGCCCTATTGTCCCGCTACTTTTCTAGGACATGCACTTCCTGTTTAGCTGCATTTAGCCTGTAGATTTCAGTCGATGGGTTTATTTTAACTGTCATTATATTTAATTAAAATTGCCCCACAAGACAGACAAACAAACACGTTAGCTACCTTAACAGAGCTAAACAGGAAGTGCATTTCCAAGCCAAGTGGGCGGGACAAAATAGGGTCAATAGAGGTTATGCACTAACATCATTTTGCTTAGCAACATTTAGAATGAGTGCATTTCTTCAATGTATTTCTTTGTTGTCGTGGCAATGGCTTGACTGCTACAAACTTGTCTGCTAAAACAGTTAATGATTTAGGACATTTTAACTGCAACAAACGCACTCAAAAACATCTTTTTTAAGAAGAAAAAGGTCATAAGTTCAATTTTGTGTGATTTCAACGTCTGATAAATGCGAGAAGCTAAGTTTATCTGCTTTGCTACAACTGTTGACTTGATTCTTTTTTTACATGTCAGTTACAAACCCAATGCTCGGTGGACTTGTTGTGGGTGAATTTGTTATCAAACTGTAGTTTATTTTTCCTGTTTTACTGTATTTTAGCTTTTACAGTAGAAAACATCCTTTCTCTCCATTAACTCTCATGCATCCTTGCCACTCAGCATTACATTTAGAATGCTGTGATGTCACTTGAATAACCTCTATTGATCGATCTCAATTATTGATTAAAAAAAATGCCATTCATAACAAAACTAAATCTTTTAGTATGTCCCATTTATTAGATTTTTTTGAAGCTACATATTAATATTCTGCCTCAAAGTTTGACTTTTTCTCTTTTTACTGACAAAAATGAATTAATTAAGTTCAGTTCAATCTTGATCTCTCAATTTTTCAATTAATGGCCCAGCCATACTCTAAACTATTTTGCATGTGAGTAAATGCTTATAAATGAGGCCCTGATGGAGGAGACCTTTTTGATTTTGCATGATTGATTTTAAACTTTTACAGAATTTTCAGTTAATTTAGTTTATAGTCGAAATTGAAAGATGTTTTTTTGGCTGATGCCATTTCCAAATACCAAGAACCCAAAGAAACAGATAGCTGATGATCTTTGACAGTATTGCAGGGTTGAATATGTAAGACCTTTTTTTTATATTAAATTATTAGATTAAAGCAGTGTGTAATTGTTTAGACTGAAGGCAGACCAAAGCTAAAATCTGTGGTAGACTTCTGCCCTGAGCATGATTGCTGATGAACCTGGAGCAGCTGCATGTTCTCTTATTTCTGTACACGCTGGTTTCCTTTTTGTGCATTAAATTAAATATGAGTACAGATAATTGAATAAGTCTGATGGTGGTGGTACTAAGTGTCCGTCACTGGCTGCTCCTGGTGCTGCTGCTGCTTCAAAGCCTCTGAAGCCCTGTCTTCCCCCCTCTCTTCCTTTCCCTCTGGACCTGGCTCACTTTGTTGTTTTGCCTTGTCACCACTGGTTTGTGTGGATGGACTGATGCTCATGTTGTTGGAATCTCTTCCCTGAAGCGTCTTAGGAAATGTGTTTGAACCTTTCCTTTTATTTTCTTTTAGGTCCTTTTATTGATTATTTGAGCAAACTGTGTCAACAGGAAGTGAGTTTTACACTGAATTAAAATGGCCAGTTTTTTTTTCTCTCGGGCTGGCTTCAGTCTGATGTGGCTCATCACTTATTGACAAAAGAATCTTTTGTAATGCTGCATTACCTTGGCAAGTTGGTGTGTAACAATAATCACAATGTCATAAAATCATGGGCTAAATATATTGTTCGAGTTCAGCTCTGGGTTTGCAATCAAAGAGAATTCTGTAGCCTATAATCCAAAGACCATGATCAAACAAAGACATGTATGTATGTAGCACTTTGTAAGGGTTTATATTTCCCTAAAGGATTTTTTGACACGTGGGCTTGGCTTAGCTTTAAATATTTTGCTGTATTTTGTTGTATGTTCTCTAAACTATAAAAATCTATTTGTTTTGCTTCCAGGTGTGGGACTACGAGATGGGTGATTTTGAGCGTACTCTGAAAGGCCACACAGACTCTGTTCAGGACATCTCCTTCGATCAGTCGGGGAAAATCCTGGCCTCATGTTCTGCCGACATGAGCATAAAATGTGGGACTTTCAGGGCTTCGAGTGCATCCGAACAATGCACGGTGAGAAACAGGCTTTTAGATGTTAATGGGGGTGAATTACATTACAAGTGTTTGACTGCATGGATTTATTTATTATTATCTAAAGAGTATGGCTATAAAAGTGTTTTTTGTCTTTCAGGACACGATCACAACGTGTCGTCTGTAGCCATCATGCCAAACGGGACCACATCGTGTCTGCTTCCAGAGACAAGACCATAAAGATGTGGGAGGTGGCCACAGGGTGAGTCAGAGCAGAACAGAGCCGTGAGAGATCAACAAACGTGATAAAACATGTTAATTACATGATAATTGTTATCCAAACAAACCACTTGACATGTTTCAACATTTAATCACTCTTCGTTATTAAAAAACAAACAAACAAAAAAGAAAACACACACATTTTGTTTGTATAAATGCTATAAAGTTGGACCATTTTATGAAAATGCTAAAAAAGGGGAAAATTTTCAAGAGATTTGATTTTCAAAGCAATACAAGAATAATGTTTTGTATTTTGTGCTTTTGTACTTGTACAAGCATTAGAATCATCTGCATGAAGGTGGGGGCTTGATAGTTTAATTGTTAAAATAAGGAAGATGTTTTATTTAAGATAGTGATTGCTTTAGTAAGCAAACAATTATAAATGCTTTAGCTTTTTATCACATACATTTTAATTCATTGTAAATTTGAGAATTACTAATATTGGAATTCATATTGGAACTACATTAAAGTGTTTTAAAATAATGTCTACCTTTGTGTCGTCAGTTACTGTGTGAAGACGTTCACGGGCCACAGGGAGTGGGTGCGGATGGTGCGTCCGAACCAGGACGGCTCTCTGATCGCCAGCTGCTCCAACGACCAGACGGTGCGCGTTTGGGTGGTGGCCTCAAAGGAGTGTAAAGCTGAGCTCCGGGAGCACGAGCATGTGGTGGAGTGCATCGCCTGGGCCCCAGACAGCGCTCATCCCACCATCCTGGAGGCCACAGGCTCAGAGGTCTGTGTTCATTCGTATGGGTACTAGGGCTGGAATTGACCTAATACATTTCTTGGTTAACTGAAAAGAAGCATGGCAAAGATTTGCAAAGATATTTAATTTCTTTATAATCTGACCATGTATTGGACATAAACTGCATTATAACACAACTAGTGTAATAAAGCAATTTCAGCTACCAAAGCTTTACTTTACTTTTCTCTACTGCTGCCCCAATTCGATACTGTGGATCAGAATCAATACCACGATATCAGTTCAGCTGATATCATGGTTGTGCTTTTAAAAGGACATAATGAGAATATTTACTGGCTGATGTCACATAAGGTTTATAATTGTATTCATGTCATTTTTTTCTATCAATCATGCATTACACTATGTGACCCATTTTATCTGAGTTATCGAGAATAAAAATAAATGTCAGTCCCTAGTCTGGTATCGGGTGATATCTAGAATCATAATCTGGATTTGTGCATCCCAATTTTTTTTATATTCTGTTAAAAATAACTGATGATAAAATGTTGATCAACCAAGACTAGTAGGATTCGGCTCATAGAAAAACAAATGGAGGAAAGACGTAATAATGAATTTGGACAAACACTTCATATAAATCATTGGACATATAAGACTTACAGTATCATGATGAGTTGTTGAATATGGATGAAACGTCGTCAGCCTCCTGCTGTTGTTTGTGACCTTTCCGTGTGACTTTGTTGTGGCCTAAGTTTTAGAGCAGCAGCAGACACAGGACTGTCCCAATTGTTTTTGAAGGAGCTACACCCCTCTGCACTTCATGCTTCAGTGCTCCATTAACAAATGTGCACTTTCACAAAGTGCTGGGAGCGTACTGGAGTCGAACAGGGCTGTAGTCAAGGCGTGTTGTCAAGGTGATTCAGGGCTCATTATTATGGATAATTTATGAGACTATAGACCCAGGCTAAGGAATGACCACTTTTATAGTAGCATTTTGATTGATGTCGAGTGAATTATAAATAAAGGTTGTTTGATAAAAAGCACATGAGCAGAATTTACTAATAGCAGTTGAAAGTAGCAGTGTTTGAGGTGTAACATTTCTGACTTTTTGTCTATTCTAGAACAAAAAGAGCGGCAAACCCGGTCCATTCCTGCTCTCCGGCTCCAGAGACAAAACTATTAAAATGTGGGATGTGAGCACTGGGATGTGCCTCATGACTTTGGTGAGTGAAACTTCTGCCCATTTATTGCAGCAGCCATTTTAGTAGCCAATTAACTGGTTTGTAATTCTGTCTGATCTTTCACAGGTGGGCCACGACAACTGGGTGCGCGGCGTGCTGGTGCATCCTGGAGGCAGGTTCATTGTGAGCTGCGCCGACGATAAAACTCTACGGATCTGGGACTACAAGAACAAACGCTGCATGAAGACTCTGTTTGCCCACGAGCACTTTGTTACCTCTCTGGGTGAGACTTTGAAACCACAGCCAACGTCAGGGTTTTAGCAGAGCATCAAAAACATTAAGTAAATTTAGTCATATATAATTCCTTAAAATGCATTTGAAAGTATTACATTTAAAAAAACTGTTTGACACAAAATATTTACCTCAATACGCATAATAAAAGTGTTCTATCTAACTTTTTGTTGTAATTTAGGAAACAGTCTTTTTTACCTAAAGTATATCCAAATGCTGCATTTATTAAGTAAATTTGACCTGTTTTTGTTGGAATCACAAAAAGTAATTCATATCTCAAAAATAGTCCAAAGCAGCGTTCTGCTCGACTGTGCTTCGTTGGTCCACTCCAGTTTCACTTGCAGTCCGTAAAAAGTTGTTCTTACTAAGTGACTGCATACACAAAGTAATGGATGGAGATGTTTACCATGTGTTGAAGAATTTGCGAGCGTTGGTTAGATTTAAGTATCTACTTTGTTTTGCCGTGTAAAAGTCGTGTACCCCCGGGTTAATGTGTTAAATATTGTCACATCTCAGCCACATTATAATGCTTTTTCTTATTAAGTAGGTCTATGTTTTTGACGTGAAGCACATTATCTAGACATGTTGATGGCTAAAATGAAATTGGGTTTAAAACACATTGGATATGGATTATTGGTCTGCTCTACTGGGCACGTCACCTGCAGAAAGATACGCTGTCTGTCTAGTTGGCTGAAGAAACTTCTGGATAGAAACAGCTAGTCCCATTTTGTTGTTTTTAACAGGTATGAGTTGGTATGACAGACGTCTGACTCCTGAAGCTTGAGACAGTGTTTTTCTGTGTTTTTTCACTCGCCTCAGTGGAACGTGAATGAGTCATGACACACATTTCATTCACAAATGTTGATTTAGCATTAGCAGCATAACCTTTGTTTTCTCACAGTGATAAAACTCTTGTAGTTAGCTGACCAGAAGAATATACTGACCTGGAAAATTAATCCGACAGCTCAGTTATGTAAATACTGCATATCCCAACAATGCTAACAGTAGCTACAAACTAAATGCTGATGTGATGCTAGCGCTGCCGGCTGGATTTTCACATCTACAAAACATTCGGTGTACTTCTTTGAGGTAACACCACATCAATTACCGTAGTTGTGGTTAAATTAATTTGAGCGTAGAGTTTGAGTGCTTTTCTATGCTTTTATTTTCTGTAAAGTCCGTATGTTTATTCTATTTACTACCGAATTGTTTTCCAACCATGTAGGTAAAGTTTGGCATTAATGTGCTCTGCTAAAGCCTGCATAAACCTGAATGAAACTTGGCCTCACAATCAATGTTCATAAGTTAATATAGTTTATTTACTGTGCCTATTATAATATTCCTGATTGTTTTGTTTGCAGATTTCCACAAGAGTGCCCCCTTCGTGGTGACAGGCTCCGTCGATCAGACAGTCAAAGTGTGGGAGTGCCGCTGAGGAGGCCCTTCTCCCCAAGCCCTCCCACTTCTCTTCTGCCCCGCCCCCTTCCACCTCCACCTGCTCCTGTCCCGATCTGTGGCACTCCGAACCATGGCGCTTTCCCCTCTCTCTCTCTCTCCCTCTTAATAACAATCCAGCCCTTACTACGATGACTATTGTCCTTTATGTAAATTATTCTGGATGTAGGGTACGCTTAATGTCACGCAATCTCTGACACATGAACACACTCGAAAAGATTAAGAAGTATTCCTTTGCATGGTGAAATCAAATTCGAGAATCGTATACTGTTGGAGTTGACGGAAACGCATACTGTTGTCATGACTACCCATCTTGGTCAAAGGGTGTAAAAAATTTGCGGTTTTAACGGTAAAACCAATGTATAGCCTCTCGTTGCGGAGGTGTAGTTTTTTTTTTTTCTTCTTTTTCATGTTTTCATTGTGCTGCGTGGATGAGAGAGAAAGCACTAAAAAGGGTAAAAAGATTGACAGTATGAGTTTTTTTTAAAGAAAATAAGTTGGAGTTTGAATAGAGGTTATGTAAGTGGCATCACAGCTTTCTGAATATCAGCAATGAGTGGCAAAAATGAATGAGTCAATGGAGACAAATTATCTTTTGTCCAAAATGCAACTAGAATGGGAAGAAGCAGCTACAGTCTGATATTAAAAATAATAAACAACCACAGCTTAATTTTGAGTTTGTATGTGACATGTAAAAAGAGAAAATCTGGTAAACGGTAGAAGAAAAGCAGAAAAACTACAAGATTTCTCACTGACAGACTGACAGAGGATCACACACAGGTTACCTTTCTGTGCTTAAAAGGATGTTTTTAAGGTAATTTGATGAATGAATTAATTGTTGTGCAGCCTTAAAAATGTCCTAAATCTTTGACTGTCATTAGCAAACAAGCTAGCTAAAGTCTGCACTGTTACCATGACAACAGAAGAGCTACTTTGTAAACTTTAGCCAAAACCAACGCTTCTCCAAACACAAACTAGACTTAAAAAAATGTAAGAAACACATTTTATCAGATCGTCTTCTCATACGTTTGCCACTCAGTCAGAATGTTGAGGATTTTTTGAATTAAATAATGTCTGTGCCTAACCTCTATTGAGAAAGCGGAATGGTGTGTGTGTGTGTGCGCGCTCGCCGGAGTGTTTGATACGACAGGAGAAACTATTTTAGCTTCTCGTCCACATTGTCCATCGATTCATCTCTTTTAACGCTTTATACTGTAGTAGGAACACTCACAGGACCTTAACTCCGCCCCGCGCTGCTGAGAACACGGGCCCAAAGCAGAATTAAAGTGTGTTTTGACAGAGGAAAAGTAACAGGCTCACATTTAAAAGAGGTTTTTGTGTGTTGTATGTCGTCCGGATGGTCTGTAGCCCAGTGCTCGCTATCTCTGCCTTGTTCGAAAACCCCATCGAGGGCCTCCACATTCGGGACGGTCATCCTGCTTCTGTGGTCTCACCGCTTTCTCTACTACTAATATTACACACACAGACACAACACAGACACACAAACGCACACACGCACAGTACAAGTTGTGTATCAATATATCTGGATGTCATTGTTTGCAACATAATAAATAAATTTCTGTAAATATAACTTACATTTGTGGCAGTTTTGTGATTTTTACTAATACAATACTTAAGCAGTACTTACTTAAGTAGCCTATTGTAATTTTCAGACTATTGACCGCACTTGGGTATACGCTTTACCAATGTGTAGGCCTCATTTGTTTTGTGAGAATCTATAATTTAGCCGCTTATGACAAAAAATTAACAAAATCGTACTTTGCCATAAAAAATCTATTGTAATTTAAACGTTTCAAATTGGATTTTCATTAATGATTAGGCTGTTGAAATGTGGAAACGGCACAATTGATTGGAATTTTTTAGCAAAATGAATTGAAAAACTAATCAATTATCAAAATTATGAAAAGATTATTATCAAAATCACACTTGAGGCAGCAATCTGCAAATACATTACTCTATAACTCTAAAAGTAAAAAACAGAGGCTGACTTTTATAAATTAAACATGGTCCAGTGCGTTTATAAACATGTAACACATGATGCTGGCTGTGTGAAACATCACACACTATCCAATTACATTTACATGACATCAAAGTTAAGAGCCTAATATGTCATATTTTACAATAATTTTAGTAGCTTCTTGAAAGGAGGTGGAGGGCTACACGTTCTATATCTATGCTATGATATGATAATACATGCATATACCCTTGTGTCTTATTAACATCACAATAAATGGAAAAATGGTAGCTTATATTATAACATTTCACAGCAATCTAATTGCAATAATGAGATTTTGTTAAACCAATGATCATGGTCCGGCCTTCCACTACTTATCTGATTTATATGCTCTTTGGGAAAATGTATTTGTCTTAAGGCAAAACACTGCACTAGCAGACACTGTTTTTTTCTCTGTTTACTTTACAGGCTTCATGTGGAAATAACAAAACCATGCATTCTGCTCTTGACAATGTTTTGTCTTTGTTTTTAACCCACTTATCCATAGAGTTCTATTGGAACATTTTAATTTAAATGGATTTTCTATAGAGGGTCTTTACTGTCAGCCTTTAAAGTAGCACACACATCAAACTCTTGAACTTAAACCAGATCGTGAAGGTTTTTTTTTTTTAACAGAAGACATTGTTAATATCAATTCTAAATTAAAGTTTTTAAAGTTTCAAGATTTTTTTTCATTCTGATTATTTTCAGTCAATCAATTTTACTCAAAACTAAATCTGACAAAAAATGTAAAAACCTTTGTATCTAATATGTCGACAAAATTATTCAAAAGTTTAAACCTGTCACTTTCCTGTTTGTGACTTTCAACATAAAAAATTTACCATTTTTTTCAAACTTTTACATATGACGAGTAGACTACAGGAGAATAGTGTATATATTATAGTGTCTCGCCTTAAGTCACATTTTGTCTGACTATTTGCTCATTTTATCTGATAGTAGTTTCTTGAGTGAATGTCAGCACTGTAGTAAAAGTGAATGTAGCAGCAGGTACCAGAGCTCTGGGAACAGGACAGTTAATAAACCTCTAATTCAATTCTTCAGGACCAATCACTTAGTCTGAGTGAACAGAGAGTAAAGACATCAGGGGTCAGTGGGGCAGTTCAAGCGCCGCATCAATTATGTAGCACCACCTCCCTCTCTCTCTCCTCTAACTCTCACTCGCCCGCGCCAGCCTCACTTCCTGTAACCTCCGCTGCAGTCTCCTGGCAACAGTTTCCACGGCGGCGAGACATCATCAGCACCACACCCTCCAACATCCAGAGAGAGAAAAATTGAATTAGTGCAACACATGTAGATAATATTTCACTTTATATGTTCAAAATGGAAAGAAAACAATGCTTTTAATCATCTCAGGATATATAGAGTATTATTCTCTGTAACAGGCAGTTTAAGTGCCACTAAACATTTCCTCTCAGGGACAATGAAGTAGAATCAGCTGAGCATTTATACATTTATGATTCGTAAGAGCCTCATGCAGTATCAGACTTGATTAAGGATAAACGAGCTTTTATCAACATTGTTGGGAAATTACAAAAGACGAACAAGAAGCTGCCCTGCCATATTATATTTCCAATGACTTGCACTCTGAAGCACGATAAACTACTGTACGTCATTGAAACCTTGCAAAAATTGTTTAAACATATTAATAGTGATAATTGTGTGTATTCAAGTGTATTTTTGGTCAAAAGTTACACAGTGCACTTTTCAATTGTGATCATTTTCATTGGCTTTAGACTATTTGACTGGTTTAAGATGTTTCTTCTTTGTTTCGACGCATTTGTACTGATTTTAAGCCACTTTAATTGTCAATGAAGTAAGATTTTTGGCAAACTTCATTCAAACTAAGGTATTATGTACTTGTAGTAAAGTGAAATGTGCTACAAATGTAAACATACTTTATTTTGGTAGTTTATAGATCCTAGTTTAGAATAAGTAGACAAGAGAACATCTGAAGGAATCAAGAAGGAGCTGGATGGATTGACAAGATTGTGTTAATTTTTTTTTATTTGATGATGCCATTTCAAACAGAGGGAATCGGCCTGGCTGCAGCTCAATAGAAATTTACTGTTTTTATTGTAAATCAGTGTCAAATCTGTCAACGTAAAGCTATCCCCAAAGTCCGTCCAGAGTGTGTTTGCGTAATAGACAAATATTTAAATCTACTCAGCAAGGAAGAAAAAAACCAACACTTTTCTTGAGACAAAAAACATGCCGGTTTCTGCTTGATAGACAAATCTAAAGCCGATTACAATGAAATGGATGACTCAGACTTAACAAATAATCTGACTGGACTCAATTCACAACTGACATTATCAAAACGGACAAATTCACAAACCACTGGAATCAAACATATGCCATTATATAATTGATTTGTACAAGGCTCACCTGTTTTGTTTTATGGAGTCTTGTTCTTTTGGATAGGTTTCCTTGTCCTGCTAGATGAAGATGAGATCTAACTGCTTTGGATACGCGCCAATCCAGGTCATAGGGAGTGAATTTCTCGTTCACTGTGGTTCTCTTTGAGGTTAGTTTTTTTCCACCAGTTTTTTTTTTTTTTCTTTGCTGGGAATAAGGGTCTAAGGACAATTATACATCTGCCTGTTTGTTGTTGGACTATCTGACTGCTAATGTAGTCTTAGTCTTAAAACTAGTCTGCTTTTTTAAGATTTTGGTCTTGTCTCAGAGTAGATGCACATTTGGACTTATTCTTCTCTTGATCTCAAAGGTGCCTTGACTCAATCTTGTCTGGCACTCTGTTTTATCTTGAACTTGGTCATTTCATTGCCCCCACAATCTGCTAAACTTACAACAGGAGCTCAGTGACATGTTCCAGGCTCAGTTTGTAATAAACCCTGCACATAAGATCATGTAGATACTGATAATTGTATGAGATTACAAAGTAGTCTTCATTTGGTCTAGATGGATTGGTCTTGGCCCTGTCTCTGTCTATCTTAAGTCTCTGTCTTGTCTCGGTCTGGCTTCAGTGGTCTTACTCTTGTCTCATCATGGTCTTACACTACAATTTGCTTCTGTATTTTTTCTAATGCTTCTGGTTGGACCAAATATTTCATTTTTGATTTTCTGACAATTTGTGTTTGCTAAATCAACAATCATCAACCAAGTTCCCTGATGTAACTGCTGTTGTGATTTTAGTCTGTACACATAAACACAAATTGATTATATTTATTGTGTATTAAGAAATTCTTTCCTAAACTTTGGCCTGGATCATGTTATGTAAAACCTGTTTTCATCACTAGTTTCAGATTTCATGTTAAATAGAACATTAGAATATTTTTACATTTAAGCAAATTTTCGGTATCTATGAAGTGTTTTTCATCAATCCTGAAAATAGCTTTGATCATCTAGACAGCAACCTCCTTCTACCTCTAACTTAAGAAGTGCAACCCTTTTACTTGCAAGAAGAAAAGTCAGGGTTGAATTCACTTGGGAGACACTGCAGTGCTGCTGAGACCAGACTGTGTGGCTTAATGAAAGGATAATGACCTGCTGCAGACGTGAGACCTGCTACTCTGCGGAGGAAATGGAGGGGAAAAATTGCCCTACTTTAGCATGTCACGTCCAGATTTAACATTTATATCCTTGTAATATCAAAACATGACTCTGGGCCATATCATGAATGTCTGAAACTGTAAGAATTTGGTGTATATCAGATTGGAAAGAGCATTTTCGACCAAACTGACGTGACGTATTGAAGTGAAAGCGTCCCAAGATCACGTAAATGACGCTTTTTGATGTTCAAGTATTGATTGCTACTGTTAGGAACATTTTGTAACAAGACTGTTTCTTCTCTTCTGCAGCTAAAACATTATATTTGGAGGTCACGTGGTGCCATAGTTTTGTCAGAGGCTCCGCTCATATTTAGGTTTGTGTGTCATGGTGCGTTAGTTTACGTGAGCTGCGTCTTAATCCGCTCAGAGCCGCTGAACTGCGGGAGGTTGTCCGGAGGTTGTGGTCAGACAGGCGAGCAGTGGCGCCCTCTGGTGGTGATGCGAGAGAGTGACGGAGAATATGCAAGAATGAACAGACAAAGTTATCTAAGGGTAAAAACAAATCCTCTGCATTTTAGGTCTGCTTAAAAATTCTCCAAAAATTATAATTCTGAATAATGACACGTCAAAGAGAGACTCAATGGCAGAAGTGGAAAACTGACTTGACTGGACTCGAGTCACACTCATGACTAAGTTTATGATCCCAAAAGAGTTGACTTAACTTGTGACTTGAGCCTTTGTGACTAACTTGACTCTTTGTGACTTGACTTTTTGTGTCTTGAGACTTGACCCGTTGAGACTTGACCCTTTGTGACTTGACTTGACCTGAGACTTGACCTTTTGTGACTTGAGACTTAACCCTTCATCAATTGTGACTTGACTTGAGACTTGACCCTTTATGACTTGACTTGTGACTTGACTTGACTTGAGACTTGACCCTTTGTCACTTAAGACTTGACTTGTGACTTGACTTGGACTTGAGACTTGACCCTTTGTGACTTGAGACTTGACCCTTTATGACTTGAGACCTGACTTGTGACTTGACTTGACTTGAGACTTGACCCTTTGTGACTTGACTTGAGACTTGACCCTTTTGTGACTTGAGACTTGACTCTTTATGACTTGGGACTTGACTTGCGACTTGACCTTTTGTGACTTGAGACTTGACCCTTTGTGACTTGAGACTTGACTTGTGACTTGACTTGACTTGACTTGAGACTTGACCTTTTGTGACTTGAGACCTGACCCTTTGTCACTTAAGACTTGACTTGACTTGACCCTTTATGACTTGGGACTGACTTGTGACTTGGCCTTTTGTGACTTGAGACTTGACCTTTGTGACTTGAGACTTGACTTGGACTTTTTTTGACTTGAGACTTGACCTTTTGTGACTTGAGACTGACCTTTTGTGACTTGACCCTTTGTGACTTGAGACTTGACTTGAATTGAGCTTTTATGACTTAAGACTATTGCCTTTGACGTAAATACAATTTTCTTTTTTTTTTCAGAAAGTTCCTTCTTCACTGTAGCTAAGCAGTCCAAGTCTGTCCAGTGCCAGATCTTCAAAGAGAAACAAGCGGCCAGGACTTTAAAACAATCAACAAAAATTAAATAAAAGTATTTACAAAATCAAATTAATTAGAACATTGCTATCTCCGCAAAATAAGTCTCTAACAATTTCTTACTTAATCAAAAACTTTTAGACAAGAAAATATGCTAAAAATCCATGTTTCAGTCAAAAAATATATATATTTTAAAAACTAAACATGAAGAATTGCTTTTGTAACTTACAAGTGCAGTCCAAAAAGCACAATCTTTCAAAATCACGAGAAAAACTAAGCCCAAAGTTGCAATAAAGAAGTGAACTGCCGTCTTTAAAAAGCATGAAATTAAAAAAAGCAGATAAGCTCTTCTATTTCTATTCTATTTTAATCACTAAGTTGCCCAGCCCTACTAGGTATCATGATCTTAGTTCCTACACTAGTGATAATCTAAGGTTTTTCCTAGGACTTAAAACGTACATGTTATGTCGGTTAATTAAAAACTATATGAATTGAACTCTTTAAGCTACATTCTTATTTAGTCGCTTGACAAGGCATCGACTATAGTAGAAGATTGCTCTTTGTCCAGCTCTATTTACATATACTTCTCATGTGAACAGGCCATTATACAATATTATACACTTTAACATGACATGAACAAAGAGGCCTGAAGGATACTTCTTGTGCAACATTATGAAGAATTTCCATTCAAAACATAATAGGACCATTATAATTTCTATTCATCTTCTAAAACAGGGATTATAAAAGGATGAATTGTGTAAATGGTGTATGTGTTGATCTATATTTAATTAGGAAAATCCAACTAAGATATTTTTTCCATTTCTGACTCTGTGGGGATTGTTTTTAGGGGAAACCAGTACCTGGAGGAAATCTACGCAGACACAAGGAGAACATGCAAACTCTAAAGAACACTTGAGCAAAACAGCCTCTGAGCAGCCTGATCTGACCTAAAACTAACGTGTACCTGATTTTAAAATGCCACGAAGCACTTTTGCTCAGGATGTGACATCATACATCAGTAGAATTTTGGTTGACTTGTTAAACAAATTGGGACTGAACATATTTGGACACTGCAGAGTGATAACTTTACCAAAATTCAGCAGTTTATTTGATTGTTCTGTGGCTGTTTTGCTTATTTATTTTTTGGCTCATGCAACCCTTCGAAGTTTCGCAAAGCACAAAATGCACACTATGCAAAACAAAAATACTCAAAAAATAATTGATACTACCAGGACAATATGCCGCCCAATTTGGCAGCCATATTTTATTTTTTCTATTTTTCCCCCATTATCACTCTCTCAAGGGTCTATACATTATAAACAACCAAATTTGTTAAATTACTTACTTGTTTTTATACTTTAACCGCCAATTTAATACACGAAAAAAAAAAAAAAAAACCCTAACGCCATAATACTGATGACACAAAATGTCTTCTTTGAGTTTCAGCATGTATAAAAAACTAAATTCTATTATGTAGGTGGATTAAGTCACGTATGTGATCCTTCCCACAGGGCGACCCTACAAAAGAGATTCTGAATCTCAGTGGACTTTCCTGGTTAAATAATTAATTAAAATGTGCAAGTCAAAAGCAAGTCTTAAGTCAGCAGGTCATCGGGGTCAAGTAAGTCAATTCAAGTCATAGCTTTTTGCCAAGGAAGTCGAGTTGGCATCAAGTCATGGCAAGTCATACAACAAAAAAACAAACAAACAAAAACAAAACATGATTTGAAGGATCATTAGAGGCACCATAGTTTTGTAAAATAAAATACATTTTGCGCCCTGTCATATTTTAGCAATGTGCAATCCATAAAGCTAAGTAAAATATTAATCTAAATTTTTTTCTCTACATCTAGTTGTCATTTCATGTTTTGAAACCTTATCCATCTCAAATTAAGAATTCAAAAACGTTTGTGCCTTTCTAGTGTTGTTTTCAATTCATAAATGGCAATGTCTTCAGTGAAATGATATTAATTACAAATATCTTATTACTAAATATTTTATTTATCACCTTGAACTTTGTACATTTTCACTATTTGCACTACTCGAATCTTGACTAATGATCTGCTTATTTTGTGAATGGAAGTACCTATAAATAAATAAATAAATAAATAAATAAATAAATAAATTATTGACCTTGTGTATGTTTAGAATCATATTATGTTACCTTTAACCATTTCAGTGTTTTTTCATATTCTCACCTTAAATTAGCTCATTTGTTTTGGATCAAATTGAAACAGAGAACACAGAGAGTCAGCATAATTATAATAGCAGAAACTACATAGATTCTTGTAGTTTGCCAAACTAAACCAACTATTGAATATAATTTTAACAATACATGACCATTTTAATGCATCTTCTTAAAATGTGCAGCTACTTTGCCTTGTTCTTTCCACAGTCATCCACATAAGAAGTTGACTTTTACATTAGAAAAAGTCACCGGTCCTCCTCCCTTCTGCATCATCTCATATTCTTCACATGATGGTGTTAAAGTACAGCGCTGCGTGTTGATTGGCTGTTGTGTGTTGATGCTCTAATGATGCAGCACTTCTATGTAGGTCAGACCCTCCCAGTTGCACCCTCCGTCTCTTCTGTACATTCAGACGACTCCCGGGATTTTTTTTCCCCTTCCCTTTTTTTTTCCACACTGCAGCTCATGTGCTAACCATGTGCTCTGCCTCCCTCCTCCTCCTCCCCTACCCTCTCTCCTCCTCCCTCTCTCCTCCTCCTCCTCAGCCTCATTCATTTGCCTACTGCCATGCGGCTTTAGCCTGTTGCAAAGACAATCCCATTTCCAGACGCTTGATTGTATTTCATTCATTACTAGAGACAAACGAAACTTAAATACCGGGCTTTATGACTATAGAGGAGATGATCAAAAATATTACTCTACTTCCGATTATTGTACTTAGGAAATATTAATATAATGTATTGTACATTTTTACTGTCAACCAAATAGAATAGAATCAGATTTATTAACCTAAAGATGCACTGCGTCAATTTGTTGCAGGGTCAGTTTTTTTTTGTTTTTTTTGGTGAAGTATCTACAGTCACCTTTTCTCAATGAAGATGATATTCTTTTGCTTATAATGTAGGTATCTCCATGGAAACCAGTGTGCGACATACCAGGCCGAGTTAAAAGTCCGATCTTGTGCAATAAAGTCTGTTTTCCAGGCATATTTGAGACATAGAGTAAATAATCAAATTTAGCCTAAGTAAGATCTGTTTGGTTATTTGCCAAATGTATTTTTTCTGCAGACAATAGAGAGAGCTCTAGCTACATTCCTGATGTGGGAAACACAAGACTGTAATTTGTTATTTTATTTTATTTTTTTTTAGTTCTAATACCAAGGTTCTTAAGGGCAAGTTTAAAAGAATAACATTGCAAAGAATACATCTGATTTGTTGATTAATGTTGTATTGGCGAACATTCCCAGCAAAGTCGTAACTTCACCATGGAGTCCAGAAAAGGGAGGAAAGTTACCTAGTGCACCTTTATTTAAATCTATACAGAGAAGAGACAAGAGCATGCACAAAACAAATAGGCTCCATGTTTTTCTTTTAGCACCAGAATCAAACAAATGCAAATAGATAATGCAAACCAAAACCATCTCTGGAGTGAGCAGCTGAGGTTGCAAACTGCCATCACAAAAGTTACAAAAGTCACTAAAGATATTGGCTTCAGGTCAGCTTGTTTAATGTAGAATTAAGCAATATGTTGTGCACAAATGTGACAAAGTCTAGTGTCACACAACTGTAATTTGCATGCATTTGACCTTGGACACACACAAGAAATGGGTCAAACACTGATGAGTTATACAATTTGAAATATGTAGTTCCAAAAAGCAATGCTATATTTCACAACAAGACATTAAGTAAAACATTAATCATTAAAATTATGTCAAAATCTCACTTTGTTTTGTTACTGTGTCTCGTTTTGTGAAAATTGTGTCTTGTTCCAAAGCTACTGCATATATAGCTTATATGTATTCTAAGAAATGATCAGATTGTGTAAGCTTGTTTGTAAATTCAGTATTCTTGGCTCATAACAGGTATGCACAATTAGTCACTGTTGTTATGGCTAAGACACACAACCTCAGTACGTATGACCAGGTGACATCCAATCACAAGCTGTCTCCAAGCAACACTCTACACCTCCATATAGATTACTTACGTATAGACAAAACAGCTCTTATCTGTTGTTCTATTATCTCCAGCATCACCGTCTTCTGGCTTTAACAACACAAAACAGACATTAGGCAAATGTATATTTTATTGTTTGTGAACTAGCAATAATTAGTACAATACAATCCATTCTGTATACTGTGTACAGTATAGGCCTATTAGTGGCTCATTCTCAAGTGAAAGTTGCATTTGTGGAGGACTGATCTGGTGGATTGTTGCTACATTTATAACATGAGTCAAATAGAAAGTGAAACCAGAATACCACTAGATCAGAATTACAGTAAAGCAGTTGTAGGTATCATCAGATAGTATTAGCTATTGGATAATTGCATTTAGGCTCTCATTCAGAGAATGTTGATGGTTTACTGGAGCATTAAAGACAGAATAGATTCTTATCAACAGGAAATATGAACTTCCCTTCTCACCATTCAGAGTGAGGCAGGTTTGAGAGAAGTTATTTTTGCCTACCTGGTCAAAATGATAGAATAAAGCTGACTTTACTGGCGTAAGTCCGCCCCTCACTTTGACTGACAGCTTAGATCTCGAGACAACGGGGTGGCCAGTCACGCCTCGCCATGCAAATGAGCCTGGCCCGGGCCGGGCGGGTGCCCATGTGGACAGCACCATGCCTTGTTGTTCTGGACGCTGATTGGCTCGCTGCTGCCTCATCGGACTTCACGCGCTGCGGGCTCGTGGTCATCTCCAAAGACAGGAACTGGATCAGACTGGACTGCTGCTGTGGTGCAGAACACTGTGACCTGATTTTTACATTCGAAAACATTTAGGACATATGTTTATGAAGAAGTGTTATGTGTTTATGCTGGGATTATTTATTTAATCATCAGCAATCTTAACATAAGACATCACCTACAACTAATGACTTACAAGTGCGTTTCTCTATGCCATATCTGGGCTCATAGGCTGAAACTGCTAGTGATGTTCACTACATGTAATGGTTTCACAGAAAGTACTGACTCTGTAGCAACAGTTTGAGTAACCAAGGACAAAGGCACTGCGCTATAGAAGGTCACTGCATGACTCCACAGATATTTATGGTCTAATCCAGAACAATCTCCAATCCCGCGTCCCTCCTGGTGCCGGTAGAGGCAGGTGTAAAGTCCGTGTTTTGGCTCAGACCGTAGTAACGGGGCGGAGCGTCAGTGTGCGGGGCGGACCTTAGGAGAACACGACTCGCCTTGTTGTGTGTATTCCCGTGCTCGCATCGCCATCTTGTTGCAATCCTATTTTTTACGTATGCAAGGATCTACTTTCCGTTCTGCTCTGTTCGAATCACTCGTGTTTTTGTAAGGGACGAGACGTTTAGGTGTGAGGGACTAATCTGCCCTTCCTCGCGGACAACACCCAGCCTCGCTCTTTTTCCGCCTCTGTCCCAGGCACCGGGTCGCCGTGCCGAGCATTTACGCGCAATGAGCATCGACACACTTTTGGAGGCGGCCAGGTTCCTGGAATGGCAAGCCCAGCAACAACAGACCAACGTGGTGAGTGGAGCATGCAGCGTCCCCGTTTTCACCCCTTTTCCCCAGAACCGTCTGCGTCTCTGTGCGCGCGGACTGAGCTGCACTGACCCGGGCACACGCCTGGATAAGTTAGAGTTGTTAATGTGCGGGTTAGTGTCTGGTTTAGTCTGTTTTTTGGAAAGGAAGAAACTCGTCTATTTTTGAAAGGACTTTGTTCGCTCTTGATGTGTGTAACAATTGCAACACTTCAGTGAGTCACTGCGCGCGTGTTTGTGTAGCTGAGGAGTTCCTGTCAGCGCTCTGCCCTTTTATGTGCACTATCTTTGTTGTGCAGCAGCGCTGGTCCCAGAGGCGCAAAGTAGTGCAGGGACAGTGTGGCACAGAATCAGTGCAGAAAAGACAGATTCCGAGAAAAAAACAACTATTTATTAGGAGAGAAACAGATGTCCATCACAAACGGATTGTGGGTTGTTTCAAACTGCTTTATGCAGCCAAACTTACCTCAGTACTGTTTTAATGATAAATTGACGACTGTTTTATCCACTTATCCAAAGACTATTGAAACTACCGTGAAGTCCGCACATTTGCCTGTAAATAGCAACAACTACGTTGGACAGTGGATTTTACAGGATAGTTTGATTTGTGCGCGTTCTTGAAGCTCATTAGTTTGGGTTTGGCCCAGTTTTGCGCGTCGAGTCTCGGCAGGGCGGTGGCGAGCGGAGGCTGCTCTTTACATAATGCCCTGACATTGCTCAGATATCTTATGACACACACCGGGGCGGGATCTCGCGCACACTTCACAAGTCGCTTTTCGTGTGCGTGCGCGCGCACACTTGCTTTGTCAGATATAAGTATCTTGTAATTAAGTCAAGCCAATGTAGTGTTAAAGATGATTATAACTGGTATCTGCGCTATGTGACGAGAAAGAAAGAGGAGGGGGCTGCTTTTTGTGTTTGTGCCCTTTGATGACGTGTCAGACACTTTACCCCTCCCCCTGCATACCGCGTGCTATGGCCCGCCCACAGCACCACGTGCACTCGGCCTCACCCCTCCCTCCGCTTCACCCTCTCCCACGCACGCACAATCATCGCGGCAGTCTCCTCCCTGCGTCTCCCATTGAGCGCTCTGGTGGTGGCGGGCCAGGCTCACAGAAAGGGGGGTAAGTAGGCCAGCCTGCCCCCCTCCAGCGCAGCCTCTCAATGCTCGAGTTATGTAATACTTACGTTGCGTGCAGTTGGCAATCTGGAGCATGGATGTGCGCTGTATGAGTCTGGAAACCCAATTGGACTTACTACTGGGTCAGGAGGCTCAGCAGTACAGCTTGTTGCTCCAGTTCCTGTTACTATAAAGTCATATTCACTGCAGCTTCAATAGATGAATTTTGTTCGACATATATATTTTTGCTATGAATACAATTTGTGCTATTGATTTCTTTATGTTGTCATTTAGGTTATGTCATTTGATACATTTTGGCCCCAAGATACTCCGGCCATAGTTTGACCAAATAACTATACTTCTATATAATTGCAGAAGTGAAAAGTCAAATGCTTGTTGTCCTTGTGGGTGTGGACAGTTGGATCAAAGAGGACGTAGGTGTGATGATGTCATCCTAGCATTTGGAGAGACCACAGATGTTACCTAACACTGTAGCATGTGGCCAGTGTGTATGTACTGCACCAGTACGGGGACTGCATTGTGTCGAAACGAGGAATCCCTGGGATCTTCTGCCTTTAATGTCGTTGTTTCCATGGTAACCGAGGACTTTCCACATGCCTTGAATGCTCTGCTACCGGACCAAGCTCGTGTATGTGTGTGTGAGGAGTCGTGTGGGAACATACCGTCTCTTCTTCCTTTTTTGGCATTTTTGTGCTGCTGTAAACGTACTGTGGGCAGTATTGGCAACAAGATATAAATTGTAGTCGATTGTGTTTGCTCACAACAATAATAATCAATTTATAAAGAAAGTGTAGCAACATGTCTTTTAAATTTCTTAGTTGAGGTTAAAATATTGCATAACTGTTTGGAAAAAATTAGGCCCAAAGAATGCAGGAATGTCACTTTTTTGTTTTAAAAGTTACACCACTCAAACTAGTCAACTTTTTTGCATCTTTAGTACGATAACATTTAAGTCACTAAGGATTATGTCGTTAATTATTAATTCCCCACGTCCTCTATGCACGCCTCTTCAATTTTTGGCACTTTGCGTGTTACTGTTATTCATCTGTTGTCATGGCACCCACTTGCCGGCACCCACCTGCTCCTCAGACCTTCCTTCTGTTGGTCCGGAGGCGCTGACGTATCGCCAGGGGTGTAGGCACATTTTGTACATCTGCAGTCCAATCATTAGACACAGTTTTTTGTCCTGTTCATGGGGAAATTTTTCCACTGTATCAAAGACATCACAATCTCAGCCCCTCATTTTTGACCATCATCAGGTTATAAATTGCTTCCTAAACTGCAAGAAAAGTTAAATGGACAATACTCTACAATATGCTATTTCTACTACTTCTTACTAGCGGTAAATAAACTTAGACAACAAGAGTTTCCAGCCCTTTTTTCACAACTCATCAGTTAAAGTCAGACAGATGAAGATTTATCCGCTCTTCTCTAATCTCTCCATTACATCATCTGGATCAGTCTGTTTCTGACACAGTGTTTGAGTGTGATATAATTCATTGCATCAGAAAATATCACAACCAAATCGAATTATGAACTCGGGAGGCTGCACAAAAGCAGAAGTGGACCCTGGTGTGGTACGATTGGACACATGTTAAGTGCATGGTTACACTTGTCCTAATGAATCGTACGAACAGGACAGCTGCTCCATGCATGCTGCCCATTAAACCGGAATCATGGGCTTAAATGTATGATATTATAGAAGAACAAAACATTTACGTATACACTTTATAATTTGTATCAGAAGATGACTGTTTGGCATTTTGCAGTTTGAACTTCAAAAATAAATAAATAAAATACCGAACAGTTCTTTCTCCCACTTATTCAACATTAAGTGACTTATTAACTTTTTAGGGTTTCTGCAGAAAAGGATTAAAAAGATAAGTTTCAATTTAAGGCTTTAAGAAGTCTTAGATTTTCTGTTGTAGGTCTTAAAATATTTCCTCAGACCTTACATTTTTTAATGAGCAATTTCTGTCAGATTTCCCAGTCTATTTCACACTGATTCTGCTTTGTGAGAACAATAATTATCTCAATAATTTAGCACAAGTGGTGTTTTTCTTCAACTTTATTTGGTTGATTGAATTGCTGGAATGCTCAGTTGCTGTATAAATGCCATTACTTTTACTTAATTCACTGGATTATTCATAATTGTAGCAGAATATTTAAGAAGTCGTCTGGAGAAAAGAAGCATTATGATATACCATAGGTCATGACTTAACATGGTTATAAAAAGGCTTAAATTTGACATCTCTATCTTGCAGAAACGCGATTATTGTGGCAAGCATATTTCAGTTCAGTCTTTATACTTTCAAACCCACATATTATATTATAGTGACGTTTGTCTCAGGCCACAGTACATTTGTCTCTGCTCTCTGGTTTACATTTGTAGGTTTTATTACATTCTCCTGCCAAAAGTACTCCTTGTTCTTTCCCCACTTCAGACTGAAGTTAAGGGTCCATTGACACCAGCACAGTCATGCACCAAATGTGGGGTTTATGGGTATTT
Organism: Mugilogobius chulae; assembly: GCA_038363315.1. Lineage (NCBI taxonomy): Eukaryota > Metazoa > Chordata > Actinopteri > Gobiiformes > Gobiidae > Mugilogobius > Mugilogobius chulae. Next base: position 23,182,981 of record CM076399.1, on the reverse strand, counting down.
AATATATACAGTAACAGCACTGCTAAGTAAGGCTGAAAAGTATCAAAAGTCTGAAAGCAGAACTGAAACTAGATTTGATAAAAGTGCTTTGGTTCTAAAGAAAACCATAATTGGATCAGTTTAGAATAATTATGATTTTAAGAGATGCCATAACAGAGTTTTAAAAGAAAATTTCAATTGTTTTTCAGCAAAAATTTCAGTCTATTTTCTAAAAGAGCGGAAACTTTGTCTCAGGACAATTATATTCTCAGTATTGAATTTTTATCACTGTGACAACACCAGTGCTGAGCTCTAATATGATCATGTCAACATTTAATTTAAAAAGAATGAACAAAGATGTGATTATTTTAGTCTGGCTTTTTACAGTGACTGGTTCCTGGATGATTGAATCTCTCTGTGGGTCCTGCATAATGAGCACTAATTACTTACATTAATAAGCCTCGCCTCCCTCCTTCTCTTGTCAGAGTTAATCATTAGATTTTTATATCATCACCAGTTTTCTGCCCAGCTACAGACACTTTCACTTTTATTTTCGATCTACGACTTCACCCAATAACCCGAATTTTGCGTTTTGTGACTAGTAGCTTACACTGTAGAACGTTGTTAGCATATTTGATATGCTAACATACTTAGATAATTATTATCTAAAGCTTCAAAACTTTTCCCCCAAGAAAGCTGCTTTTACAAACATAAATGAGCTACTGCTTTTGGCAGTCACAAAAACTGAGTGACATGGGGCACAGTCAGGCCTTTAAAACATCAGCCATTTATTAGTGCACAAATGCAAAAGTACAGTGACATTTTTGATTAATGATTATTACAAAAATTACAAAAATGTAATCAGTCATAGTCAAGATTATTAACATTCGATGCAAATGCATGTGTGTCTCTAGAAAAGTTGCTCTACTTTGTACTTGAACATGTCAGTTCTGTGAAAACGTTTTAAGGTGCGCTTAAGCTCCATTGTGTCTCTAAGCCAATAAGGATTTGAATTATTGTGATTCAATAATGTTAATTGTGATATTTTTCCACAATAAAGCTGCTGTAGTTAAAAGGCATGTGAGACATACATTTATAGCAAAAAAGTGAACTATATAGATTCCAAGATCTTCTGTTGAACAACTTTAAAGGTGGTGGAGAGTTACTAGTAACTCTACAGGTTGGAAATCTCTGCTTTAAACTATAAATACTCTAAAACACAGAACTACATTTTACAGACAGCAGCAGGTATTTAACAAGAATAATAATAGTAATAATAAAATTTTAAATCATTTCAAACTTCAATCATTGTTGCATTTTATGTAAACATTTTTCCAGTTTTTGAGTTCATAATGTTTTAAAAGTAAAATAAAAGTACACTATAAAATAATCATTTTGCTTCATATATGGAAATGAATAATTTCTATCTTAAAAAGAATTGTTCAGAACTAACAGATTAGCTGTTACTTTTGAATCTGTCTGGTCCTGGACAGTTACAACCTCAAAACATTTCTACTTAAGAAATAAGTGTTTACTGTTAGTTGACCTCAGTCTGATGATCACATGATTATTTCCTGAGGACTTTTGTCCTTCATAAAGAGTTATTTGCTCTGACAACAGTGCTAAGCTTTCATTTGCTTTTTTTCAATGTCTTGTTCTTTCTGTATTTCACAGAGGATGATCGAAAAGAAAAGGGTTCTATCAAAAAGGAGGCAGATTCGATCCGCATTGACCTGGTGAACTCTTCCTCTCAGCCAATCAGAGCGGGCCACATCAGCTGGAGCGATGACTCAAAACGACAAAACCACTCTCCTGCTTCAGCCGGACCCCCGTCTCTGGCTCCTCCGCAGGTTCCCATCGCCGTCATCCCCATGATGCCAGTCGTCACGGCAACCCCCTCCGTCCCGCCTCTACCCCTGACCACACCCATCGCCGCAGCCGCCACACCGCTTAACACCTCTTCTCCGCCGGCTAAAAAACCCTGCTCTCCTCCGCAACAAAACCATCGGCATCTACTGTGCGCGACGCAAGTGAAGATGGAGCCGACCCCCATCGCCTGTGGGAAACCCGGACAGGCCCAAGTCCAGATCCCCTACACCGCCTCCATGAACGGGCCGTCTTCACAGCACCCCCTGGTGGCGCACCAGACGCAGCCCGCGCTCCAGCAGCGGCCCAACGGCGTGGCCATGGAGGATATGAGGTTGGTCGAAAGCAAGAGGAGGCCAGGAGGGTCAGTCTGTGTCCTGTCTGTGGGACTTGAGCGCGTTTGTACTTAAAGCATATTTATGTGTATGTGTCTCTTTTTCGTTGCAGAGCGGGGACGAGAGAGGTGCACAACAAGCTGGAGAAAAATAGGTTTGTTTTTAATTTTGCCCGTTATTCTTAAGCACAGAGTATCAGAAAGTTGGTCAAAACTGAACTGCACTAACATGAATACAGTGCTCCCTGGTAAAATGGGGCTGTGGGGCTGTTTGTAGTAAATTTAATTAACAAAGTTTGGGGAAAACTGTGAAAATCAACCCATACATATAAACACATTGATTTTAGTTTTAAGATACAGTTATATTAAGCGTTTGTCTTGCACTGTACTTTAGCTTCTTTCTGGAAAAAAAAAAAAAAGTGAACAAATGCTATGAGAGAAATCACTTACAAAGATGATTGAGATTATTAGATTCTGCCTAAATTGTTATTGTGAAACATTCTTGTCATGCCAAAAGTTATTAGTATGCTTCCCTGTTGCATAATTTGATGGGTGGATTACAGAGTTTCTCTTTGAAATGAATAAAGTATGTAAGTCACAAGTTCCCAAATTGTGAGAAATCTATGGCTGGAAAAAATATTTATGAACAAAGACACCGCAAGAGCTATTTATTTGCCTGAAACAAATGTTTTTTAATTTTTAGTTTAGTTTAGTTCATTTCTACGGGGTTTCAAAGGCTGACAATTTTGGAAAAACAAAAACAAAAAACAGCTTCTATGCACAGAGTCAATTGTGGAGGCCACTATTTTAAACAGCGGGGCTCCAACAAATGTCTCTTCGTCTGCTTATAGTGGGTAAGAGATTTCTTAATGCTAAGCCCTATTGGAGCCCCTTGATAGTTAAAAAGGGCTGTATACAGAATAGGATAATTATTTGTAACAATGTAATCAAATTCCAAAAATACTAATCACGTGTTTTAATAATTTTTTATAATAAAAATGTGTAAAGTATGATAATGTAGATCTCAGCTAAACTAAAGTAAATGTCAGTGATCATTAACTTGTCTGTATTTTTGATTGGAGATGTATTGCCACATGTAGTTACTGTTGAACTGTCTTTTAGAAATTGTCCGGTATCTGTTTTTTAGGCGAGCGCATCTAAAAGAGTGTTTCGAGACTCTGAAGAAGAATGTACCAAACGTTGATGAAAAGAAAACCTCCAATCTCAGCGTCCTGCGCAGCGCCCTTCGTTACATTCAGGTAGGACATCTTCTCTTTGTGAAATTCCTCAGACATTATGTTTTGTAAATGTTATCATTTTAGGATACATCTTGTTTCATAAGTTTCTCAGAAATGGCCCTGTTTTAAGATTCTTCCCAATGTAATTATGTGCAAGGCTTTCTTGTTACAATCTCTTTATCTTGTTTGGCTCTTCTTGTGACCAGATAAACATGTCCAAAATAGCTCTGTTTTCTAGAAAATATGCTTCATTTTTAGGCCTCAGAGTGTAAGAAGGAAAAGGTAAGCAATGGTGTAGCTATTTTTATTTTACTAAGTAACTAAAGTTATTAATGGGTTTATCACATAGCCTCAAGATTAGAGTTTTCATACATACACATTTTTACCATTGGGTGTTTAATTTTTTGTCAAAATTAAGCCCTGGTGCGGCGGTTTAAGTCTCACTGCGGTGTTTCTTTGTAAATATTCAACATAGATTTGAGCTTTCGGAGCAAAAATAGGCCGTGGGGCGGGAGGGAGAAGTGGTTCAAAACAAGAATATGCTGCAGAGGACATTTTAACTGGATTTGATTGTTGTGATACAGCACTGAGAGGCTGTCTGTGTTGTATTCGATTGTTCTGTTATGACCTAAAATACAATCCAGACTTCATGCAGCCAGTTATGTGACCCATTATGGACTGTAACAAATGAATGTCTTTGTGCATGTTCTGAGAAAGTGGCTGGTTACAAAGAGAACTGTTAAACTGTACAAATCTTAGACAAATCAGCTCATTTCTGACACGTTACAATGACATTTTCTCGCCAAAAACATACATTAAGTTGTGTTTTATTTCACTTACAAAAACCCTGCATGTTTAGGCAGTATTTGTCACTTGAATTGAAAACACTCTATTAACCTTATGATGTCACTATGTGGTTTTACAACACATAATCACTGTACTTAACATACAGTAGAATCTTTTGTACAGCTTTAGCCCCGTAATTTCAAGGTACAGCTTTTGTTTTTGCCTCGTGTAAACTGTTACCACTCGATTCACACAAACATTAGGACGGCTTTCTGTGGAAATCGCAAGTGAACAAAAGATTAAAATAAAGATGCAACAACTTAAGACAGTTTAGTGACTTGAATAGTAGGGACTTGTTCAATAAACCGGTTCAATTAAGGTAAAAAGCTGTTCATTTTAAAATGACCACATTTGTGATTGAAGCAAAACAAAGCTCCATGTATGTTTATGCTGAGATAACATTTGAAACGAATTAATAACTCAGATAAATCAAATGTGTTTAATATGGCAGAATATAAGTATTTAAAATTTGTTTGTAACATTCACATACGCTGCATTTTCTTTAATCAGTTGTTTTTGTCTTGCTTTACATAAAAAAATTATGCTTGATTTCCAACATGTCTTCAAAACAACATTCACCATCGTCTCTAAATGTGTGTAATGCAAGCAACTGTAAATATACCATATGGTTATAATGTTTTTTGATGAGACGCAGCAGGTAGAGGAGTATCTGATGTAAAATCTGTGCCAGTTCAACATGTGAAAAACAACATGTTGCTCAATCGGAATCAAATGACTTGACCCAAAAAGTAAAAAAAAAAACTCTTTAAATTCCTCTATAGTGCTTGTTTTCACTAAATTCAAACTAACTCGATATATATCCTAAAACTTTTTTACTGTAATTCTTATTATTGCTTCTATTTAGCTATTTACAGACAACGTTCCCAAGAAACCGTCACAGTCGTACGTTGTGTTCACAGTTTATATGGTGTCGTGGCGAGCTAATCTTCCTACATGGAAACACAAATAGACCGAAAATGGTGTAGCTTATGCCGCGTCAGAGGTGGCGGTATGTGCTAGACTCCAGATGGCCTCACCGTGAACCCACGCAGCCTACGTAACACGAGCATTGACAGGTTACAAGTTCTTCATATAAATAAAACGACAAACGAAGCAACAAGGACCAGCGCGCGAGCAAAAAGGGAGATTGCTTTAAACAAACACGGAGGTTTGAGGAGCAGTGCGCGAGGAAGACACAGATCGCCGAGAGCTGGACACAAACAAGGGGAAGACGGCTCGCAAACTTTATTTATTTTTTATTTTTTTTAACACACGAATTTGAATGGATTCATTGAATCAACACCCGGAGAGGCGTTGGATTAGTTTTGTGTCTCCTCCTCTGCACGCAGGTAAGAAAGCTGGACGCATTGGCTTTACTTTATGAGAATGAAAGGTGCATGGTTTAAGAGACATTTTTGGTGACTGGTCAGTCTTCTTCTACTGTGTGAAAGCGGCTACTGCACGTCAGTGACTTGACCGTCTTCATTGAAACCGTGTTTTCCTGTTTACACCGCGGTGTATTCACTGAACGTCCTCGGTGAAACTACCTCTTGAATCGTATCCAGTGGAACGCCGATTCAATGAACACGGAGCTCGTTGTGGTGTAAAAGAGAAGCCAATTTGACATCGAAACGTCACGGATTCGTGAAAACTCGTTGTCGTATAAACTGCCCTTAATCTTATCAAATTGTATCTAAACTGCTGCTGTAGTGCTGTCCTCCATACCCTTATTTCACCTGCTGTTTGGTGAAGCTCTCCCCCTCCCCCTCCCCTCCTCTCCCGGCTCCATGTGCGAACGGAGCACATGGCCAGCCTGCGCCTGATAGCGTCACCACTCTGCACCTTTAATTTGTGACAGGCGGGGGAGGGAAGAGAGAAAGAGAGAGAGAGGGAAAGAAAGAGGGTGAGGAAAGAGACAGAACTGAAGAGGAGAAAAGAATTTTAGTATCGTGACAACGCACGAAGAGAGAGAAATAGAAGAGACGGGGGAGAGCAAGTAGTACGTTTTGTTCAGACCGCTGCCGTCCCCGAGTTGGAGGCACTTGCTGCGTTGCCATGGTGATAACAAGGGCAAATGTGTAGGACATGTACATTAAATTAGATTATCTTTTATTTGAAGCATTTGTCTGTGGAGTGACACTTTAATAAACAGTGTTGAAGATGCACAGGGCCAGGTACCCAATGAAAGTTAATCTATTATATCTATTATAATAGTATTATATCTATTATAATAGTAATAGAGAGTACAATTGTATCTGCTCCTGTTTAACCATGTAGTATATTAAAATACAAGGTTAGAATTGGCCTCTATTATAATTCACTACACATTCATAAAAACATACACTTAGTCAGTCAGTTTCCCTGAATTTCACAACCAAGTACAAAGTCTCTAAACAGATTGTAAGCCTCCAACCAACAACAAGTGAGAAACCTGCGTTACAAAATAGTTTCAGGGTAGAATAAATATTAGATAGATAACCCACAAAGAAGTAAGAATAACAAACACATCACTCGCCTAATTACTCAGCATTTCTTATAATGTCACCGTTCTGTCAGCTCCAACCCTCCTGAGTGAAGTCTTATTTTTAAACTTACTCATGGGTTTCCTGTCCCTCCTCCACGCTCTTTTCTCTCTCCTCCTTTCTCCTCCCACTCCCTCTCCCTCCCTGACTTTTTTCCTGTCTACTCTCTCTTTCTCTCTCTCTCTCTCTCTCTCTCTCTTTCTCTCTCTCTCTCCTACCTTACTGCTATTCCTCTCCTTTTCTCCCTCTTCACATCTCTCTCTCTTTCTCTCCAGCCATTCTCACTTTCTACCTTTGTTCTTTCTCTCTTTATCTGCCTGTCTTCTCTTTCTCTTCTCTCTATCTCTCTACTCTCTTTCTTTCTCTCTCTCCCTCCTTATTTGCGATTCCTCTCTCCTTTTCTCCTCTCTTTACCTCTCTCTCCATCCAGCCCTTCTCACCTTCCCCCTTTCTTCTTTCTCTCTCTTCCTCCCACTGTGTTTCTCTCCCCCATTCTTCCTCTCTCTTCTGCCTTCCCCTCTTGTTCTCTCTCTCCATCTCTTCCTCTCTCTCTTTCTTCTCTCTCTCCCTCCCTTCCACTTATCTTCTCTCCTTTCTCCTCTCATTCTCTGTCTAGCTCCCTCTCTCTCTCTCTCTCTCTCTCTCTCCAGTCCCTCTCCTTCTTTCTTCTCTCCTTCTTCCTCTCTCTCTCTCCTCCTTTCTTTTCTCCACTCTCTTCCTCCCACTCTTCCTCCCACTCTCCCTTTCTCCTCCCTTTCTCTAGCTCCCACTCTCTGTGATTCTCTCTTCCCACTCTTCCTCTCCTCTATTTTTCCCCTCTCCTACGCTCACGTCTCGTCATGTGTCCTCACCAACACCCGTTACCATAGCAACAGACGGTGGCAGGTGGCGGCGGCGGCGGTGGTTTTCATTGAAGATAGCAGCCCGAAAAGTTTACCTTTCTTTTTTGTTCTGTCTATATTGTTTACAGTAATTGCAGACAAACATACACACAGTCATTGTATAGACACATTAGCCACCTGTTGGTTCAAATCACCAGCCATTATTGCAATTTTTCGACTGCCGTAGAAGCGTTTGTAAACATAACTTGAAAAGGGTTGAATTGTCACGAATACCTTAATCTGCCGAGTCAAAGAAAATGTCCACCTGGAAATAATTAAGCAAAAAGGCAAAGGCAATTCCCCCTGGATGATTTCTGCGCATTCAGCAACAATATGCGCTCAAAGAAAAGAGGTCATCTACCTAAATATATGACTGAGAGACTGTTTCATTTAGGATTTTTTTCCTGTTAGCATATTAAAAAAGAGAGACAAAGCCAGGATTCAGTAGGTTTTAATTAGGAACGTGTGGTTAAAAAAGCACATCTAATTTCACATTGCTTTACAGTCTAGTTCTTTTTATTAATAAAAAATGCCTAAAAGACAATTTTACGTGTTGTCCCTTCTACTCAAGAATCTGGCAGGACTGTGATTGAATGCATTTCCTGTCAAATGTAGAAAAAGACCTAAAAAATTGTTACTTGGTTGTTTTTCTCAAAATATTTTCTTTGCAAAATATAATCAACTGTTGCTAGTCGACTGTCATATTGTACAATTCATCATATATCAGCTGTTGCTTCCAAGGCAATATACAAATTAGAATATCATATTACTATGCGTAAAGTGCAGCTGCTTTTCCTAGTTGTAAAGAGATACAAAATTAATAGTTAATGTGTAAAGAATGCACAATGACAATGACTGTGGAGGCTCTGCAGAGGCTAAAAACATTAAGACTGAGTGAAAAGATGTAGTAAAGAAGCAGAACTCAACCTAATTATAGCCTATAAATATCTTTAGATAAGTTTAAATGTTTGTAACTACAAATTTTGAGCATTTTGTGAAGCACCAGAAATAATATTGTGATTGCAAAATGTTTCTTTAATATTATGATGCAGATTTTTCGCCAAATTGCCTTATTTTGAACATTGTAACTATTATGTTTTCTAAACCTGTGTTTCCCAACCACGGGTATGTGGACCCTCGGGGCTATGCGAGCCCTCTCTAAGGGATACTTGGAATTAGGGCTGGGCAATCTGGGAAAAAATATAATCACAATTCTTTTTTTCATATGACGATCTCAATTTTCAGTAAAACAAAAAAGGTGTTTATGAACATAAAACAAAAACCCATTTATCAGATTTTTAAAAATTGTATATCAATATTCTGCCTCAAAGGTTGATTTTTGCTCCAAACTATATGTTTTTACTGAAAGATGAGTTTTCGATCATTTGTTTCAAAACCCACAACTAAATAATTGACGATTCAATTCAATCTTAATCACTAGATTTTTCGATTAATTGCCCAGCCCTACTTGGAATGATTTCAGACTTTAATAGAAGGTCAAATGTATTTCGAATGAACTTTAAAATGTTATTTGTGGTGATTTTTTAATACTTTTTAAGCATTTTAAGCCAGCGTTTTACAAAAGCAAGTACAGTAAATGCAAAAGCAACAATTGGCAGTATTCTACTATAGAAAACCCATTTGTTTACCGAAAAGCACAAGTTAGGGGGTACATGGCGTGTGAGACAAGACTTAAAGAGTACTTGGGTCAAAAAAAAAATCAGGAATCACTGTTTCAAACTATGCAATCTCTAAATCACTTGTGAAAAGATTATTATTTTATTCACTGGCAATATCAGGCTTTTCATCAGTAAAGCACTTTATTTGTTAATATTCTCTCTCTAAAAGATACCAGTCTACTACAGAATTTATTGTCTGATTCATAATGTGTTTCAGCCACAAAAATAAAAGTGTTGCCGCCTTGTTTTGTCTTTTTGTATTTAGATTATAGAAGGCTTTATGGGCTTTAAGAATATATTGATGAGTTTGTCGAGGGAGAAAAGCGTGGGACGTTGTGTACACAGGGATTGAGTGCAAAGTCCAATCGCATCACTCCATATATTTAATTACTTTCACCGGTTTAGGCCAATCAGGACGCTCCATAGGCTTATACTCTGAATCCTCGTGGATGCGGTTGCCAGGGTGACGCCGATGGGTGGCTCTGTTTCCCCGGTGATGATGGGATGCAGGACGTGTGAAGTGTGGCAACGATGGTCACGTGTTTTTATATATGTCATGGTTGTAAATATGTGTGGGATCGGCTGCTTTAGACACTCGCTGCTTTATTGTTTGTCTTATTAATTTAATAACGTGGAGTTTGCTGTAAAAATGCCAGACTAAGGTTAAAATCTTATATTGATTAGACTTTAGAGGACAAAAAATTATGTATTATTCAGAGTTTTTGTAGTGTCTAAACAGAAGTCTTGAAAGTCTTAAATATGATGTTGTAGGAGATCAAAATATTTGCAAAAGTCTGATAAAGCACTTGCTGTCTGATTTCCAAATCTATTTCACACTTCTGCACTATTTTTTCACTCTGTCGGAAAATTCTCAATAATATTCTTGATAATAACCCAATTATTGTATTTCTTATAGTTTTGATTTGGTTGTTGGAAGATGGACTGCTCAGTTGCTGAATAAATGACATTCTTTTTTGTTAATCCATTAGATTTTATGTAATTGTAACAAAATATAAAATGATATCTTAGGAAACTTGGCAGTGAAAAACGTGGGATTATGAAATACTAAAGGTAACAACTCGCGTACGTCGTAATTTGTATGATTTGTGATAGTAAAAAGTCTTAAGTTTGACCTCTCGATTCCTGTAGAAAGCATCTAAAGTGTTAAAAAATGTCTAATAAAGCAGACATGACAGCTATATGTTTAGGAATTTAGTTAGATCTCCACTTACTGGCTGCAAAGGGAATGACAGACGAAATATTCAAACTGATATTGCCTTATATGCTGCTGTAATGCTCAAACGAGTCTGGATAATTTACAAAAACAGTGCAGACGATATCAGAGATCTAACTATGACACGTCACAAATCTGGGACAGTTTTTTCTGGGGCTTAGAGGAAAAAGATCAGTGTCTCAAACAGGGCTGAACAATTAATATCTCGATCGTCTCTGGACATATATCGATCACGATATTCAGAAGATATTATTTCAAACCAAGCATCAAGCATGTGTTTAAATGTATTAGTTGAAGTTTTGTGATCAGAAAAATTGGGCTTTGGTTGACAAGAGACATTCTGGTCGACTTAAGACTAACAATCGATTAGTCGACTAAAAGCAAAACTTGCAATCATCTGACCCAACTGCTCTCACTAGCTCATATGTGTTCACATTATTTATTACACAAGAATACAAAAACTAAAAAGTCTCACTTCTCTGGTATTGTCAGGCTCTATGAAGAGTACAAAGCGCTTGATTTTCCGGTTTTGTACGTACAGTAGACTTCACTTTGCTACTGCAGTTATGTTATATATTGTCCAAAGTATTTGTACCTTTTGCAGCCAAAACTTTAAATTATTAAATTCCCTGAGCTGGGACCACTGTCCTGATATTACCTCCACCCCTCCATACTGAGGCCACGTGCTGTTAGCGTATCAAATGATTACATTGGGGATTTTCAGGTCAGACGACTTGTAAAACAGGATCAACATAGATTGAGTGACTTCATAACTGCATGCCCTCAATATCTAACCATAAAAGTAAACACTAAAAGCTGACTTTAATTAAACAGTGCAGTCATATTACTATACTGTACTTCCTTGTTAGTTAGTCATTCAAACTAGGATTATTTTGGTCTGATTCCTAAAACCTCTTCTCTCAGCTCTTGACAGGCTTTGGAGTCTGTGTATAGTAAAGATTATTAAATGACTAAAATATTTAACAATCACTGAAAGAATGTTGCAGGCCTAAATCAAATACATTCATGTAAAGAATAGAGTCTGTGCCCTCGATGTGAAAGTTTGTGTGTGTAGGTGCTAAATAGATTCGTTCTGAGCTGGTGCTTGTTGGAGCAGTGAGTTTTTTGTTTGGAGGAAACTGGCCTTGCGTGTGGAGCCTGTCACGTGCACCTCTGACTGTAAACAGCTTTGCTCGCTGAAGTGAGCGTCCGGTAGTAGGATCATGTGCCCCACATGCTCAAATTTAGCACTCAATCTTGTTTTATGGCATTTTGGAGTTTATAAGTTGATATAAAAAATTTACAGTGTTCTATCAAATGGAATTTTATCACAAAAACAAACTATCTTTTGTCTTATAAAAGGGTTATTGTAATGATATTTTTTAAACTAATTGTAGTAAAATAGTGATAATAATAGAAAACAAGTCCAACTTATTTTGATATTTTATATCAAGCTTTTGTTACTACAATAAAAATGAGGACAAATGCTGCTTTTATTTCATTTAAAGGCATTTATCTAGCCTCAAAAGCCTTGTGCATAACAATGAAAACACAGTAAAGTGTCTTAATAAACAGTTTTGAAGGTTTTAAATCCTTATTTTAAGATCCTTGAATTGTGCATTGTGGTTGTACTTCATTTCCACCAGTAAGACGAGAACAAGATTGACTTTTTATGACCTCTATTCATACAAATATTTAAGTTTACCAACACCTGTTTGTGCTATTTTGACAGTCAACTTATCAATGTTTCCTCTAACATCTGGGGTAATTTCTGACCTGTTGCCCGCTTCCCTCCTCGCTCAGTCCTGCCTAGTAATCTGCGTTAATATTCTTATCCTGTCGTGTGTACGTCAGCTGACCTGGACTGAAACTGGGTCACTCAGAGTTGGTGTCGGGAAATCTGTTCTGCAACTGATGGCCAACTTCCTCCAATTCACGTTACCTCACGATTGTCCTGGTTAAAGAGGCCAGAGGGGGAGAAAAATATTTCAATTTATCTTCTGAATGAACTCGGTGCACATAAATGAGAACAAACACAGGTCCAAAGCCAAGAATGAAGTAAAACTAAACTTGTGTTATGTGTTCATGTGAGTTAATCATTTAGAGTTAACTGACCCGTCTGTAAGGAAAAATAACTTGAACAAATTAAAATCAATTTCAAGACTTAAAGAGAATCGAAGTGGGACCAAAAAGAGACTGAGACCAGATTTGTTGGACTGTATTTGTCTATGGTGTCTCTAAGTTTTAATTTTTTTATTTTGTCCTATAGCCTATAAGATTATAAGGCAAGCTGAACATTAGGCTTGTAGTAAAATAATACTTTAATGTTGTTGCATTTTAATTAACCCGTGTAAACAATATTTAATGTGTAAACATATAGTAAAGGCAAAAAGTGACATCTATGCTTAAAAAAAATTATTGAAGGTGCAACTTTTTAACCAAAAAAAGACTTTTGATGTAGAGCTGCAACTAACGGTTATTTTGGTAACTGATTAGTTGTCTTTCGATTAATCAATTAGTTCAGAATGCAAATGTGACTTGAAGAAAAGATTTTTGGCAAATTTGGGCTGAGGTAACATCGCTTGAGGACGTTCTAGAGATGTAATTTTTAGGTTTGTCAAAGTATTGAAAATCAATTCTCATCAATACTCAAACTGGTATCGAAACTAAACACTAATTTGAACAAGAATCCATACAAAAAAATAATAAATAAATAAATAAAATATTCTTGAGCCTAATCAAAATTAGTTTAAAACCAAAAGGTTTAATAAATAAAGTATTTGTATTTTGTGCTGAAAGTGTCAGTTTATTGTATGACCTGCAAAGAGTATTTTTTAATTATTCTTGTAGTACCATACTTAGTAGTCCAAGTTTACTTCTTTATTTTAAAATTTGTTTCATAAAAAATCAAAAAGTTTAATCTGAGGATGTTAATGATCATTTGATTAATAAATTAGTTGATGATTATTTTAGTAATCAGTTAGTTGCGATTAATTGACTGATTTGTTGCGGTCCTAGAGGAGGGCCTCCTCTTGTATGGTTTTAATGGAAGAGCTGCTCCTTTAGCTGTATTATTTTATACATTATACGTCCCAAACTATGGTTTAAATTTTCTTTTTCCTCTGAATTGTGTTGATCACTTTTCACCTCCAGAAAGTTACACAGTGCACCTTTAAAAATATTCAAGCATCGACCACTTTTGTCTCCATAAATCTGTGAGAAAAAGTGGTGTTATAGTTGACCAACATTTTATTAGTTAAGTAATTATTTTATTTATAATATTTAGATTTATATTGGACAGAAACAGAAATTACAAGGTTAAGGGTCTGTTCAAGATTTAAGCTTAACACTGTGTCCTGGCACTTTTCACATTGTCCATTTTATTTGTTTATATATCAGTGACAGTACACTTAAATATAATAATAGTAATAATATTAGACCTACCCAAATATGCGTTGGTCAAGTTATGGCAAAGTTGCTCATTTCCACATGCACCCCTCGAAAAGATTCATTCTAACAATCATACCAATAATGGCAAATAAAATAGGGCCAATACATGGTCGGGTCTGTTATTTGTACAAAGATGACAATGACATTACACCTTATGAAAATTTTTCTATCAATTTAAGCATGTTTCAGGTATTAGCAGAAACTTAAACCAAAATTACTGAAATCTGTCTCAGAGTTGAAAAAGCTGGATTGGTGCATCTTTGGTCAGATCATGAAAATTTTGCGATGACCCCGTTTGGTCGACTAATCCATTGTTAAGGCTTGTCTTTGGTCGACCACACCAGCCTTTCACCGGAACTAACTAACTAAGGCTTAACCTGGTCCAAATTGGGCAACAAAACAACAGAACTAAAAAAGACTAGACGCTGACAAAAACAGGCCTTTTGAAAAAGCACGTAGATTCATATGTGACCGCGAGGTTAGTAATCCTGTGACATCAGCTGTGTTTGTGTAAATGTTTTCTGACCCCAAAAAACGAGTTGTGTGCCCAGGAAAAGGACGGAGCGATTGCCTTTTAGACCTGCTTACATTTGCATTCATTAAAGCTGCTCCGGAAACCAAAAGTGGACTCTGTGTACCTCTATTGTGCAGAGTGAAGCAGAGTGAGGGGATAAGGCTGGTGCAGAGGTGCAGCTTTTGCTACAGCAGTAATTAAGTCTATTGACCTCTTCAAATTTAATAAATGCACTTAGATAACCAGTAAATCATAATAGGTCTGCACTTCTTCTATAGTTAACCTCTGACGGTGTGTAAGTAAAAGTTTGGAGTGGACATGTTATATAAAATCTACTTTTACAAGTTTATAGCCATGTTATAACCATTAGTTTACTCACAGTTGTATTTGGATTGATTTGTGCCTGCTTGAGTAATCTTGTATTGTGAGCACAAATGACAGGACATATTACTACTAAATTACTGTAACTTTCACACTTTTTGGCACACCTGAACATAATACGCAGCACCATCTAGATTTAAAAACAGACAAAAGTACATGTGAAGGTGTTGTTTGAATATAATAAGTCAATGTCTAATAAATAATAAATATTTGTTGTATAGATCAGTGTTTCCCAACCTTTTTTGACTCGCGGCACACATGAAAAAATGTGTGAAAACAAAATTATTTTATTTCATGAATATGTCCATTAAACTTTAAAGAAGCACTGCATAACATTCCTGGTTTTGCCTGATTTTTTTGAATGTTTCTGTGGTACAAGTCAGATCTATAGAGAAGCATGACCCCAATTTTAAATTTTAAAATTTTCTTTGAAAATTAAAAGTTCTATTACTGTATTGAACAAAAATAGATCTTCATAGTGACTTTTGGGTTGAAAAGTTGCATATTTTACCAGTACATTATTCTTTAAATTTGTAAATTGTATTAATTTTATATTCATTCTTGCTGAAAAAGTAGTTTCAAACATATATGATGCAAATAAATCTTTTATTCTTATTTTACATATTGAAAGTTTATTTCTGACAATTTTTTTTCATGGCACACTGGTTGAAAATCACTTACCGTATTTCTGCCCTATTGAGCTCACCTGAATATAAGCCGCCCCGACTAAATTTAAATAAGAAAAGTGATAAAGTGCATATATATTGGCCACACTTGTTAGTAGTAAGTCTATGAGAATCTATATTTTGCTGCATTGCCGTATAAGCCACAGATTCAAGCTTAGGAAAAAGTAGCGTCTTATAGGCCAGAAATTACGGTATATAGCAGCAGGTTTTAAAGATTGTGGAAAAAGTTCAGGCCTATATTACAGAAATACAGTTTTTTTTTTTTTTACCGTGGCAACGATACTGATTTTTCATCGACTAAGACCTGTAGATCAGCCTTTATATCCATCAGAAATTATGACATTACGTTGTTCAAATACATTTTTTTAACCATTGTCTTTCTGTTGTCTTGTCTACAGACCCTGAAGCGTAAAGAGAAGGAGTACGAGCACGAGATGGAGCGATTGGCGAGGGAGAAGATCGCAACCCAGCAGCGTTTAGCGGAGTTAAAGAACGAGCTCAGCCAGAACATGGACGTGGTGGAGATCGACCGAGTGCTGCGACAGACCATCCAACCGGAGGACGACCAGGCCTCCACCTCCACCGCCTCAGGTAAACACAACTGAAGCTAGAGACGTGTGAAGAAAGAGTTCAAGGAGTTATAAAGGTTAAGGGGTAGTTTAGTGAGTGTGATCATGCATAAAAGACATAATATCTGATTTACAACCACGGACAACTAGGCCTTTACCTGAACTGCCTCAAGTAAAGGGAACTGAAGCTAGAGATGTGGAAAGAAGGATGTCAGAGTTTTGTGATTATTGCAATACAAAATATTATTATTTAGCTATCACAGTATTCACGATTACTACCACCACAACCAAACAGATGTAAATTATGTTTTTTTTTTCATTCTCATTGCTTAGAAAGTCGTTTTTTAACCAGTTCAGTGTTACCCACAAGATTATATTGAGACTATGGGGTCTCAAACAATATGTATTTGATACATTTTAGTATATATTTTGGGAGTCTAATGTAATTGATTGCGTCTACATATGAAAAAGCACTGATTACAAAATAAAAATGACTACTTTTATATGCACATGATATCCCAAAGCCATGTACTATCATTTGAACTAACAATTAATAGTTCATCTTATGCTTAGACTATTGGGGCAACAATTAGACCATGGGGGGCCACCATAGTCTCTTGTATTAATGGGAAACACTGCAGTTTTACTATAGATTTAATTAAATAATAGTTTTGCTTCTAAAATGTCTAAAGCAGCATTTTCCAACCTTTTTTGAGTCACACCCCAAAACAAACCTTTTATCAAAACAGAATTCAAATAATGAAATATTTAAATCTGTCTTAATGTTTTCACTTAGCAGTATCTTAAGGCACACTAGTGTTCCTAGGCACAAAAATATAGGTATAAAGAACAATCAAATGTATTTATCTGGGATTAAAAATATGTCTCAAATATTATACTTTTTTTCTATAAACCCTGCCAACTCCAAAACAATTCTCTTAAATTTACTTAAATTTGTGCAATTATTTACTTAGACAACAGGAGAAAGAATAAACACATTCCAAAAATCCTTCTTGAGATGCAAATATTGGAGCATTATTGCAGATGTTTTGTTTCAGTTGATTTTTGGTCAAAAGATTTCATCGTGCACCTTTAAACTAAATGAATAATTCAATGTCCAAGCTAGGGAAATTAGGTAAGGCAAGCTTATTTGTATAGCATATATTGTACACAAAGTCATTCAAAGTTCAAGTTCACACCTTCACAAAACAGGAAAAGCAGATTTAAAATCAACACAAACAAATAAGCATATTATTAATCTGTGTAAAGCTGTTTCAGACACAAGCATGGCTATTTATTTTATATTTTGACTTGAGATTTGAACTGTGTCAGTGTAGTAGAGGCCTGTCTCACGGAAGATTTACTGAAAGGCAGATTAACCAAACAAGATCTAAACCAGATGGACGTTACATCAGGACTAAAACCGATCTGGACAAGGACTTAACCAGGACAAAACTAGTTCTAAACCAGGTATTACCCAGGCCTAAACCAGGGCTCAACAAACCACTCCAGGTAAGACACACAATAAAGACTTAACAGAAGGTCAAGGGTTAGATTCCCTGAGTGAGGCCTGTCTGTCTGATTTGGTGTCGTCCTGTTTGTGTGGTTTCTCCTTTCACTTAAAACACTCAGTAGTGTTTCCTCTGGGCCACTACTCAGAATCTCAGTGAGGCCTTTCTTGTTAAGTTGAGGTCGTAAAATGCATTTAAAGGAAAATCAATATTAACAAACTGGTTGACCTTGCTACAGCATTGTTTTTTCGTAATCAGTTTACTCAATGTTGTAGCTGACTACAGAAAACAATCCCATTTATTCTACACACATTGACCTCTGATCCAAACTCCATGTTTTACTGACACAGGGCACTGTCTGTAGACCTGTTTACATGCACCTGATCTCTTGATCTCTCATACATTGTTCAGGCCTATGATTGTGAAACTATTAATGAACATTGTTTCTATTACTGAGCTGTTTTTAGCTCAGTCGTGTGGTTTCCAATAAAGAAATGTCCTCTACTCACGATATAGTTAGGTTAGAATAGAGGTTATGCATGGACATTTTATTTGACAAATGCTCTAACATTTAAAATGACTGGCAAAACTACAGGCAAAATAATATACAGTATTTCTTTGATGTCGTTGCAACGACTTGTTTGCCAGTTGATGATTTAGGACATCTTAGCTACAACTAACAGTCTAAAAACATATTTTTAGTAATTTCAACGGTAAGTGTTTATAAAGTCGTTAAATGTGAGAGAAGCTACAGTCTTGTTGTTTATCTGCATTGCTATCACTGTTTATTTGATGAATTTGTTCTAAGAATGTAGTATCTTTTTCCTGTTTTAGCTGGATTTTGGGTAGGCATTGCGTCAGCCTACACCTTTTCAGTCAAGTAATTGTTTTTGGAATCATGTTTGTACTTGTGACCGAAATAAACACTACTACAACAACAAAACTCTTATAGGAGAAAATTTCCTTTTCTCACATTTAGAATGCTGTGATGTCATCTGCATAACGTCTTATCTCTAGAAAAAATATATCTATTTGTATACCTCCTCTGCATAGAAAGGTGCTATGCGTAGAAATGAAAAGGCATGCATGTTTGGTTACTTCTTTTGCCCAACTGTGACTCATATTTGTTTGTACATCAATAGAAGTAGAATGAAACTAAAAAAAAGGCACATTTGCTTTACCTTTGAAGAACTTGTTTTCGTGGAAGCACTAATGACCTTTGTTTTGTGTTTTCAGAAGGAGAAGAGAACTTTGAGCAGGACATCGACGACGACATCCTGCCTCCTCCGCCCACCACCTCAGCGCCCCTCATCAAACCAGCTCCACCTCAGATCCTCCAGGCCCAGCCCCTGCTCGCCCCTCACCTGTCCATCCAGCACGCCGCTCTGCCTCTGTCGGGGGTCCTGACCACGCCCACGGTCTCCTCTGCCCCCGGCCCGCAGCCCATCGCCCCCGCTCCCGCCCCCTCCACCGTCACGGCCGCTCTCCCCATCCAAAACTCCACCGTACAGGTCCAGCCCACGGTCATAGCCACGCCGCAGTCTCCCACGCGTCCGTCATCCAGGCCGTCAATCACGCCCTGCCGACCAATCACAAACACCTGACTCACATTGCACCCTCGCCCGGTCCCGCCCCCGCCGCTACACCTCAAGCGATCACAGCCGCGCCCGCCACCCACCAGCCAATCACGGCGCAGCAGATCGGACACATCACAGTGCACCCGGTGGCTCACATAGGGGCGCAGCTACAGTCCCACCTCCCGACTTTGTACCCGCAGGGCGTGTCTGTGTCCCAGGGGCCGATGGTGGGGCACATCACGCACACTTTCACCCACCACACTCTACCCCACGTCCAAGCGAACCCCCAGGCTAACGCGGGCGCTCAGGTAAACGGCGCCACTGTGGTTAGCCAGGGGAACCAGTCCTTAGGAAAGCCCACGGCAGTTTTGGCACCGCACCCTCAGCTCGTGGGACAAGCGGCCGTTCTGAACCCAGTCACTATGGTTACTGTGCCCACTTTTCCTGTCAGCACGCTCAAACTCGCCTGAATGGACAGAAAACTGACATGGCGGAGAAAGCAAGCGTTTTTCACACTCCACAGACACATTTAGGCGAGAGACCTTTATCAAGAAATGGGACAAACGGCAAATAGTTCATTTTATCTGAACCGTGGCAGCGAACCTCAAGCCATTGTTGAGGAAGATATACAAGTGCATCTACGAAATGTTGCTATTATATTATTTAAAGTATTCCTAGTTCATGATGCTATGACTAAGCAACTTCATTTCAGATTTTGTAATAGATCACCATTCTTGTGTTATGCAACCAACTTAATAAAATTTTACTTTCGGAATGAGTAAAACTAATCTCACTTAGACCTCCAGATAAAAGCATATAGTAGATTAACCCTTTAGGTCAGGGCTATTCAACAAATTTTTCTCAAGGGCCATTTTTTTTTTTCCAAAGGCATGACCGTCACCGCTTTAGACAAAATTAGGGTTACGCCAACTATCCACAGCACTATATCTGCTTCAGTAATAGTCTATGTAGTCTATGTTTGAATTTGAGGACTCTACAACACTTCTAAAACAGTGCTGAACCACAATTAAACAAGGACCAGATCAGTACTAAGAAAATCTCTGCATTTAACAAGGACTAAAATAGCATTGGACAAGGTCTAAAGCAGGATTAAATCAGAGCTAAAGTAGGACCAATCCAGTTGTAAGGTATAGTAGCCCAGTTTTAAACCAGCAAGAAAGAGAAATGTATCTTTTGTAAAAGTGGGAAAATGGGTGGAAGAGGGTCTATGGCCCCAGGGTCTTAAGTTGAATAGGCCTGCTTTAGGTGTGAAGTTACATACAATACAGTCCATTAGAGACTTGAAAAGTCATCCTGGAAAATCCAAAAAAGCTCATTTATTAATTATAAAAGTTAATTTATAAATAGTTGAATCTGTAATTTTTCAAGATCTTGAAACTTTTTTTCAATCCATTTATGTCACACTGCCATTACTTTGCACTGGTGGCAATGCAAAAGTTTATAATTTAAAATTATAACTCCAGAAATTTGGGTAAGGTTAGGGTTAGGATTACACTTAGGTCAAGTTAATTTGGTTATCTTTTAAGATTTGTGAAAAGTATGCTAACAAGGTCATGGCATAATTGTGTTGGGGAAAAATAAGCTTTGGAGAGAGAGAGAGAGAGAGAGAGAGAGGCCTGGAAATGCAAAGCAAAAAAACCCTAAAAATTATTATTATTATTTTTTTTATTTATTTTGGTCTCATCATATTGCAAAGCCTGGAAACACTTGAAATATTTATTGACTAACCAAATAATCGAAAAATCCAGCAGATTAAAATAAAAACAACGTAAAAACGAATCTTGTTTTTGTTTAAGACAGATTTCAGAGCTTGTAAAAAGAAATTTATAATCTGAAAATTATGTATGTTATTAATGTCATTCTGTTAAAATTGTACACCAAAATTATGTAGCCCATCTATAAAATCTGAATTTAAGATTTTTGTTCAAGCATTTGTCATAACATTTTCTTTGGATACTTTATCTATAATAAAATATTTACACTTCAAGTTTAAATACTGAATCATACTGTTGTTTTTTCCAACAGATAATTCATAGATGCACTTGTATATTGTATTTATGTTGCTTTTTTATTTCCTTTCCTAAAGCACTAACACAATAAGCTCCCTTCTCACTCAGGCATCAAGGACTTTACTCCTTCTCCACTCACTGAAGGCAAAGAAATGGAAAAAGTTATGTTGTTCACAGGACAATTTGTTTTATGTTTAGACAAAATAATCGCACAGATGTTTCAAAGAGCAGCTCGACTTGTCAGTGACACCACAACAACACAGAAGAAACATTTAATATAAGTTATCATCCTTGATTTACATGTGATTTACATGTTTTCCTTAACACTGAGGCCATTTTTGTCACTCAAATGGTGCTTCATGGCCGATGGAAATAATCTCACACCAAATTTAATAGCAATTACTAATATGGTTTTAGTTTAATATTTTTAGCGATTGTAATAAAAAACATATATTGGAAAAGTTGACTGAATGGTATTAATAAAGAAAAACAAAAACTACAGTCAAAATACTTAAAAATTGCAGCCTTGTTTATGTATCTTTATATATTTGCCTACATTTAAAAAATTGTCGACGCTTCTGCATTTTGTACATTAGACAAGCTGCTTTCTGTTTGTTTTACACAATGTGCATGAGTTATAACAGGGAAGTTAACCTTGTGGACTTTGCACTGTTGGTCACTCAACCGAAAGCAATTGTCTGCTTTATGGATCACAATATTCAAAGCTGGCAAAAGTATTGCCAAAGCAGATCAATAAACAGGCACTGTTTGATACTAACAATACTTTCAAACTCATTTCAACAAGTTTTAAAATGAAAGGAAATCACACATGGGTCTAAATGGGACACTTTCTCATTTTTTTGAGACGAAATTTGATCAGAACTAGACTTAGACCTCACAAAAAAGTTGACAGTTTTTTATTTATTATGGTGTCAAGATCAGTGACTAGTATTGAAGCTTTTAAGGTGGTATATTGCACAAAATGTTAGCAGCTTTATTCGCCTCACAAAACACGTTGAGAATATTTCTGTTTTGCATTCACAATTAACATGAAATCTTCAATATTCTCTGCTGCAACAAGAAATAGAAACATTTTAATTGGGTCAAAACAATAGCTGTAACTTCAAAGGTGGTTATTTCCAGGGTTGAAATGATTGAAAAGATTTTGTGGTGAAAGTGTACAAAGTTTGAAAACCCACAGGAAATTTTCTTGTATTCCAGATAAGTGGTGGAGGGCCAGATCGTGATCATTGGTGTATCCAATTCTCATTATAGCAACACAAAGACTGTTTATTCTATGCTTTTGTCAATTTATTATGACACTAAGAACATAAGTGCAGACATATGCTCCACAGCTAAGGCAATCAAAAATATTAAACACAAAAGCAGCATATACTATTAAAATGTGCTGGGGTTCTGATTCAAACATGCAGAGGGCCGCAATTGGATCTTGGACCTCAGTTTGCAGGTATTACCACTTAATGACATCACAAGTTGGAACAACATGTTTTCAATTCAAGACAAGAACACTGGCTAAATATGCAGGGCTTGTGCGCTAAGCAGCAAGACACAACTCCAGGTGTGTTTTTGATGAGGAAACAAATATTGTTACATCAGAAAAAAAAAAAAGTGTGATTTTTTTCTGACTATGTTTCCTAAAAATATTGCGTGAAACTCAGACAATATTACAATAGGTCGTTATTGTTTCACATCTATCTGAAAAGAGCGCAAACAAACCTCCCATTATGCACCGGTACTTGGTTGCTTGGAAACGGCTTGTCATCCAATCACAAGCCTACTCCAAACGTTAGAACAAAGCAGATTCGACACATTTCGCAAATATTACCTTAAAATACATGTTCGAGTTGTTGTGGTACCACTGAAAACTGCTCTTTAAACATTCAGTGACCGGTTTCCTTCTGTCATTGTTTGGACAGTTACCTGACTCCGCTCAACGTGTCTCATTTACCCTTTTTCATTTTGATGCAACTGCGCCCCCTGCTGCTTCACCCTGGTATCAGACAGCTTCTACTTGCACGCAGAAGTCTGGACAACAACAGTTTATTCCAATAATGCTCTTTATTATTAGTTAAGTTGATTTATTGAAGTAAATTCTTATAGACTCAAGTTTCTTTTAGGTGAAATTGGTTTAAATTATCCTACAAAATCATTTAAAATCATATAAATGCATCTTAAAATGTAGGCCTATTCTATTTAATTAATCTGGAACAAAGATGATTATAATACATAATCCCATTTTTATAATCAGCTGAGAATAGAGGCAGCATCTCAGAACAAAGCAAGTTATACTTTTAGAATATATTTTTGCGAGCTCGGCCACTATCCAGAAAATCAAGTACCAAAATCACAAAATTATGTAATATTTTGCAATTATTTTTGCTTGAATTAACATTATGGTATGCAAAGTATCAAAAGTCACGTACTAAACTGGCATTTAAGTTTGAAAACACAACTTTTTTCAGGCTTTTTGACCAGAAAGCAGCAATTATTAGAAAGATTTCTATATATAGAAATTGGAAAACGTGTTGTGATACCATTTAGTCTTTGTTTGTCGGTGTGATTGTCGAGTTTACATCACTGTCTTTTTGAGCCCAAGTCATTCATCATTTCTATGTATGTTATGTATATGTAAGTGTATCCTATATGCTTTATATTATGTAGTATATTAATCCTACTGTACCGTAGCATGGCTGTACTTTTGGGTTAGTTTTGCCC
The DNA here is from genome assembly GCA_038363315.1 of Mugilogobius chulae. NCBI lineage: Eukaryota > Metazoa > Chordata > Actinopteri > Gobiiformes > Gobiidae > Mugilogobius > Mugilogobius chulae. The sequence continues at coordinate 23,158,948 of CM076399.1, read as the reverse complement.
CTTTTGTGCATGATGACGAGTGCGTGAAAAAGAGAGAAAGTGTAGCAAGTAGAATATTTTTTTATACAAAGGAGATACTGGTATGAGCCTATCGTGTGTGCCTACAACTACAACTCAGATTTCCTCAACACTGTGACGACAAGCTTCTGGCAGAACACGCTCTCCAAATGTGCAAAATGAAAGAGCCGGAGATTACTGTTGAAAATGTTGGTAAATGTGTTTTCATTTAAAGGTGCGCTGTGTAACTTTTCAGTCTTGCTTCCGTGGAAATGCACCTGCGATGCCTGGATTGCTTTACAGTATGGCTTCAAACATTTACATTTACTCCTTTGCATCTGTTTAAATAAAAAAACAACAAGGATGTTAAGATATTAGAGCTAAAAATAATTGTGAGAATTGCACCAATGAGTCATTTTGTATCAATCTTTACTCTAAAAAAGTAATGTGGGGCTGCAGCTAAATTCTTTTGATAATCAATTATTCTAACTATTACCCCTTTGATGAGCTATTTAGAAGGTTATTCCTAAACGCTGCTCAATTTGAATCATAAACTTATTTGCTCAGCTTAAGGCATGTTTTACAATTATGATGCATTCCAAGCAACTGGGAAATGGGATATTTCTCACTTCACTCTTGTAAAAATGCGCTGGAACGCCACTCAAACTGGTAAATAAAACTTGTGAACTGGGATCTGGTCGGAGGAGTCCCACTTCACATACGAGATCAACAATCACCACAATAAATGAATTTGAGGGGTTGTACAATGTAAACATTGATTACAGGTTATTTAACGTTACCTTTGTGTAACCTAAAGGTTGGCATTAGCCATAATGTTTTCATATGAGTTGATTACGTTGGAACGCTTTGAAGTGGGAAATATCCCAGTTCCCAGTTGCCTGGAACACAGAATAATTGAAAACAAGAATCCAATTACTAAATTATATTGACAATTCTTTAATTATATGAATAGTTATGATAATGTATTTGTAACTTGTTGCAGAACCAGAACATTATTATCAAACGTTATTGCTTTTACATTCAGACATTTTCTTTTCATATGAATGGAAGCAAATTATGGATATATTTTTTTTATTGTTGGGTCACTGTGACAACTATTTTAAGTAATCATAAAAATGTGATGTGTCTTCACACAATAGTTGTTGCAAAATAAAAGAAAATGTTAGTCTTAAATAAGGAAGTAGGACAAAAAATGTTCAAATTGAGTATTTATTGAAACAAACTTATATTACGGTATATGTTCTATTGGCTATTTTTAAGAATTTCTACCCAAAAATTAACATTATGTTATTTATTCAAATCACAATTACTCCAGTGTTACACTTAAATATTTTAATACTCTGACTCCATATATACAAAGTACACTGAAAAATAGACACTTTTTTTCTATTAAAAAGCTCTTAGTAAGTCTAATAGATTTGTTGAATCATGTGAAATATTCCAGTAATTGCACGAACATCTCCACTTCCTGACTCGTCGCCATGGAGATTTTCTTGCTTTGCCTGGATTATTTTACAATTTGGCATTGCGTTTGTTCATTTATAGCTAAAATGTTACAAAATTTAGAAAAAAGCATTCTTGTGTATCAGTTTAAAGCCATTCTGTGGAATATTCCAGTCATAACAACACCTCCTGTGAAACAAGAAAGCGGCAAATCTCCCCATAGAGAAGTAACACAGTGCATCTTTAAATTGTTGTTTTTGTGAGTTTGACTGCGTAGAAACAATAAAAACAGAAAAAACAGAAAAAAAATCTCTTGATAACCCTAATATTCAAATTGCGTTTTGTAAAATTTGTACGTAAGGAGGTTTTGTACATTTGTGATCGTATGCACGTTTTTGCATATGAGTGTCTGTATCTAAAGATTTCAAAATGCTTGTTACTTTGATTCTGTTTTGCATGTAGAAGGCTGTTTTAGTTTTTCGTTTGTTTCTTTTCGGGACCATGTATTAAAACTGTACGACGTGGGCAGGATCTAGGACCTCATGCAACATTGATATTATATATGAATATAACCTGTTTTCCCTATGGAGAAAGTTTAAGTTATATATCGCCTGTACACTTTGGGCTGCCTTTTAGATCTAACTGTCCACTGTTAAAGATTACATGATTATGAATACAGATATTAATGAAGAATTATGCTGATGGATTAATAAAGATTCTTATTACATTTACAACAAAATGGTGGCCTCGTTTTATTTGTGAATGGAGAAACTAAACATTTTTAGAGAAGAAATACACAACATAAAGCAATTAAAAAACATAAGTCAACAGGTTTTTAGCAAATCAAACTCAAAAAGAGATTTGTTTAATATGTCATACTTAATTTGATTTATGGTTTAGAATGCAGAACTCACTTGAAGGTTGTTTTTTTTTTTTGCAAAATTTGATCTAAGGTAATGTCGCTTGAGAATGTGAGGTGTAGATTTATAGGCAAACTAATAATAATACTTATCACCGTCATTGTTGTTGAATCTGAGGCTTTTCTCAGCTCACGACATGTTTTGAAACCTATCCGAAGATCAGTTATTTGATTACTAAATAATCTAATACGAAGATCCTGGGTTCAATTCCCAGGCAATCTAGGGCTTTTCTATCTGGAGTTTGCATGTTCTCTCTGTCCCTCCCACTAATAAAACATGTCCATTAACAGGCGTTTTCACACATGAAAGTACCAAGAACTATTCCCAACATTCCTCCAGTCCCTGTTTAGTCTGAGGAACTAAAAGTTGGAAAGTTGGTTTAACTAGCTTTAACATTAGAATCTGTTTAGCCTGGAACATTTAAATAAGTAATTAAGTGGTGCTAGAGAAACAAAAGTTGTCTTTGTGGATTTCACATAAAACTATGACCTACAAAACCTGAAAACAATAAAACAAAAATCACCGGTATTCTCTGTACAATCTAGTAATAGTTAGGCTACTATTTGCTATTTAAATAAAAATTATTTTGGGAGTTTCTGCTTTTAAATCATTTTTCTTATGGATAGAAAAGTTTCCAAACTAAGTTAACATTGTAAATGTGCGTGTGTCACCAGAAGGTTCCTGGTCTGACTGAAAAGTACCTGCCCCAGAGCAGGAGCTAAAAAAGTCCCTAAATTGTGGCCCCAGTCTATAATTCCTGCTCTGTATGAATGTACATAAAATGCAGACTGAACAACAAGAAAGAAAAAGGAACTGAAAAAGTTCCTACAATGGGAAAAGGCTAACCTGGCCAGCCAGACGGTTTATCTCGCGATATTTGTGAATTCACAAACGTGAGCCAGGTTAGGAAAAGGCCTATTGCCTCCCCTCTCCCGTCCCCTCCCCAGAACTCATCAGAAAATAGATTCTAAAACTCAGCGGGATAATTACAATATCTGGATAATTTAAGATTAAATAATTTCAGCTATAGATTAGTTTGTGACACTGTGTCTGTGAAAAGTGCCATTCAAACAAAACTGACTCACTTAATCAATGAACTCAGCCTTTTAAAGAAATCAAACAGAACATTAACAAAACTAAATTGGAAACTATGGTATATTTATGGCGCTTTGGTGTCAGATGAATAAAGAAAAAATAATAATGTTTATGGAAATTGAATTGAATGCTTTTGCATTCTTTTGGAGGCCTTATATTTGTCTAAATCTGTTTAATGACTTTCACTTATTAATAATGCCCTGCAGAAAACCACACAAAACATGCTGTGGCCTTGTTTTATTTGTGTATTAATATTGTACAAAAGATTGGAGGAAAACATACAAAAGACAGCACAAAGTATTAAAGTACATTGAGATTAACCAGTTTATACAAAAAGTACAAAGTAATCGCAGCTTTTGTCCACTAGATGCCAGTGTTACAACTCCACAGAGACTGTTTTCATTCAAGTTACTTTCAAGAGTTCAACAAATCAAATTAGCTCAATAATTTAATCAGACTCATGGCAGTGATTTGGCTTAGAAGTTTATTTAGGACAGCATACTTTTACTAATTCTATTCATGGAAGAGTTTCATTATTTAGGTCAAATTATAAACCAGTGTCTTTGTAGTGTCTTACCTGAATGCAGTAAATGAAAACATAAAAACAAACAATATTATTATAATAATACTGGATTAGAATTATTACAATGTCAGATTAATGTCAAAGCAAGAATGCCAAGAACAGTATTTAAGGTACCTTGACATTAATAACTTTACTTACAAAATTAACAAATGTTTTCTTGTGATAATATACATTTTGACAGCTCATACATCTTTAATTAAAGACACTACAAGCAAAACGTGAAAAATCTTACATTTAATCCTTTCAATCTGAATTTTTTGTTGTTGTAGTTTAATCACACAAATGCAAGAAAAACAAGTATTTAAAGTGGCCAAAATTGCACTTGACGGGGGAAGCCTAATCAGAAAAAAAACGGAAAGTCAAAATGAAATGTATTGATTGATTTTGTTGACATTTTTTATGCAGAAGTATTTGTAAAGAATATTAACTTCATGAGTAAACAGATTTGACTGAAGTTAGCATAACAATTCACATTTTGACATTTTTTTGTATCTTGACTTAAAATATTTTCTATTTTACTTTTTTGTATTTTTCATTTTATGTTGAGTCCTCTTGAGGTACATACATGTTTATATATGTGTCCTAAATATAAAAATGCATGTTCATTCTCTCTGCCTTTGTCACAGTGTTTTCAGGAGCCTCCGTTTTGGCTGCTCTGCATCTGCTCTTGGATCCTCTCCAGCACCTCCTGCATTCTCCTCAGCTTCAGTCACACATAAAAATAAAAAAAGAATAAAATGAACGTGGGTTAAATATTGTTACACATACATTATCAAGTCAGTGAACGCACCTCTTCATCTTTTTGTAAAATCAGTCGCTCTGTTTCAGGATCAATGCCCAAAGGTAAAGGCAGCTCGGACAGGCTTCCATCTCGATGCTTTTCTCGTAAACTGAAGTGAAATAAAGAAGAAAGAAATGTGAAATGAGGTGTCGCTTTTGTGTATTTTCACATTATTTTAGCTTATCAGAGTAATACTGTCATCACCATATTGCATTGCAGTAGTTTCGTTCTTGTGTTTGAGAATTGCAGTGGCATTGAATAATTCATATTTTTAAGTGACTAGAAAAAGTAGTTCAGTAAAATGCTGTCTGAGTGGTTCAGTGTTGACAAATGTCATACAGGCCAAATCGCTGTCGACCCCTCCCACCCTCATCACAACTCTTTTGTAATATACCAACTATCTTACAATACTCACTCAGTCTGTTCAATCACAATGTTGCCACAAACAAAGCATTTATTGTTTCTACATTAAGTAATCATATAATAGTTTAAAACATTTGTGTTCCCCCCTTGTTACTTTGATAAACAAATATAACACTTTATTCATTATTTCATTGTTCTCGTCCTTCGAACGTGCTCTTGAGCGCCCTCACTTTGAAATCCGACCCAGTCTCCAAAGAAAATGTAGATTTACAACAAAATGTTAAAAACGTGCCATAAGCATGTTTCGACGGCTTTTTAAAATCAATAAGCTATGTCACGAAAAGCTAAAATATAAAATAACCCCGAATTCTGGTTGAAGCCACATGGCGACATTTTCTATGGGTTTAACAGGTAAGTTTAGACTTCAAGTTACTAAAATGGGTAAGTCGCCAAGTGGTTTCAGTCACAATTCGTGGTTATTTTACCTTTTGGCTTTTCATGACATATTTTTGTAAAAAAGGCGTGAAAACGTGCTTATCGTACATTTTTGACATTTCTAGTGAATCTACCTTTTCTTCGGAGACTGAGCTGTAAAATCTCAAGCACCAGAACCAATTTAAAAATATGTAATAATGCACACATGGCAGTCATGTGTTTGCCACATCAAAAATTAAGTTAGACCTCCAGCTACTGGATGCAAAGGCAACTACACAGGGACAATAATCAAACCTATCTCGTCTGATATACCAGAGCTGCAGAAATGCTCAAAATTAGTCTGGATAATTTATGGACTTAAAGCAGTGTGGAATATTTAAAAAATATACACAGACGAGGGGCATTCAAAACTGTTTTCTGATGCTCAGAGCTGAACAAAAATATCTCAAAGACAAAATTCAACTGTGTTTTTGGTGAAAAGTTGTGCCCTTCAAAAATATTCCTAAAGTTATAATAAATATATATATATACAATTTCCACATCGATAAAGCATGTATGTATGTATGTATGACTGTAAGTATGTACTGTATGTATGTCTGTATGTAAGTATGTACTGTATGTATGTATGTCTGTATGTATTTATGTAAGTGTAGCTCATTATGTTTCTTTTAAACCCCACAGCCTTTCCTCTCCTGTTGTACCTGCGCTGTCTCTCGTGCACCACCATGCGTGTCATACTCTGGATGCACTGGGCTCTGTAGTTCTCATAGTGAGACTCTCGGGTCACGTCCTTCAGGTCCTGCATGTGGGTCCGCACCAACATGTTCCTCAGCAGCAGGAAGTCCGAGTGCGCCGGGTTCTCCACTAAAGACAGACAAATATGAATCCCATTATATTTTTGGATGTTGTAACAATGTCAAAGTTCTTCTAATGTCAAAGGATGCATGGTATTTGGTCTTGTTTCTTGTAAAAGTAAATTATTTAAACCAGTCAAAATACCTTTTACAAAACAGTCAGCATCAGTTTTGTGATCAACACTAATCTTGGTAGCCATAACTGTATTCTCATGATTTATCTTTTGTGCATCTCCAAATATTAACTTCAGATATTCTCAAATCTAAATAGCATTGTTCATTACAGTTGTAAGACTTAAGAAAACTACATAGACCATGATCCTTTGCTCAGCTCCAGTGCATAATTTCATTATTTGCATAAAGACTGATTGCACCTGCGGCTACTAGCGTTTTTAAACTAGTATCAGCTACTGAAAACGATCACATTTAATATCATCTCACCTTCGACGACTCCCCACGGATACAGACGACCTCTGACCCTGCGACCTTTGCTCTCCACTTGAATGTTACTGCCAATAATAGCGAATGGATGCTGTCCTAAAAAGAGAGGAGCAAACACAACATTTTCCACTTAAAGTTGTTTTATTCAGAGACCATCTTAAAACAGAATAATGTTTTCAAACCTTGAGAATTTGATCTTGTCTTTTTAAATCTTCTTCCTCGTCCGAATCATACTCAAGAAACTGATAGATGTTGATGCCAAACTGCTTAATCTCCTCTCTGATCTAAAATACATGAACAAAACACATTAGTTATGTTATTTATTCTGTTAGTTATTCTACATATATGCGTTGGTCTTGCCCGTTTCTCACCTTCATCTTCTTCTTGTGTCTTTCTGCTGTTGTCAGGCAGTCGGCTTTGGACAGAATTGGGATAATGTTGACCTTTTCATGTAACGCCTTCATGCACTGGACGTCAATGGGGCGAAGCCTGGTGAGAAAAATGTGGTAATATTCTTTAACAAATTGTGTGAATTTGTGATAAATTATTTTTGATATTTAATTATTGTGAGCTTACTAAACAAAAACATTGTTTAATCAGATTTACAGATATTGTAATGTTTATTTTCTTCTCAAATGTAATCTAAAACTGAGTCGTAAACTTATTTTCTCAAAAATAACATATTTTTGGTGCACTCGATAAGAAAATTGAAAAGTGCCAAACAATTTTTGATAGAAGAGGTACAATGCAAAACAAGGTGCACAATACAGATAATAAAACTTTAAAGGAGACCTAATGTTCTTCTAGGTTCTTCTATTGTGTTTTTTCCATGTATTAGGAAGAAGCAATTACATATGTTGATCAATAAGTTACATTTTGTTCATTCTACAACATAGTTGATCTAAAACAATTTAGAAAACTGTTCAAACCTGCACTGCTGTTAAGCCCCTTCATTGTTACATTTAAAATGCTTCTTTGGAGCTGGAAAGTTGTTAATGACAATTTTATGTCCAGTCTGTTGCAATCAGGAATCAGATTTTCTTTTATATAGGCTATTCGCAAGTAAATACAGACAAGTGGGCTGGAATATGTGGTAGGTGAAAACAGAGATTTTCCGAGCACTTGAGCATCAGCTGCAGGACAATTTACAAAACAATACTGTATTACTCCAATATGCATGAATCAATCAATTAAAAAACAACTTTGAGAAAGCTATTGATGAGAGACACAGTTAACATTATCTTAACCTCAGCCGAGCACAGAGTAGGTCCCCTTTAAACTTTGAAGTGTCATACAGTATTTTTTTTTTTGCATCCAATGCTAAGCTTTTCAAACCAGTGGGATCTTAAGGAATAAGTACTAACCCGTGTCCGTAGGGTGAGATAAAGTACAAGCAGCAGTGCACTCTGTTGTCCTGAATGTTCCTTCGATTCAGTCCACTCTCGTCTCTGAAATACTGCTCAACTGCTGGTCGATGTAGTCCTCAATGTGCTTCCAACTAATCACAAATAAAACAGACAATAAAACAATAAATCAAAATTCCTTATAACCGTTTGTCCTTACCTTTCTGTGTTATCGACAGAGTCTCCAAACCCTGGTGTGTCTATGATGGTCAGCCTTAACTTAACTCCCTTTTCTTCTATACTGACTGTGTGTTTGATTATGTCCACTGTTTGACTGATGCGCTCTGCAAACAGACAACATAATTATCATCAACAAATGTATGCATGGTAAAATAAATATGTTTTAATATCTGTAAATGCAGTCACCTTCTGCATTAGGGACTTTTCTGTCTTTGTACAGATCTGTGAGGAACAAGCTGTTGACAAGAGTGGATTTACCAAGACCAGACTCCCCTGTTGGCAAAGACAAAGTTTATTAAAAAGGGGTTTTAAACATGGGAGCATACTTGACATTTCTCATCACTAGACAAAGCACAAAAAGACTGGACTGTTAAGAGAATGTTTTTTTGTGATTTGCACTACATGCTTTCTTGTTAAAACACAGTTGGAGCTCTGTCTGTGAGACAATCGTAAATAAAAATGTTTGTGCCATTTACTGTATGACCCCGAAGCACTTTTATAATAGTTTTTATATTATTAATATTGTGTTTTATTGTTTATATTTATTGAAGCTGCAGCAACTGAAACAAATCCCATGAATCAAAAAAGTATTCTGATTCTCACTATTCCTTCTTCTCTGAGCATCAGAAAACATAGTTTTGAATTTAACACATCAGGCAAGATCATTTATCCTGTGCAGTCAGTACATGACTTTGTCACTTGACTGTCATCTCTGCTTTATTATCAGTGTACTTTTTAAAAGTTCTCATACATCCGAAATAAAGGTTCAAGAGCATGTCCAAGCAATGAAAATAATGCATAACATTTGTCCATTGTCTTTTCGAACTAAAAGTGTATTGTAGTTACAACACACTGTGACAAAATCAGATTGTTGTGCATACTTTATTCGGTCCAATTAAAAAGCATTGTAATTCTCACCAAAAAATCAGCACTCTGATTGGCTGATCTTGGGTGGTTTACTTAGATTTCATTTTGCGGTTTGTAAAAAGCTGTTCTTTGGGTATTAATTGTGCTGAGGGATTTGTTAGATCTATCTATCTATCTGTCTGTCTGTCTGTCTGTCCTGTCTGTCTGTCTGTCTGTCTGTCTGTCTGTCTGCCTATGAATTCCAGTATATACTTACCAGCCACCATGACAGTGAAGGTAAAACCCTTTTTAACAGTTTTCCTGTGAACCTGGTTTGGAAGAGTTGCAAATCCAACATATTCTTTATCTTGATCCTGCAGAAAGAAATACTACAAGTAAACAAAATCATAGACCAACGAAGCAAGGTTAACAACTTTTAAATAATAGACTAAATTTTAAATAGCTTTTTGGTTTTTATGTTCTTTTTATTACATTTTTTTTTTCAAGTGTTTTATATTTTCAAATATTTTACTGTAAAAACATATAAGAGTATTAACCCTGGTTACTAACCAGGGTTGTTATTTGACAACTAGGCCTGAATCTGGAGTCTGGGTGTTTATAATCACTACTTTGGCACTAAAAGAGTTAACGTGTAAGTAAACTAATAAATGCTGAGAAGCAGAATGATATGGTGAAAGTGAAAACTTGGGTTAGGGTTATAAATAAATAAACAAAAGAGAGGATGCACAGACTAAAGCTTAGACCACCAACAAACCAAAAAATTCAACAAAAATGAAAAATTTGAGCAAACTCTAACCTCTGGGGAGTCGTATGGATCAAAGCGTCCCCAGGGGCTGCGTGGTCTGGAGGAGGGACTGAGGGGTGAATCCAGAGACCCCACCGAGACCAGTTGCCTTCTGAATCCAGGACTAAACTCTACATCCGACCCGGATCTGCTCGGCCTGTGCGGGACCACCGGAGAGCCGGACAAGCTGAGGGGAGCGGGCCGGACCAGGCTGGGGGTCCCGGGCTGGCTGGAGACTCTGCCATTCAATGCTTCTGCCCCAAAGTTTATGACTGAAGTTGGGCTGGGAGGAATTGGGTGAGTGTCGTCAGAGAAACTAGAAGAGGGGAGGTCTCTCATGGCGAAAGGACATTGGTCGTCTTCTCGATTTGAAATGGACAAACTGGCCAACTGTTGCAAAGAGAAACAGGACGAATCAATGAGAGGAATTACAGTTTACAAAGACTCCAACAAAGACGCCTAAATCCAGTGTAATCTAACACACTATGAGGTTAATCCTGCCACACAAAGGTTTGAGGCTGACATACAGTAGACTCAGACAGAACGTGTATAGTAAGGAGTTTGTTCATATTTAAAAATGTACTTTTGTGGAATGAAAAACCAGCTGGCATATACTGATCACATTTTAATACTATGGCCAGTTGGTTATACTAAAGCATTTTTGAAAGTTGAGAAAGATTTTTTACTTAGTTCATCAGAAAAATCTCACTGACATTGAAATCTCTTTTTAGTGGAGTTTGTTACAGTAATTTCAGAGGAGAATTTTTATTATTTTTTTTTGACTAACACAGTTATTCCCCCTTATTTCATTGGCACATAATGGGATATTACTATTCTTTGTACTATTTGTGCTTTGCAAACCTGGAAAATGAATTGAATTCAGTCAGCTGTTAATGAAAGAATGAAAGTTTTAGAATGAAACTATTGAATAAAGACAATGCAATAACATCTCCATGGTGACAAACCGGTGGTAAACACTCTATCAACAAAGTGACACAGTGCATCTTTAATGCCATCACAAAGCTTTCATAAATAAGTTTATCTTAAGGAGTATGATATCATGTTTAACTGTTCTATAAAGTGTAACAGGTCTCTTGACCTGATCTGGGTTCTTCTGGTGTTGCCTCCATCTGTCAGCTTTATTTACCCACAAGGCTTTGCAGCAGGCTTAACCCAGACGTCTAATGCTCTGGTGGGGGTGGGAGCTGGACAATCTAAAACAAATACACTACAATAAAGTGTTTACAACAAAAGTTCAGACGTGTCCTACCTCTTTTTCTGAAAGAGTTGCAGCTTGTTACAAAGAGAAAAATCATCATAAATGAAACAATAATCATAACGCGTAATTAGGAAAAAGAATCAGTGACATGAGGAATGAAATGCGTTTGTTTCAATTAGCTGGATTGTCATAGGTCATAACAGCTACAATACGAATAATCTTCATGTAAAGCACGTTTACCTTCATTTTAGCTTCTTACACGAACAGTTTTGAAACACAGATCTCTTACCTTTCTTGTTGTTTCTGAAGCGCACCGGAGACGACATGTGCTCCATGATGTTTCTCACGATAAGACCAAGACCGAGCGAGAAAAACAAGATGTCAACCACTTTTAGGACATACAAACACATTAAAAGCAGGAGAAGACACGGGGCGATGGTGGACGGAGAGAACGCGCTCACTGATGGACAGACACGGAACAAACACTGAGCGCGTGGACGCACAGGGCTGTGCCACGCGGGGGCGCTACAGGCCTCAGGTCAGTATTAGATTAGAAACTAGGCCTAAAGGTTAGTGGTTTTACAGGTAACCTACTTAAAGGCACAGAATGCAAAAGTCACGTTCATAATACGATTTTAATAGAAAGAAAAACAGTGATTCTTAGTAGGTTTTGTGCCATTCTGTGTGATAGAGATACACTAACAGGGGAAGACAAATACAAGTATTTAGTGAAGACACTAGCCTCCAGAGAAAGTTTTTTTTTTTTTTTTTTTTTACTTTGGGATTTAGGCTACATCACTGTATATTAGTAGGCCTATATTAGGTTAATAAAAAGTATGCTGAAATTATAACATTGAAATTATAACATTTAGGTATATTTCAGTTTGTATTAGAAAGGCATTAGCTAATTTATAGCCTTACTTTTAGTGTTTAGTTTGCTTTGTTTCTGACTCATAACATTTTGTGAAAATAAAACTTTACTTTGACATTTCAAATGCAACTGTGAAGTAACTCAGTAACTTAGTTCTGGGAACAACAGTCCCTTCGGAACAATTACAGTTCATCACAACAGTGTGTCAGTTTGTCCTCTGAGAGCTGCAGTGAAAAACAGACAGGACGTCCCAAGAGAGTCTTCACTCACACTCTGCTATCAACAACATTCAGCTTTGACACGTGTAGAAGTTTACTTTAGCATTTGACCGACTCTCTACTCATGGCCTAATGTTTTAACACTTACAAAAACCTTAATAATTATTCCAAGAATATATAGTAGCCTCTATATAATAAAATATATCCCATAGCACCAAGCAGACAGCAGTTTTCCAGTTTTGCCTCAGCTTAACTATCTTAAGTTCAACTTTAATTTACCAATGAACAAACTGCAAAGCAATAGTCAACTCATGCCATAGTTTAACTGTAGCCTACGTACTTAGAGGAATAAATATATAACACAATATATTATTAATAATTATTATTAATATTAATGTATTATAACTCAGTGAATAAGGTAAATGGATAATTTTCATAATTTCAAATCGTGTCTATCTTAAAGACACTGTGTAACTTTCTGTTCAGGAAACCACCATCACCACATGTCTCAGTCTCTTCTCAGGTTTCTCATTAGGGAATTATTTTAGCTGTTAGGCCTGCAGGGAGATGAATTCATTAAATTGGTCACAAAACCTAAATAAGGGAATCCCAAAGGTCTATTAGAAACTGTCCAGAGATTTCACGAGTCTCCTTTTGCAGTTAATTCAATTATTTTACCTGCATTGATGCAATGCAATATGATCTGCTGATTTCACATCTGCATCACGAGCCACAAAGAAACTTTTAGCTCATAAGTTTTAATGGCTTATAAGAGCTTGTTTATGAAGACAATTTAAATGGAAAGAACCACAATAAAAAGTAACCTAAAAAGAAAACACTTTATCGTTTCTACATTATAATTTAGGTGATACAGTGTAGCATCAGATTTTCATATTATTTAAGACATTGTGTATAGTAATCCACTTGAGACATTTTGCTTCATAGAGATCAAAGTGCAGTATATTATTGAAGAAAGGGTTTTCTGCAAAGTTAGTCTGTACCCAGGGCCCAGAAATGTTTGCTACACCAGAGAACTTGAAAATATTTGAAACTCTATTGAAAGTTTTGAGAGCGCTTGAGTCATTGTGTCAAGTGAGAATTCCCAAAGTGGAGCTGCAACTGTGTGTCATCATGTGCACAAACAGCTCATTAGAAGATCACAGTGAACTTCACCTGGGAACAACTCGACCGAAAACAGGCTCCAGAGGCCGAAGCTCACAAACAACACACTTTAGACACACGACGGTTGAGAAGGCCGCTTCAACTCAAGGCTAAGGCCAAGAAAAGTCAAATCAAATCAATCAAAATGTTCAGTAAAAGAAGTTTGAATGAGTAAGTTAATATGTTTGATACATTGTGAAGTGCAGTTAGAGCTTTTACCCACCACACTCAGACAGTGCAGGTATCACTTTGTTTTTAGGCAAGACTCTTCCAACTTACTCAAAGAAAACATGCTTTTCTTTGAGTAAAAGAAAAGCACACACACACCCCAGCTTTGCATACCACCACATGTGAGCGAACAACTGGACAAGCTCAAATATATGCATAATGCATATTTTTTTATGATCAAAAATACTTAGAAATGGGTTAAATAACAACTACACTAAATAAATCTATCTATCTACTCAGTTCAATTTCTCTTATTGTGTCCTTAAAACACTTCATCCACTTTACCTAGTTTGAAAGTGACTTTGTAAGGGATCGATGGTGTAGTTGCAGAAGCAGATTGGTTGCCTCACCACTGTCAATCTGCCCCAAGGCACGTGTGGCTACATAAGTAGTTTACTGAACAATGAGTGAAAGAATGAATAATGACAGTGCTAACCTAGCTCAAGTCAGATTCAGATGTGAATTACTCTGACTTAACTTATCAATCTGGACAAATTGTTGCTGAAACTATCAATATTTTAAAGTAATTGGTCAAAATGTCACAAAGCATTTGCCAAGTGGACAAAAACTCATGTTTTTTGCATCAGTGTGCATTCTTTTATTCTTTTTCTACTGCTTAATCCCATTAGGGGTCGCGGGTGACTGGAGCCTATCCCAGTAACTTTGGGCCTTAGGCGGGGAACACCCTTGACAGTGGCCAACTCATCGCAGGGTAAGACAGACAACCATTCACTCTCTCGCGAAATCTACAGTGATGCCCAATTAACCTAAATATGTTTTTGGAGGTGGGAAGAAACTAGAGTGCCCGGAGAAAACCCACGGTGACACAGGGAGAACATGCAAATGTTCATCATGAGATGTTGATATGGTCAGACCTGGGAGTCAAACCCACGACCTCCTTGTTGGGAAGCCAGAGCTCTAACCACTCTGCCATATTTGTTTTTCGGTTCAAATTTGCACTTCTGCTCAAACTGCAACGATACTCCATGATTGGTCCGCATAAAGCTCACAGTGGCCATCTTTCACTGTGCGACCAGGTGTAGCTCTATGACAGGCTTAGACAAGCCTGAAAAACGCAATGTAATGTGTAATATATTATTATTAAGTAGGCTCAGATTCCTTTAATCAAAATGTTTAATTCATACATCTAACTCATCTCGCCCAATCTCTTTTGCAAATCCTCCAACATGTAATTAAAAATAAATACAGTAATACTGACTGATGCCGTGATTTCATTGGCGGAGATAGATTTGTTAATTAAATAATTGCTTAAAATACTCTTGACCACAGAGCCAATCTCAGATGAGGGCTAATCTTTTTGCAGCTGCTGCTATTCACTCAAACATATTGTCCATTTTATATGTTTAATTAAAATGGACTTATTCAACTCTGCTTTGGGCAAAAATATCACATTTATCCGTCCGCCTTTTTTCATTATACGGGGTTTTGTTGGCATTCCAAATGTGAAATATTACTATATATTTCTATTTTTTGTCTTTGTTTTTTCTGTCGTAGGAAATGTATTTGTGATGCTTCTCATTCTCATGGACCATAACCTACAAACTCCTAAATACATCGCTGTTTTTAGCCTCGCTTTCTCTGATTTACTTCACAGCTGTGCATTAATCCCCAAACTTCTCGACATATTTTTATTCAACCACGATCGTATCTCCTACAACGACTGCATGACGTTTTTGTTTTTCTGCTACACTTGCCTTTCCATGGAGGCCTTGAACTTAGTGGCGCTTTCCTACGACAGACTCATCGCTATAGTTTCACCTCTGCACTATCACAACAGAGTTACTCACAACTTTATGTACAAATTAATCTCATTTTTCTGGATTTTTATTTTAGTAGTTGTGCTGATTGCAACTGGCCTCTTAACAAGACTTTCTTTCTGCAATTCTGTGGTTATCAAAAGCTTTTTTTGTGATCACGGTCAGATTTTCTATCTCAGTTGCAATGATCATTTTCCAAATTTAGTATTGGGCTATTTGCTACCTGTGCTTATCCTGTGGTTACCTCTTGTATTTATTTTGATGAGTTACATCCGAATAAGCATCGCCCTGGCCAGGATAGCTACAAAGCAAGAAAGAATAAAGGCGTTTAAAACTTGCTCTGCACATCTCTCACTGGTAGCGATATATTTTGTACCTATTTTGATCACTTTTACAATAGGTCCAGCTATAGATCCAAATATTCGAATTATAAACCTTTCGCTAACATCAGTAGTGCCTCCTCTGTTGAATCCTGTCATTTATGTGCTGCAGACGCAAGAAATAAAAGACTCGGTGAAGAAACTTAACAAAGCAAAGAGACAAAACAAGATCATAGTGAAAGTAAAGAAATAAATAATACATTCATGGAAGTATAAGTCTGTCTGTTTGTTATCTATTTTTGTACTAATAATTCATGTTATTTCTCTTGTTTTTTAATAAACAACATTTTTGGAGCTATTGGATTAACTGTCTGATTTTAAAATGTATGTATTGATGCATGGACAGGAACAAATAATGCAGCCGGTCCATTCGTTTGCTTTCATGAAAATTGATTCATGAAATTGATTCAGCTGTTGTCCTGGTCGGGCCTTGAATTAGATCAGAATATTTACTGACTGAAGTGTACAGTGTTTAAAATTATGATCACACACAGTTTCTCAGTTTATTCTTGCTTAGTAAAAACAAGAACGTGCAGACAAAAAGTTATTCACTGGTATTTTTATCGATCACATTAGCGTACATTAAGTCGTATGTTTATAATAACCAGAGGTGTCTATAGTGCTGAAGATCACTACTCAAGTAAAAGTCAGCTGCAGTTACCTTAAATAGTGTAAAAGTAAAAGTCCTCCTTTGAATAACTAACGTAAACCTGTTTAAATTTACTGAAGTCAAAAAAAGTAAAAAGTACTTTCTCTCGGTTAAAGCTACCAGAATTCAGAATATTCACCTTAATTTTAAATGCTTTAGCCAGCTTAGAATAAAATGACTAAAATTTGGCAACATATTTGACTTGTTTTAACACATTTCCAACCGTTTTCAAGAGATTTTAACTATAACCAATTAGGTTTAGTCAAATGTTTTTGCAAATGATTTGGCTTGAAATAAGAACACATTTACTGAATCAAGGCAGAAACAACTCAAACAAGTCAAATAATCTAAATCCATCAAATCATAAATAAAGATGAAATTACAGATTTTAATACATTTTAAACATTACATGGAGTGCACAAAGTTGGTTTTGTAATGTGTTGGAGTATGAGATGCACTGAATTAATTATTAGTATTATTTACTCTATGTGTGATAAACATAATTGTTGGACATGATAAAGTATTTGTTTTTTTCACGAGTATAAACAGCAGCATAGAAAGTCTGCATTGGCTTTAAGAGGAACTACTTACAGTACATCAATAGAGTAAAAATACTTAGTTACTTGCCACCTTTGATAACAACTACAATAACAAGACAAGACAAGAGATATTGTACCGCTATGTTAGAATCAGACTATTCTCTTTTGTCACATACTGATTTCTGTCTCAAATCATGGGCCAGGATTTCGATTTCCATTTGGTTGATCATCAGAAGACCAAAAACTTAAATTTTCTGTTACTAAGATGCAAAGTAAAAACACAATTTTTTTTTTAAATTATTTATTTGTGTAACAAAAACTTATAAATGATAAAACAAACACAGTGCACCTAAAACTAAAACACACCTTTGTTAGAACACAGTATCTGCTTTTTACATTTTTCAACTGTGAAAGAACAACAAAATTAACTCATCATCAGAACTGAACTACACGAGTAATGGTCGAATTTGTCTCAAAATTGCTTATGTTTAAATCTAACCATTTTAATGTTGTGTGGGAATTCATAATCATAGTTCATTTATGAGATTAACAATAATATAGAGACTGAAATTGCATGGATGCACACCACATATCTTAATAAACTATGCAATACAATTCTTGGTGAAAGGCTTTTATTTATACAAACACTCACAGACACAAGTGACAAGTGTTGATCAAATGACAATTTGCTCAATCTTTAAAAGTGTGGCTATTTAGTTACACCTAAGGTAAAATTTGAAGTGAAAGCTCTTAAACAATGATAAATATTTTTGTTTTTTTTGTTATATTGATTTTTTAATTGTATGGGATTTTTCAATCCAATCTTGCTGTTTTTCAACGATGACATATGTTTCCATGCCACGCCTTCACTGTAACTGCAATGAGTTACTTAGGAACACTGAGGATTGCTTGACAATTTAAAAGACAATAGATAACGAGGTACCTCGTTATCTATTGTCAGCGTTTACTGATTATATGTCCACAGTTTATATTTTTATAATTATTTTTTTGTTTAGCATAAGTACAAGGCTACAATTTATGCAACTGTTTTGACCAGACTGACAGCAAACTATTTTGAAAATCTCCATAAACTTTAATTATAATTCATTTTTTCTAAAACTGAAGTGTCTTATCTCACATAGCTTTGACCTGTTTTGATGATGATGGATTTATTTATACAGCACATTTTCACAGACTGATGTCTCCAAAGTGCTTCACACAGTAACTCTACCTCCCGACTCAGTGACAGCAGCAGCCCTGAGGCAGCTCAGCAGAAGCACCGGCGCCTCAACCTCCGACCACCACCAAGCATTCTCAAACCGGCATGTTATTGGTTGGAAGGGAAACCAGTCAGACAGGGGGAGAAACATTCAAACTCACACAGAAAAGCCCAGCTGTGAGGGAGTTCAACCGGCAGTAGTGCTATCCACTCTGCCACCGTGTTGTTTGGTCACATAAAAATTTCAATAACATGTCTGAAACTAAAAATAATCTGCCATCAATCAATCAATCAATTAATCAATCAATCAATCAATCAATCAATCAATCAATCAATCAAATGTTTATCAAAGTATATTTCAAAGTCTCCTGAATCCAATCTTTAATCTCACATAAATCTCACATGAATAGTTATTATTTGTCAAAACTATCTTAATTTTAGTAGTGGCGTCTAATCACAAAGCACATTATGATTCACAACAATTCACAGTTTCCATCAAATTGTTTTGCTAAGTTATCTTTAGTGGTTCCTAATCCTTTTGGACTTAAGTACTTTAGATGAGCCTCACATTTTCACATATCAACAATCAAATTTTGCCTTTTACAAATGTGTGGAATTTGCAAATCAATTTTGTTCAATGATGTCAATGTCAGCTTTGAAATTAAGTCATGACCACTTTTTTTTTTTAAAGATAAGAAAAGACTAAACTTACAGGGTGACAAGTGCTCATGTATTCCCGAGGGTCCCTGTACCCTTCTTTGGAAAACACAATTTCTCTTGAACATGTCTCCAGTGACGTCAGTGCAGTGCGTTTGTTGTGACTTTGGTCTCCTATAAAAGAACAGCCACTACTACACTCCAGCATCACTGCCTCTTTACACACAATGGAGCTTTTTAACTCTGCCAGTAACAAGAACATCACATTTGTGCGCCCTCCTTTTTTCATCATCACAGGTTTATCAGGAATCGCCAACATCAAGCATTACTATGTGTTTCTGTTCATTGTCTACATTGTCTCTGTGATCGGTAACTCTTTTGTGATGGCCGTCATAGTTTTGGATCGCAATTTGAGAACTCCTAAGTACATCGCTGTCTTCAACCTGGCGTTTGTCGACTTGTTGGGCAACACTGCTCTGGTGCCAAAACTCCTGGACATTTTCTTATTCAACCGACCCTACATTCGCTACAACGACTGCATGACTTACCTGTTTTTCTGCTACACTTGTCTCTCAATGCAGTCGTTTAACTTGGCCGTGCTCGCCTATGACAGACTCGTGGCCATAAGTTATCCACTGCACTATCAAGTCAAAGTCACTAACAAATTCATGCTTTGTTTGATAGGATTTATTTGGCTGATGATGATTCTCGCCGTGCTTATCGCTGTCGGACTCATCACGAGGCTTTCATTTTGCAAGTCTGTTGTTATAAATAGCTATTTTTGTGATCACGGTCAAATTTATCGACTTTCTTGCAACGATCACTTCCCCAATTATGTCTTAAGCTGCTTGTATCCCATCCTAATATTCTGGCTTCCACTTGCATTTATTTTATTTAGCTATCTATACATTGCTTTTACTCTTGCTAAAGTCGCAACAGTGCGTGAAGGACTCAAAGCATTTAAGACATGCATTGGTCACTTGATTTTAGTGGCCATTTATTTTATTCCTTTACTGATTGTGTTTACGTTAATGGAGAAAATACAGCCAATGCGAGAATTATAAACCTCTCTATGACTTCGGTTTTCCCTCCAATGTTGAACCCGATCATTTATGTGCTCCAAACACAGGAAATCAAAGACTCCATCAAGCGGCTGCTACATATCAACAAAAAATCTAAAATAGCTGCTAGAAAAGTGAGTAAATGTTAATGTAAATAAATATGATGTCACGTTAAAGCTGCTGTAATGATTTTTAAAGGAGGTCTATTGCAATTTTTTCTGTGTATTTAGGAGGAAGATTAGTAATTTACCTTTTTTTTGTAAAACACACATATTATGTAAAACTGCTTAGAAATAGAAACAGGTCAATTTACTTCCTGTGGAAAACAGCAAACTGCACTGTAAAATATTAATGCAACAAGTAGAAGATTTGAAATCAAACTTTTTTTTTTATTGTTGTAAAGTGGCTATGCAACTATTTTGAACCAAACATGCTTTACTTGGAATTTGAATTTGTTGAATATTCACAATAATAATAGACATGTGGGAGGGTCTTTTCTGAGCACACAATCATCAGCTGCAAGATAACTTAAACAAGCGTTAATCATTCTTAATAAAACTAATGATGAAAGAAGGCAGTTACAAAAATGTTAAAAACTTAGAAATACAGATTTCACAATAGGTCTCCTTTAAGTGTGTATTTAAGTTTTAATAAACTCATTCTTAACTCTCACAAACCTTTGACACACCACTAGTTTTCACATACATTTTTGCCAGTAGCACCGCTTTATAACCCTTTTTTTGGACACAGAGGTGAACCAGGCTTAGCATCCCCTGCACAGCCGATCAGCTCTCATCCCACATGGCTCTATCTACTATGTTTGAATGCTTAATAATAAGATGAAGACATCACAGAAAGTTTTGTTGAGAACATACACAGTTGGATTGTGTCTCTCTTTCTGTGTCTCACTTGTATATTTTGACTAAAGTTTGTATCCTTTTTAAAAATAGCATGGTGAGCTGTAGCCTTACTAATAATTACTTCTATACGCTTCTATTAAATAGACCTTTTCTTTTCATTCTAGCTGATTTTGCTTTTAATCTTTACTTGTTTCATTGTGATATGCATGCTTGTTCATAGCATACCTTGTATCTTAAAGTATTTTAATTCTTATTTCAAAGTAAAAGCACAATAAAGGCAATGATATGAGATTTTAAAAATGTGAATGAACCACAATATTTAAACTCACAATCACAACAACAGGCTCAGAACTGCTCTACTCCTTAAAGCATAATCTTCTGAACTGGTTTAATTGGTCAATTATAGTTGTTATATTTTTAAAGTCTAGAAAAATCAGTGGTACATAAGCTCTGTTGATTGTCCTATAGGCTGATTTTAAATATTTTAGCCAAATGATGCAATCTGACCTGACTATAAATTCACAATTTTCTTTTTTTTTTTATGTTACAAAAAAAAATGACATTTTGTTTTACACAACCCCTACAATTAAAAAAGAACAGCAATGAGTAAAACAAAAAAATACATTTGACCTGTTCTGGAGATTCAAGCCAAAAAGTGCTGTTATCTGCCGGATACATTGGTTGACTGATCTTTATCGCCACAGAAAATTTTGATATGTATGCTTTTATTTTTGCACTGGCAAATTCGGTGCAAATTCAAATAGACGCCAAGTAGTAATGTGTAAACAATGCATTGCAAAGATTTGCCAAAATTGCTCTATAGTAAATAAAAGCACTAGAGTGACTAACTCAAGCATCATCATCTTAGACAGATGTAATGAAATGGCACCTTTCTTTAGTGGGATGGTTTGGTGCCCAGATGTTCAGGAGCTATGTTGCTTGGGCCTTTATGCCCCTGGTTTCCCACGGAAGGAGGTTTAGTGCTATAGACTACAGTCAGTCACCTCACTGCTTGGGATCTGGAACACAACTCCTCGAGAGGAACTGGATGCTCCACTCTGGCGTTGCCCTTGAAGAGGAGAGAGGGGGCAAGCTGTTGTGGGCTTAGTCACATTGTCACCATGTGTTGGTGTTTATGCCAGTGGCGAGAGGGTCATAACCATGCGCCTACGGGTAGGGGACACGTCGGCCTATGGGTCAAACAATTGTGCAGAGTAATTAGAGTTTTGGAGTGCCTAAGAGAATTATTGCCCAAGTGGGCAACACCAGTGATCCCCCCACCCCTGTGATCATAACCTGTGGTGTATTGTTATTGGACTTCTTTTGAGTTTGTCTATTCCAGCACATGGGTGTCCACCAATGCACATGGTACCACCAGGACACCCTAGGGTTAAGAAAGGGACAGAGATGTCAGCCGATCACCACCTGGTGGTGAGTTGGATCCGCTGGCAGAGGTAGAAGCTGGACAAACTTGGCAGACCGAAGTGTGAGGGTCTGTTGGGAATGTCTTGCTGAGCCCTTGTCAGTAGGGCCTTCAACTCACACCTCTGAGAGAGCTGCTACCATAATTGAGTCTGAGTCGACCATGTTCTCAACCTCCATTGTCAATGCGGCTCCTCGGAGCTGTCGTTGTAAGGTCTCTGATGCTTGTGGCGGTGGCAATCCCTGAACCTGCCAGAAGTAATAGATGTCTTCACACCGAAGGACTCCTATCAAGCGCTGTTGGCTTGCAGGAATCCTGATTCAGGTGACAGGTATTGGTAGGTCAAGCGCATTGCAGCTTGTGCAGTTGCAGAGGCAAAAACTCAATGCTGGGAAGAGTTGAGAGAGATCTTGGAGAAAGACTATCGGTCGGCTTCAAAGGAATTCTGGCAAACCTTTTGGCACTTCAGAAGAGGAAAGCAGTGACTCAATTGGGGATGTTATTGTACAGGGAAAGAAATACATTGAGAATCTCCTTAATCCCACAGCCTCGTCTTCAAAAAACGAAGCAGAGACTGAGGGCTCAGAGAGAAACTCATCCATCACCCAAGCTAAAGTAACTGAGGTTGTTGGCAAGATCCTCGGTGGCAAGGCTCTGGGGGAAGATGAGATCTGTCCTGTGAATCTTAAGTGCCTGGATGTTGTAGGACTCTCCTGGCTATCTCTGCATTATTGCACAGCGAACTAGGACAGTACCTCTGGACTAGCAGACCGTGGTGGTGGTCCCTCTATTTAAAAGGGGGACCAGAGTGTGTGTTCAAACTGTGAGGATCACACTCATCAGCCTCCCTGGTAAGGTTGACTCCAGAGTATTGGAGAGGAGAGGCAGACAGATGGTTGAACCTCAAATTCAGGAGGAACAGATGTTTTTTGTCCCAGTCGTGGAACATTGAACTTGACTCTGGATAAAGCAAAAGAAAATGGATGAATAGATGGAAATAAATGTATCCTTTCGTTTTCTACCACTGGTTCCGGTTTGGGGTTATGGGTCTCCCAGTGACTTTGGGGCTAAGGTGGGGGAACTTGGACAAGTAATGGCAAGGTTAACACCTAGGGACATGTATAGGTCAAATAGCAGCACTGTAAAATTTTTCTAGCAAATGAATGCATAATAGAAAAAAATAAAGTTTTGGGGTCTTGTTCACGAGTGAAGCAAAGATGGCACATGAGATTGACAGGCGAATCAGATCATTGTGGTGAAGAAGTCAAAAAGCAAAACTCTCAATTTAACACTTAATATACGTTGAAATTATGTGAATGAAAACAAACTAATCAGGAGCGAAATAAAGGTAATAATTCTGAACTTTAAGTATTATAAATAATTAGGCTGACTGTTTTTTTCTAATTCAAAAGCAACCAAAGTGTGCGGTCTGAAAACTGTTTGTCACAGGGGACACAAGTATGGAAGGCCACATGGCAACTGTTGTTTGGAAGTTTGTTATATAAAGAGAGAAGCAAACCCGTGACAACTTCACATCTTCCCACATGGAGTTTTTCAATTCTGCTCTGGACAAAAACATAAGCTTTGTGCGTCCTCCGTACTTTATACTAACTGGTCTGATCGGGATTCCTCATGTCAACTATTACTGGGGCGTTTTGTTTTTCATTTATGTCGTGAGCATGATTGGAAACATTGCTTTGATTGCCATCATCATTTTGGACAATCACCTGAAAAATCCAAAATTCATTGCTGTTTTTAACCTGGTCTTGACTGATGTGTTAAATACTTGTTCTTTGGTGCCGAAGGTGATTGACACGTTTCTTTTTAACAACAATGTGATTAGTTATGGCGAGTGTTTGGTGTACATGTTGTTCACATTTATGTTTATATCAATGCAATCTTTTAATCTGGTTATTCTTTCCATAGACAGACTAATAGCCATTGCTGCTCCTCTTCATTATCATGTGAAAGTCACTAAGGCCTCTATCTTGTGAAAGCGGCGCAAAACGTGACGCTGGCAAAAGTGCCAAAAGTCGCCGCAGGCGCTTTTTGAAAAACTAGGCGCAATTCGAAGTCTAAAAGGCGGAACTAGTTGGGGCTGATCAGAATAGGGTGGAGTTAAGCTGCCTGCAGGTGGAGCTTCGTGAGTTTGAGGATGAGTTCTGGCCGAAAGCCTACAATATTTGCTGTTTTATAGTTTTTATAGTTTACTATTATAACTTGTATTTAAAAAACCTTTTGCGCGTGACTAAGGAATGACGACATCATTCATCACACCGGGAACAAGGAGCAAGTTGGCCCGTAAGCAAATGCGTTTGGAGGACTTGGAGGTTTACTTGGAGCGCTTTAAGCAGAAACACGGACCCAGAGACAGAGCGACAGCAGTCGGACAGAACTTTAGGACACGCTCTGGACAGCGGTCATTGTTTGGATTTATTCACTTTTCTTCAGTGAGGACAGTTACCAACGCTTGACATGGATGTGCTGCTTTCTGACACAAGGTAAGTGTAGTATTTGCATGCTTGTGTTTAAACGTGGTTTTACTGGTAAATAAATGTGATCAGAAAGTGCAGCTTATAACCTCTTGAAATACATAAGAAAGGCTTCTTCTTAAACACAGAAATACATTGTGAGACCTGCCGCAGTTAGTCCTGGGTCCTGGTCTAGACCTGGCTCTGGGTGAGTCCGGTCTGTCTGATTGTGGTTCTGTGCCTGCGTCAGCTCCTCCGCAGACTCCACAACCCGCTCATGACACGAACAAAGCCAACCGTAATGAACATTTTACATCTTGTTTTTGCTTGTCTTTATAATAAAACGCAGCGCCTTTCCACGGTTCGAGCAGCAGACGCAGCGGCAGCGATCTCCGCGACTCGCGCTAGATTCATTATTGTGTTGCTTTTGGTTTAGTTATTTTGCTGTTCTGTAACTGCGCGGTTACTGAACGTATTTCAAAAAAATAAAAACTGACATAGAGGTGATGATTTACTCTGTTGATATCTCCATACGGCCAATCCGAGTTGTGGCCTGGTTTTTGGCAAAACACATTTAGGAAAACTCTTCTTGTAGGCTTTTGACTGAGGGGACAACTTCATCTTTTTTCACGGACACAAACCTACTTCTTTTATGTCAGAATTAGACCCTCACATAAGCAAGGCCTACACGTTTAGTGAATCATGCAGCCTTTGTTGTGCAGCCTATAAAACAAACAAAAAATAATAATTAATAGACCTAATTCAAGAAAAACAATGTGTGAGGCCTACATATTTTTATTAATTAGGCCCATAACCTGTTGTTAATTTTCTTAACATTTTCACACTTTCTTTGTAAGAGCGTGCGTCAGGCCACACTCTTAGGTTTTGTCCAATGCGCATCTTCAAATTCACAGGGTTCCACCTGCAGGCAGCTCAACTCCACCCTATTCTAATCAGCGCCAACTGGTTCCGCCTTTTAGACTTCGTATTGCGCCTAGTCTTTCAAAAAGCGCCTGCGGCGACTTTTCGGACTAGCTACTTGCGCAAGGTAACTGCGCCATTTGACAAGATAGAGGCCTAAGACTTTTATTGTTGCTTTAATTGTATTTTTCTGGATTTACTCTTTTGGTCTTACTCTGGTGGCAGTAGGTCTCATCACAAGATTGTCAATATGTGAATCTGTCGTCATAAAAAGCCATTTCTGTGACCATAGTCCTGTCTATCGCCTTGGCTGCAATGACCTGACACCAAGTCGGGTCATGGGGGGTTTGTCACCCATCTTAAAACTTTGGCTTCCACTGTGTTTCATTGTAGCAAGCTATGTTTACATTGGCTATGTTGTAATCAAGATTTCTGTGCCACAAGAGCGTGTTAAAGCACTAAAAACGTGCTCAGCTCACCTCACTCTTGTGGCAATTTACTATGTTCCATTTATTTTTGTGTTTTTGTTTGGATCAACAATTCCCACCAATGCAAGAGTTATGAGTTTGTCTATGACGGCTATCGTCCCACCAATGTTAAACCCAATCATTTATGTCTTACAGACCAAAGAAATAAAAGACTCAATTAAAAAGCTGCTCAATCTTAAAAAGGTATCAGTGGTGGAAACAAGATAAAAATACACAATTTAAAAACATATTTTAAATATTTTATCATTCTTATGTATCTTGAACAATATATATACTAATGTAGTGAAATACTCTAAATAAATAAAATACTTTGCTTTTGAAAATTGTGTATCTTATTCGTTCAAATAAAAATGAAAAATATAATAATAAACGATACAAAAATAAAATGTATACAAAATGTATAAATAGTCTAAAGCCCTGTAAGTTAAACCCTATAGAGTCACTGTGATTTAGTCTTTAGACATATTTTTCATAGGCTCTGAGTCTGTATTAAGTGATTGTGTTGTGATATTGAATATAACTGAGATTTGTTTGTGGATACTGAAAAACAGACACATTTTTGGCATCTGAGAGTCCAATTTGGAAACAACATAATCTTGTCTTAGCTTTTTGCAGATGCTGTTCTTTTGGCTCCATCAGGTTTTCATCAAAAGCAAGTGTCATTATTAACCAGGCTTAAAACCCTCTTCACTTATTATGAATTAAGGCCATCAACAATATTAAGCTAAGTGTTTTTTTTGTATTCAACAACAGTCAAAGCTTAGAGTTGAAATCTTTTTTGTCACAGGGGACACAAGTATGGAAGGCCACATAAACTGTTGTTTGGAAGTTTGTTATATAAAGAGAGAAGCAAACCCGTGACAACTTCACATCTTCCCACATGGAGTTTTTCAATTCTGCTCTGGGCAAAAACATAAGCTTTGTGCGTCCTCCGTACTTCATTCTAACTGGCCTGATTGGGATTCCTCATGTCAACTATTACTGGGGAGTTTTGTTTTTCATTTACGTCGTGAGCATGATTGGAAACATTGCATTGATTGCCGTCATCATTTTGGACAATCACCTGAAAAATCCTAAATTTATTGCTGTTTTTAACCTGGTTTTCACTGATGTGTTAAATATATGTTCTTTGGTCCCGAAGGTGATCGATACGTTTCTTTTTAACAACAATGTGATTCGCTACGGTGAATGTTTGACATACATGCTTTTCACTTTTGTTTTTGTATCAATGCAATCTTTCAATCTGGTTATTCTTGCCATAGACAGACTAATAGCCATTGCTGCTCCTCTTCATTATCATGTCAAAGTCACTCAGACTTTTATTGTTGGTTTAATAGTGTTTTTCTGGATTTACTCTTTTACTCTTACCCTGGTGGCAGTAGGTTTCATCACCAGATTGTCAATATGTGAATCTGTCGTCATAAAAAGCCATTTCTGTGATCATGGACCTGTCTATCGACTTGGCTGCAATGACCTGACGCCAAGTCGAGTCATGGGGAGTTTGTCACCCATCTTAAAACTCTGGCTTCCTCTGAGTTTCGTTGTTGCAAGCTATGTTTACATAGGCTATGCTTTATTCAAGATTTCTGTGCCACAAGAGCGAGTCAAGGCATTAAAAACCTGCTCAGCTCACCTCTCTCTTGTGGCAATTTACTATGTTCCATTTATGTTTGTGTTTGGGTTTGGATCAACAATTCCCACCAATGCAAGAGTTATGAGTTTGTCTATGACGGTTATCGTGCCACCGATGTTAAACCCAATCATTTATGCCTTACAGACCAAAGAAATAAAGGACTCAATTAAAAAGCTTCTCAATCTTAAAAAGGTATCAGTGCTGGAAACAAGATAAAATAACATGCATATGTTGTAGTCAAATAGTGCAAATAAATCTCATGCATAGGTTTGGAAATCTGTGTACATTATTCCTTCAAACAAACAGAGACAAGTCAAATGAGGCCAAATAAGAGGAAATGACGGATCGAAAAGTAAAACAAAATAAATTAACCATTGTTTAATACATACAATAAAGCAACATGACAAAGATCCATCGTGTAGCTTTTTCACCAAAAAAACAGACTTAAATAAATGCATGTTTTTGTAATGTAGATGTATTTGTTGCATTAAAAAATATGGAGACTAGTCCTTCTCTTATCTGTTTCCATGGAAAAGTTCTCCTTTACCTTTATTTTTTGCAACAAAACATATTTGTCCTCAATAAGAATGCACAAAAGTATGTTTGTAACTTTCTATTTCAGTTTAATTGTGTTTTTTTCTTCAGAAAGATACATGGTGTTCCTTTAATAAAAACTTGTTAAGGACAGCTCTCTTCTCCTGCCTGTATCTGGTTAAAATAATAATATTAATTTGTAAGTTGGTTAAAGGGGCACTGTGCAAGGTTGAGAGGAATTTTAATTATCACATATAGTCCACAAACATTTAAATCATATTTATTATTTACAACATGAATACTTAAGAGAGCACTGTTAACCAATCCACATTAATTGTGATACATTTATACGTATTTGAAATGTTTTATTACGGGCCAGAATGTGAATATTGACGCTAGATGTCACTATGGTAGTTAGGCAAACTGCACATGAAATGCGCACCCTGGTGTTCAAAAGTGGACATTACTTGGATCACTTTAATTTTTTTTTCTTACACCGTGACCCTTTAAACTAAAAAATATCAGGCAGAGCGAATGGGGAAATAGGTGGGAGATGGTCAAGAGGTGCACAGTGGGGACTCAGGCTGACAGTGTCCTCAAGTGAGGCGATGCTGCAGGTCTTACACTGCAAGCGTATTTCGCGCTACGCAAGCCCTACGCGCCTTAAAAATAGCCCAACGATGCACGCGTATCGTTTAGAAAACATGCAAAGTCAATGCCACACCACCAGCGCATCGTGCCGTCGTGCGAGCGTTGGGCGCGAGAGAATCGGGAGCGAAAGAATCCAACCTATTTTTTTTGTTGCTTGACGCTGGCGTAGCTGCGTAGAAGCGTAGAATACAGACAATACAGAGAAATCAGGCTTCTACTGTTGTATGTGTGCATTTGCCATCAGCACCACACGTCCTGGGACAGGTCTGGACTGTGTGACGGAGCCCTGCTTCAATAGAACTGCCTGCTTGAGTTTTCATATTTACTATTGAAAACCTCGCGTTTGCCGTGATCAGCCGGTCCAGAGGGAGAATAGAAGCCTATTCATATGATTATTTTCACTATAGACCGGATACAAGAGCAGAAACACAGACAGACAAACTTGAACAGCTTTCCCATTGAGAAACACAGGGTGAGTGGCTCGCGATGACGCACCACGTCATTTTTGTCGCTTGCTGTGTGTCTGGGCCCTTAGACAGAACACAAACAGTGTCTCGGTGTCTAGTCATGTTGATCTTTATTTGATCAAGGTGGGTCAAAAAAATACACTTTACCTAGCATTTGTTCTACTGATTCAGCCATATATGTAAGGGGAATATATTCAGCCAGAAAGCAAACTTTGAGAGAAGATTTTTAGACCACAGGTGCTATGAAGGGAAAGGACAATGATACACTTGGATTGACTGACTTTAGAACAACCCGTTAAGAAGCTTCTGGATAATATTCTATCTGTAACACTCCAATCCAATAAACTTGAAGTTTATGTCTTTTGAGTCCTTTACATGCTCATCTCTTTTAAGTTATGTACTACTGGACCATTGTACAATTCAAAGCTTTAAATACAAATATGATATCTTATAATAAAAATGAAAACTACAATAAGCTAATGCAAAGACTCAAGAATGTTTTGTAGTTCCTGTTAAAAGCAGTGCAAAAAAAAAGGTCTGTCATTGCCCACTTCTAAACTGTTAAACACAAAATTCTCTTACAGATTTCAACAAATCAAATGACTGTTAAATGAGATTTTTACTGTTTAAAGTCGTAAATGCCTGATTAAGCTAGTTCTGGCTGCTATCTGTTAGCTTAAAATGGCAATAAATAAATGTGCCGTTTTAGGCTTATATTGGCAACCTTCTGTAAGATACTTTCATAAATATCAAATAAATAAAAAATATTAACTCTACACAAATAATGTGTTTGGTACACTTTATGGTCCCTGTAGTGCAGGGGTGTCAAAATCAAATGGACAAGGGGCCAAATAAAAAAAATAGCCATAAGCCGATGGCCGGACTGATCGAATGTTCACTGAAAAAATGTATCACTGCACAGTCTAGTAAACGTAATTGAACCTACTAAAAACCTAACAAAATAATACTATATGATCAGATAAATAAAGCAATACTTTCTTATGGCTTGTCAGTAATTTTTAATTTTCAACAGGAACAAAAGACAAACCTTTATATAAAAATCCCCATAACATGCACATTGAATGAATGAAGCTGAACTATTCAAGGCATCATCAGTAACCCTTTTCTCAGGGAAAAGGCAAAATTAGGTTAAATTAATTCAAAGAAATAAAATATCAGCAATTCTCTATCAGTCACTCAACTAAAATATTTTTAAACAAAATTGGACTGAAATATAATAAAATAAAGTGCAAAAATCTATAGACAAGATAAAAAACAAAACTTTCTTCAAAGAAAAGTCACATGTGCTCTGAAAACAAATACTGTGTTTAACTTTGACTTTTGAACTTTAACAGAGTAAAAACTCTAAATATGTTATTGCACAGTAATGTTCACTTGTTTGAGGCAGAAGCTGATATTTGGTGGTTTTTTTTTTTTTTCTACAAGTTCATCAATGTTCGGGGTCAGGCTCTGAGCTGCGGAAATCTTGAGTATTGAGTGAAGGTGTTTAGTAGTAAGTCGACTTCTGTGTGATGTTTTGTCCAGCTTCATTAAAGAAAACAGTTGTTCGCAGGTACGTGTGTAAGAGGGGGGTTTGAATTTATTGATTAAAGACTGACAATTATCTTAGCTTTAGCATTTTTGTCAAACTGGAGCTTTTGAAAAAAGGGGCATAACCCGTAGCGCTATGAACATGTTATTGTAGGCATGGATTAACTTGGGTAAGTAGTGTTGCCAACAGCGTTGCTTCTCCTCCTCTAAGGAGCGGAGCATGTTCAACCAAGTTTGATTAAAACGCTCAACGCTACCATTGCCCGCAGGATGGTATGAGGTGGTTCGATTCTTACCAATGCCATACAAATCACAAAGTTGTTGCATTAAAGCAGACTCAAAATTTGGTCCTCTGTCAGAATGGAAACATGCAGGGCAACCAAATTGCTGAATAATATATTTCCTAATAATTTTTACTGTAGTTTGGGCCGATTGGTCAGTGGTGATAGCCCACGCAAAACGAGTAAACATATCAGTAGCAACAAGAATATTCTGGTAAGTATCTGTGTGACGTCCTAAAGTCAGATAATCGAGCCCTATGATCTCAAGAGGATAAGTGGCACTGATTGGGTGGAGTTCAGCTCGCGGCTTAACACCACTTTTTTGGAGGATACATACAGCACATTGCTGGTGGAACGCTTGTACCTCCCCCTCCATACCAGGCCAGAAGAACTGCTGCCGAATCCGGGAGAGTGTCTTTTCTGGACCGAAATGAGCTCCGGCCTCGTGAACCCTTCTCCAAACTTCTTCACACCCAACACTTGGACACACAACCTGATGGTGCTCCTCATGGGTAACCTTGTCAATCACAGTGCGATGCAATATGTTGTCTCTCACTGTCAATTTTTTCCACTGCTGCAGAAGTTTCTGGGCCTTGTCCGGGAGGGCTAAATGATCCAGACGTTTAGGAAACCGCTTCCTCACCACATACTCTGTGACAGCTTTAACGGCGGGGTCGGATGCTTGATCTTCCTCCCAACCAACTTCAAGAGTTACCTCGACTGCTGCGGCAATGATTGTCCCATGGGCAAGCTGCTCTGCTGGTTCTGTGGTCTGCTTGGAAGAGACAGGGAATCTGGACAAAACATCAGCCTTGATATTGCTTTTACCTGAGCGATATTTAACTGTATAGTTAAATGAAGCAAGCTGTGCCACCCAGCGCTGCTCCACAGCTCCGAAATGTGCCGTCTGCAAATGGGCCAACGCATTATTGTCAGTGTAGATGGTGAATTCAGCTCCTGTAAGGAAATCCTTAAATTTCACAGCCCACTTAAGGGCTAACAATTCAAGTTTAAACAAGCTGTAGTTGGCATCATTCTGTTCAGTTGGGTGAAGACTTCTGCTGGCATAGGCCATTACACGTTCCGTCTTGCAGCTGCGATAAAACTGCACCAAGTCCTTGATTACTAGCGTCAGTATACACTATAAAAGGCTTGTCATAATGGGCATAAGCGAGGGCAGGGGCCTGGGCTATTTTCAATGCATCAAATGCAGCTTGTCACTCTGAAGTCCATGCTACCTTTTTAGATTGTGACCTTTTATTGGCTGGAATTCTTGTTAGCAGTCTATTTAGAGGCTGTGCAATTTTAACAAATCCCGCAACAAAACGTCTGTAGTACCCAGCCACGCCAAGGAACGCTCTAACCTGCTTTATGGTCGTTGGGACAGGCCACTCAAAAACAGAATCGATCTTCTCTGGGTCGGGTCTCACACCATGCCGATCCACCACATGCCCCAGGAATGTCACTTCTG
The DNA here is from genome assembly GCA_038363315.1 of Mugilogobius chulae. NCBI lineage: Eukaryota > Metazoa > Chordata > Actinopteri > Gobiiformes > Gobiidae > Mugilogobius > Mugilogobius chulae. Next base: position 23,126,050 of record CM076399.1, on the reverse strand, counting down.
GCTGCAGGAGCTTACATTTATCTGGGCGTAACTTTAGACCATGGCGCCACAATCGCTCGAACACTTGGTCAAGATGCTGGAGGTGAGAAGAAAAGTTAGGAGTCATCTAAATACATCAGTAGTGACTCGGCTATCTGTCCATTTAAGCACTGCTGCATTAGCCGCTGGAAAGTTGCGGGCGCATTACAAAGTCCAAACGGCATGCGCTCAAATTCATAGAGGCCAAGTGGTGTGGTAAAAGCTGTCTTTTCCTGGTCACTTGGATGCATTTTGACCTGCCAGTAACCAGGGTCGAAAACCATTCTGACTGACTAAGGCTGGTCAATGTTTCCTCTATTCGAGGTAATGGAAACGCATCTTTGTGAGTGACAGAATTTAGCCTTCTATAGTCCACGCAAAAATGCCAGCTGCCATCTTTTTTGCGCACAAGGACTATTGGGGCAGCCCAGAGGCTACAGCTCTCTTTGATAACTCCTTTCTCCAGCATACCTGACAGGAGGGTCTTCACCTCTTTATACAGCATGGGTGGAATCGGTCGGTACCTCTCTCAAATGGGGGCAGCATCACCCGTAGTGATCCGATGTTGCACCAGGTTAGTTCGACCAAAATCTTCCTCATGCTGCGCGAACACCTTCTCCCACTTTTGTAGCAGGGCTTTTAACTCCTCTTGTTGTGTTTCCGGCAAGTCAGCTCGACGTCCCAGCAAGTCGACCCCTGTAGGTAGCTCTGAACTATGGAGGGGCGACCACCAACATCCACCAGAGCAACTTCCACCACAGAGTCTTCCCCCAGAGACAGAGTCAGATCGTTGGGGCCATGCACGTCAGTCTCTTCAATGTGGTAAAGTCGGCCTGACTTCTTGAAGCGCCCTATGGAAACACTGTATGGATGGGGGTTACACACACGCACCGGGACTCTGCCTTTCCTCACTTCTACTAGAGCCTTTGCTACACCCACATCTCCAACGCTAGCACCTGGCATTGCCCTATAAGGGCACAGTAATCTGCTCCCGCTGGACCCATCTTTGTACGCCCCCACACAACTTTCTCACTCTTACGAGGGACTATAATATGACGCTTTGTGGCCACTTTAACATAACCTACCAGTCCATCCTATGTGGCGGCAGGTGCCAAATGCTTCCCTCCACAATTTCTGTTTCTGTGAGCAGATTTTTGAGCACTTAAAAATGGCATCCCAAAAGGCCACAATAACATTCATGCCAACAATTAAAGGGTGTGTACACTTCTTTTCCTCTACAATCACTACTCCTCGCTCTGGGACACTAATACCTTCAACCTCTAGGTTAAGCACGGCATAGCCAATGTAAGGTATTTCTAGCCCATTAGCTCATTTGCTGCTCTAAGCCAGAATAATGTAGGAGCCTTGCCTAGCTTAAGGTTAAGGTACACTTTATTGTCCCCGTAGGGAAATTTGTCCTCTGCATTTGACCCATCCTTCAATGCCTCTGGAGCATCTCCTCAGGAGCAGTGATCGCCGCAGTGCAGCGCTCGGGAACCATCTCCAGGTGTTGTTGCTAGGCTTGGTCAGGACTACCGTAGCTGGAGGATATTACCCTAACATGTTATTGGTTGGTGGGGGAAACCGGAGTGCCCGGAGAAAACCCACCCAGACACGGGGAGAAACATGCAAACTCCACACAGAAAGGCCCGGCCCGTGCGGGAATCGAACCCGCAACCTTCTTGCTGTGAGGCAAGAGCGCTAACCGCTCAGCCACCGTGCCGCTTGAGTGAAGTGCTCGATAAATACACTCTCTGCAATCAGGGTTACTTGTGATCCAGTATCTAAGAGTCCCTTTAACTGCACACCTTCAACTGGTATTTGCAATGTAGGACAATGGCTGACAAATGTTTCAGTGGCCCTAGTTGGGGTGGTGCATTAACCAGCCCTTCTCCTCGGACCTCAGCGGCAGGTTTTGTTAGTTTTAAGCTGGCTCAGGGGTAGTAGTGCCTCTACAGTACCGTGCTATGTGGCCGGCTTTTCTACAGTGATGGCAGATGGGCCTACCTTGTTCATCATGGTTATTGTAGGATCTGGGTGTGTATGGTCTATTCCAAGATGGGTTAGGAGAGCGAGGCTGTGGTGAGGTCGACTGCAAGAGTGGTTTGAGCTCTGCCACAATGTCCTGAGATAGCCCTTTCATTTGAAGTTTGACATCATCCATGATCTCACGCTTTAGTTGCTCCTTCCAGTCAGGCTCTTGGAGAGGCCTAGGAGAGTTATATTACTTATTAATTACTGCACAAGTTACCTCTTGTTGGGCTCGGCCATACTCTGACTCCAACAACATGGCCTCCTCACGTAGGTCAGCAAAATCCAGTTTTGGGTTGCTGCGAGCATAAACTCTTAAAGCTTGAGACAGAGGACCATCACGCAGCTCCAGCAGCACTTTCGGAGGGGGAGTTTTCACAGTCTTGGCGCTGTAGCCTACAAAATAATTCACGCAATCGCAAGATATAAGTTTCTGATTACAGCTAAAAATTTTGATCTCAATAGCGGGGCCGGGGTCTGGTCACCATACACAAAAATTTTCTGTACCTGGTCTCTTTCATCAGCATCCAAAACTGTAATATGCCTTTCTGCTTCCCCAGTTAGTGCTATGGGAACCTAACAGCCCTTTAATTTGTTCTTTCCCATCACCATATTTCAAATCTCCACCTGGACCTTTAAATTTTGGCAGCGAGGGCGCGCCCGGGTAAACAGGCATCATCATATTTGCTTTTTTTAATGTTTTTTTTTTTGGTAACACCAGCTCTCGGAAGATGAATCCAGCACCAACAACGCCAAATTATGGAAGAAGGCGGTTTGAATTTATTGATTAAAGACTGATAATGAGCTTGGTTCTTAATTGCACATATGAAGAGCAGAGTTGGAGTGACCAAAAAAAATCAAGCAAACCATATTAAAATAAGTAATTTTTATTACAATTTGTTAGGCCTAAGTGATAAAAAGTGTCCATAAAAATAAAGTTAAAATTGTCAGTGACCACCAGAGGGCCTCCAAGCGCCAGAGACCAAGCGCCAGGGGGAGGGACTCCTCGCGTCGACCCAGCCGGGTTTGCGTCCTGGAGCCGCACCAGGATCTATGGCACAAAACACAGGGAGAGCCAGGCAGTTCTTAAACATTGTGTAACGAGCCGGGTGGTAGGGCACTTATGCTGACGGCAGGGATTCACCCTGCTGCTGCGTTCAGTCAGCGCGTGGGTTGAGGGTAGGTCTGGCCACCGGTTCCTATCTTCCAGCTCCGTCTTCGCTCGCCACCACCCTAGTGGGTAACAAACAGGGACAGCAACAACACAACACAGAAGCTCTTAGTTCTCTGACGTACGAGCGCCACTAAAGATGCCAACGTTTTAGATAGGGTACTCACAGGCCCAGCAGGGTCCAGCCCTGCCGTTGCGTGCAGTCAGCATGGGTGCTCTGATCCCAAACCAAGATCCTCAGGTCGCGCTGTCCTTCTTCACGCCCGGCTCCACCTCGCGCACACACACAGTAAACAACCAGGCCAGTACAGAATACACAAATCGAGACCCTTTGAAGCCAAAAGCCTATGATTTAAAGAACTCAACACTCCACACTACTCACAGACCGCTCTGCCGCTGCGTGGAATCAGTGCTCCGGTGCCAATCGGTGGTCATGGCCTGGGTCTGGTGCGGTCTCTTGATCAGAGTTGATCGTCCCTGCGCTCCACGTCCTCTCCTCCTCTGTAGCCCGTCTCCCTTTGTCTTCAAACTGCTTCCCCTTTGTTCCTGTCCCAGCCCGCCTCTCTACAGGTGTCTTGATTGCCAAGCAGTAAGGATTGGACAACTGTGTTCATGGGGTCTGAGTTGTCATGACAACCGACTGGGTAGGCAACAACCTAATAGGCCTAATAGGCAATTAAGTCCACCTCAAACAATAACGTGCAAAAAAACCACATTCAGCCTTGCTTTGTGACTTGGCTTTTCTGAACAGAGCCTGCTGAGATTTAAGACCTCGTTTTAACTCTTCCACCTTCTACAGTCTTTGTTCCATGTCCATATTCTTGTCTTTGTCCGTATGTTTTGTTTCATGATGCCGTCTCAGATTATACTCTTTCGATACCGCCACACTTTCTCCACAAAGAAGACACACAGGTTTTCCAGCTACCTCCATGAACATGTACTCCGACTCCCACCTTGTTTGAAACCCTCGGTTCTCAGTGTCCACCTTCCATTTTGCCATTTTTGATGGATATCTGAAAGTTAACTTTTGCTGTTATGCTAATGACCGCTGATGAATAATGAAATGAAGCCGCCTCCCGCTCGGTGTGCCATCGTTGCATTGTGGGAAATGTAGTTGCTGGCTTGTAGCGGCCTGTGGGTCGGATCTAGTATTAAATCAATATCATTCTGAGAGCCATAGAAAACCGCCTCGAGGGCCGGATCTGGCCTTGACTCTGTCATGTATGCTATAGTGTATTGACTAGTGACCCATCTCTCAATTCCAGTAAGTGCACTGTGTCAGGAGCAGTGGTCGCTGTAGTATGGAGATTTTGCTTGGTCAGAATTACAATAGCTAGATGACATTCCTTAATAAGCATGTTTTGATTGGTGGGGTAATCCAGAGTGAGGGACCTCACCCAAACACAAAAAGAAATGGGTAAATTAGACACAGAAAGGACCGAACAAAACAAGAGTCGAGACTGCCGTCTTCTTGTTGTGAGGCAAGAGTGCTAACCATGCTGCCACTGTACAGTATGATATGCACCAACAATAAATGCATTGTTTTTCATGTATGATGCAAAGATAGATGCCTCCTCCCAGGCTCAGACAGTAGATATAAACATCCCTGAGCTGGAGCCTGGCCACACAGTGCAGCTGATACTGAACACAGATGGAGTTCTTTAACTCTGCTCTTGGAAAAAACATCACTTTTGTGCGGCCTCTTTATTTTATAATAACTGGTTTGATTGGTATTCCAAATGTAAATTACTACTATGCTTTTCTTTTTGCTATCTATATTATATCTGTTGTGGGCAATGTCTTTCTAATGACTGTGATAATCTTAGATCCACGTCTAAGAACTCCCAAATATGTAGCAGTGTTTAGTTTAGTAGTAACGGATTTGTGCTGTTCTTGTGCTTTGGTGCCAAAAGTCATTGACACTTTTTTATTCAACAACAATCGCATCTCCTACAATGAGTGCCTAACTTACATGTTCTTTTGTTTCCTCTTCTTCTCCATGCAGTCTTTTAACTTGGTGACTCTGGGCATTGACAGACTGATGGCCATTGCAGACCCTCTTCAGTATCCTGCCAGAGTTACATTTAAATTTATGTTTTCTCTTTTAGGTGTTTTCTGGATCAGTGTTTTAATCATCTTGCTCATCTCCACTGGTCTTCTCACTCGACTCTCATTTTGTGAATCTGTTGCTATAAAAAGTTATTACTGTGATCATGGTCCAATTTACCGACTTGGCTGTAATGACATAACCCCCAGTCGTGTTATTGGAGGCATTAGTCCTGTTCTAATCCTTTGGATCCCTTTAGTCTTTATTTTATTAAGTTATTTATACATTGCTCATGCGCTGTCAAAGATATCTGTGGCTCAACAGCGAATCAAAGCTATGAAAACATGCTCAGGACATCTTTCATTAGTGGCTATTTACTACTTGCCAGTAATATTTGTTTATCAGTTTGGGTCAATAATTCATCCAAATGCTAGGATTATAAACATTTCATTGACTTATGTTGTGCCTCCCATGCTGAATCCTATTATTTATGGGTTACAGACCAAAGAAATCAGACAATCTGTCAAAATTATAAGTAAAAAACTACCAACCAAATCAACTCTAACAAAAGAATTTTAGTATTTTTACATATCATAAAACTTCACCCAGTCACTTAAGAAATACATTATTGCTACCAATGATGTATAACATATTTAAATCTGAAGGCTTTACTGTAATAGTGCTAACACGTACAAGTCCTGTCACTTAACTCAGTTTTTGTTTCTGTTATATAAAGTTATTACTGTGGTGATGGTTAAATTTACTGACTTCACTGCTATGATGTGACTCCCATGCATGATCGATTGTTTTCGTTGCCAGTTACCACTAAATTGACTGCAGCAGAGAGAGCAATCTTTCTGTAGTGGCTATTCATACATTACGATCATGTCTTTGATGCAAATGGTCATATTCTTATTCAGCTGCTTTCTTTGGCAATATGAATTGTAAAGCAATAAAACACATAAGCTATCATTTACAGCAACCAAAAAACATGTTTCTGCAGTTATTCATGTCTCCTGTTTTCTCATAGTGTGAACTTTTTGAAACCTTATAAGATGTCATCACTAGTTTGTTGTTGCGGGGACAATCTGGTTTTCTTAATATGTGCAGCTCGAGCTTTCAGGGCCTCTTACCTTCATTTGTCAGTGAAGTCCAGTGATACGGAATTGTGTTTTTAAAAATGATTATGTCAGGTTGGACAACACACTTCACTAAAATGCATTTTTAGGGGAATGGATAAGCTTAGAAAAAGGGTTAGGAGAATGAGTACGTTTATGAAAAGGGTTTGGGAAAAGGTTAAGATGGAAAATATAATAGTTTAGGCGAGTTTAGCAACAGAAATAAACGTATTATTATGCAATCATTTACTTACATCCCTCTAGCACTAACCGTTGTCATTGTAATGAGTTTCTTTCTACATTTTCAATGTTGTGGTAATGTAAATGGGAGCAAATGGGGCCTCATTTATAAAGGTTTGCGTAGGATTTTTGCTGAGCAAGTGCGTACACCTAGTGGCCACAGGTGGCGTGCGCCACGCAAACTCCATATTTATAAAAGCCTTCGTGCACTCTCCTCCACGCAATCTGTGCTTTATAGATCCCACCTGCTTCTTGAATCTGCACACGTGAAGTCACGTCAGGCCACGCCCTCTCCACACCTCCAATTCACCATGAAAGGTGACTCATGAATAATATTTTAATAGACATGAGGCGATAATCAGTGGGTTTGGCACACGAGGAAAGGCAAAGAGGGAGGAGTCAGAGAGACGCACCATACAGCAGCAGCAGCAGCAGCTCGCTTGTCACATGTGCGTTTACTACTAATAAAATGTGAATGAAAAAGACTCTTCTCCCTTAAATTAGGCTCACGTTTTGAATGAATCAGATGTGTTTAACAGAATGTGCGTGAGATTTGGCCTCGTTAACTCTCATAGGCCTATCCACGCGGAAGTCTGAATGAATGGTTAAAGAGGCTCACGAATGGCGAGGGTGACACGGATGCTCTCCCTGCACGAGCCAAAGAGCGAGAGAGAAATACGCACAAGCCAGGGAACAGGCAGCGTTACAGGCGAGAACGGGATGTGAAACTCCGGTTACTTCTTTGACTGCACGTGCGAGCCCGTGGCACAGACACTTTAGACATTTCCTTTACGAAGACAGAGAGCACAAGCGCTATAAAGCTCCCCGTTACGGTCCTCCCCGATTCGGGCAGGCTCAGGCTGTGTGGGGCGCGTTTGTGTCAGGATAATTTCTGCCTACATTCTGGTGCGTGCTGCGTAAAAAGTTGGACCTGCGTCTGTCTGATGCTTTATTTATTTAACATAAGCCTCGCTAATGTGCTGAGGGAGGAGTTTTCTCTCAGGTCCGAGCGTTGTTTCATAAATACATTCACAGATTCAGCGGCATTCTCTCTGGTATTAATCAAATCAAATCAAACTTTATTTATAAAGCGCTTTTCATACAAACCATGTAACACAAAGTGCTTTACAGTGCATTAAAAACAATTTCACATGCCCCCCACCCCCCATTTCAGTCAACCCCTATATTACAAGCTCATACCCCACCCCTCATCCCCCGCACACACAAACACACCCCCACCCTCACACACTCCTCACACACACACGGACACCCCCCACTAAAATACATTTTGCTAAGTTTGCCTACATACATTGGGCTGGGTACAGATGGACCAAAGGCAGCATCATCAGAGGAGAAACTAATAATAATAATAAATAAACTAAATAACTAAACTCAAATAATAGTAATAAATAAAATAAATATGTAAATACAATATTAGAGCCATAGTCAACACACACGCACACACGAGAGCCACAAGCTTGTGCACGAGTCCGCACGGGCTAACATACATGAGTTGTAAATAAAAATTAGAGGAATAAACAGCCCTTGTCTGTGTTGGTCAACATCTGCTTTAAGGCTGAAATATAAATGTAATATTTGTATAAAATGATGATTTCCTGCATCAAACACTTCCTCAAACTCTCATCACTTCTGCTTCTCTCTTTTCTCCTTTCTCTCCTTCTTTTCCCCGTGTCTCTCAGCCTTTGCGTACAGCGCACGCATGGGTTCCAGCTTGCGCAGAGCTGAGCAAAATCCTGCGCCTAGTGGAGCTTTTATAAATACCACCTTTGGCGCAGAGGGAGGTTTACGCACTGCGTAAGGCGTAAGCAAGCTTTATAAATGAGGCCCCTGGACTGCATGCTGGCAAAAAACATATAACTGAGACAGGCCTCATAGTTGATGTATCTGTTCATTCATTCATTCATTCATTTTCTACCGCTTAATCCCGTTAGGGGTCGCGGGTGACTGGAGCCTATCCCAGTAACTTTGGGCCTTAGGCGGGGAAACACCCTGGACAGTGGCCAACTCGCCGCAGGGTTAGACAGACAAACATTCACTCTCTCATTCACTCACTAAGGGAAATTTACAGTGATGCCCAATCAACCTAAACATGCATGTTTTTGGAGGTGGGAGGAAACCGGAGTACCCGGAGAAAACCCACGGTGACACGGGGAGAACATGCAAACTCCACCCAGAGAGATTGTGTGATGTTGATATGGTCCGACCCGGGAGTCGAACCCACGACCTCCTTATTGGGAAGCCAGAGCTCTAACCACTTGGCTACCGTGCACCCCTTATGATGTATCTGTTTCTGTCCAATATTCACAAATATTGTGAATTATTGTGAGTTTGTCATTTTCAAGTAAAATGTGTCATTAAAGGGACACTCGATTTTTTTTGAAACAAAATAACTTAAAAATATTTTCCCCCTAGCACTGATATCTTGTTAATATATCTATCCAGATGGAAATTAGTCTGCAAAGTCCTGTCAATGGCTGTTTCCCAAAGCCTAGGTACCTTGCCTTGCCTCCAAAGCCAGTTCCTTCCAATCCAAGGCAAGTGGCTTTACTCGACACAAAGTGACGACTAAAGCCGGGAAGGCACTGTGCGATTTTGCACTATTTTAACAAGTTTGAAATTTTCTACAAACTCACACTGTGCAATTCAATCGCATACGAGAAAGCCTGAGAGCTCATGACAGAGGTGCGCACACTGTTACATAGCGATAAACGCATACGTTCAGCCTGCTCAGACTGAGAGAGCTGACTGAGCCAGTGAAGTTTCTGCGCAGCCGCGCTGGGACATGTTGGCAGTGGCGTGCTGGGATCATTTTTCAGCCCGGGAAAATTAGATCTTAGACTGGCCCATTTGTTCTTAAAGACACGTAACTTGGTGGGTAGTTGAGTGGTTAAGAACTGCGCATTCAAACTTTTGCCTTTCAGCAGCCACTTTCGAGTCCCGCTCAGGAAAGCTCTGTCTTAATCTTTTTTTTTTTATGTTTTAACCAATATCAACTCCATCTCTCATACATTCTCGTCTCCAGTATAAACTACTTAGTTTTGGTCATAGTCCGGACTCAGCTCAGAGCTTTCCTCCTCCTGACCTTTCTCCTGCTCCACAGCAGCGCGCTCTTACACACACACACGAAGCACGCGCTCACACAAACACATAAAGCACGTTCTGACCCACAAAGACAAACTTGTGTCTGAATCTTTTGTCAAGTTTTGTGTGGAAATGCGCTCCGCTCCGCCGCGGTGCTTCGCGCATATAAATCTGCTGAAGTGTTTGTTCATCAGCCGTTTTTGCTCGTAACTCCGAGAATATACAAGGATTTACTTGAAACAAAGCTTGACTGAGAGCTTATGGTATGTGGAGTGTGTTTTTGCTCTCCAAAATGTGTCAAGAGTCTTTCATTAGGCGCATCATAAACCTGAGGCAGCAGCTGGCTTCGCCCCTCCTATCACTGTGCGCACTTTGCCTGCTGCAGCTGATGAGCCGGGCCTCTCTCTCTCTCTGTCTATGTCTCTCTCTTATCCTCTCTCTCTCTCAAACCACGGAGGCCACCAGCCCAAAAGTCATGCGGCCCACCGGGAAACGTCCCGACTCTCCCGATTAGCCAGCATGTTGCTCCCGATTCCCTTGCATGTTGGTGCTGCTTTCACAGGCGCCCTGAGCAGCGACACACGTCTCTCAATACCAAGAAAACATTGGGCCTTATTCATGAAAGTCTTCGTAAAATCTGTGCCGGACACAGCGCATCACCGACAAGACTTGGAGCCGGGGAAATTAGGAAGAAGCATCGCGTCTCCTCACTTTTGCTAGAGTTAATACTTCAGCGTCTTTTAAAAATGTCCAAACTCACATGAACACATTCAGAGGAAACAGATTCACATCACAAATGTATTGAAATAACACTGCTTTTGCCGTTTCCATCGCGTTTCACGTCGCGGTAGAACAAGCGTGTGGGGGGGGGGGGGTCAGTGGCTGTAGCGGGGGTACACAGTCAGTGCACAGTGGCTCTGGTCCTGGGGGGGACACGGGGTCCTGAGTCCTGTGAGGGTGAGAACACAGAGGCTCTGAGGCTGGGACAGGCTGCTGCAGGTCTATTAAAGGAGTCATTTTATTGCAAAACTGATTTTTTTTTTGTTTCTAAAATTATTTTAAATAAATTTTTCTCGCGAGTTGTCCTGTTTTCTCTGCTTGATTGGCATCATCAGTCGCTCTCATTCAGAGCCGTTTTTCCTGATCGCGTCAGAATACGTCAGCACGCAGTTGAGTGCAGCAGCAATAGGATGGATGTATACAAGTTTATTTTATCTGAATCAAAGATAACGGACAAGCGAGGTGGAGAAGAGTTACTTTGAGGATTTCCAAGAGCTGGATGAGAGCATATGAGCGTCTTTGTGTTTGGGCTACATGTGACAGTTGTTCCTTTCGCCTAAACATCAGATCTCGCTGACCGGATGGACTTTCAATTCCAGCTCTGTGTTTTTGGACTACATAAACCCTTTTGGAAATGGAACAGCGCACAGGAAGACGGTGTTTTACTTCAGTCTTTGAACAAGAAAGGTAAGAGCTGTTGTGGGTAAATCTGAGCAGCTCCACAAATGTTGGAAAATGCGCTGACTGCCGTATGTGCAGCTCGATGTGTGTGGTTGGATCTGACACGCGTGTTTTTGGAGTTGTGCTGATGCCATGCGCTGATGTTATGATTAAAAGGATATAAGCTATAGTTATTATTCCTTAATATGTGGCTGTGTTGAAGTTAACGTTGATTGTACTCAGTGGAGTGTACTATAACTGTACTATAATTACGCAGGACGGCCGTGAACTCGTGCTAATCATACCTCATTTACATATTGTGTAATGTCGTGGTGAATGTACGCTTTCTTGTGAGATCGGGCTCATCAGACACAGCTGCATCAAGTGATCATAATGAAGCAGCAGAGGACTGAAATAAAATAAAATTACGAAAAATGTGTTTGTTTTACTTGAAAAGTATTTCCTAAAAATAATATTTGTCTAATTTGCCAAATAAATACTTTTGAAACTTTATTTATTTTTCCTTCTTAAATGATCATGGTGCATTGTGGGTAAATTTCCCAGAGCAAGGCAGCAAAGGATACACGTGTGTATCCTTGGTAAATTAGCCACATGCTAACCAAACGAAGGACACTGCCTGCAGAGGACATGAACATTGGAACTTGACTTGGATGATGTCAGTTTCGTGCCACGCCCAGATCAGACCAAGGCAAGGCAAGGTACCTAGGCTTTGGGAAACAGCCTGTCTAATAATAGGTGTGTTCAAGATGCGAAAATCTGCCTGGATTGCAGACGGCTGAGGCAAAGAGGAGATTCAACTTGGACACTTGTTGAGCCCGAGAGCAGCGAGGCAGCCTCAGATCTCACAGACTCACGGAGCTCTCGCGTTTGTTTTAAGTGTTGCACTGAATACAACTACCTGCAACTTTGAAAATCCATTTCTGCTTCCCTCACACATCACAAACTCACTCACACATTACCATAGCAATGAATAAACAGCTGATGATCAAGTTTACACACTTGAGTTCTATCTGTGAGAAAGTGACTTTTAGCTCATCAGGATTATGTATTAATGATGCTTGTGTAATGTACAACATCCTGGGTCTTTTTTGACTCATGATAAACACGTGTAATGTTATGAAAGTGGATAAATACAATAAAGACAGATGAGGAGGAACTGCTGCGCGTCACGTTTGATCAAAGCGAATCAGCGGTCAGTCACTGCACTACATTTCCCATCATGCATCTGGATTTTGTAGTCATCAAGGCGGTGAAGTCGGGAGCAGTTGCTTTTTCTCGCCTCGACGAATTGTCAAGTCGACTCGAGCCGGATTGATCTCTCGAGATTACGGGACCTACGTAGCCCTGACGTAGCCCCCGACCCCCTTACCGGCTAGAGCCGACTGCACCGTCATGACCATCTTGAACACACCAAATGTCTCGTTTGTGGACAACTTTTTCTGTTGTTGTTTTTAGCATTGTGGCTAACTGTTGTTAGCATGGAGACTCACCTCACCAATAACAGCTGTTTGAAAACATTAAAATACATTATGATGAACAATTCTGAAGCTCAGAATGCATTAGCTATGTGAGCAAATCATGTAGACTGATGTTTAAAATTAAATATTTCTGTTTGTTTACATTTTTAAGGATGCAAAAATCAGGTATGGGGGGTATTCCATGAAAGTGGCTTAACAAGTCTAGGCTTATCCTAAAATCCTGAGCTGAAACTAGCTTCATCTCCAACTTAGGCCTCAAGTGGTTCCATGAAAGAAATAGGCCTGGGTCTGAACAACGCTAATTCAAGCTTGAAGATTAATCTGCGCTCTGAGCGTGCTCCCGCTGAATGTGACGAGGCCAGATCAATAGAGCGACGACATCACTGAGAATGAGAGAGAAAACGCTTATTTTACATGATCTGACTGAAACACGAGAGGAGCCAAAGTGCACACGGATTCTAGTTTGATTTGCATCGCAAAAGTTTTCAGTTTATTCTGGTTTATTCTGATGCGGGGAGCGAGAGGCAGCCCCACCCCTCCTGTTCACTGCTGGAGAAAGACGAGACAGTTTACTGCAGAGATCCAGAGGATTTATCATCGTATTTGTGAGTAGTAGGCTCATCGTTTTTTAATGCAATGCACAGTTTTCCACTCCGCTTGTGAAACTAGTCCCGCTGCGTAGAGTTGTCAAAAGTTGTAGCGCAAGTCTTCACAACCAGAACTGACCAATCAGAGCAGAGAATGCGTGAGGAGAGACGAGGGAAAGAGGTGTGATGAAGCGCTTCTGTGCGTAAAAGCAGCAGCACAACTCCATGGCTTGCTCTCACACTTTAGTCCTGCTTTTATTGCTTCATGCTTTAGAGAAATAGCTGCATGTCTGTGGGAAATCTTACGTAGTTTAGATGCACGTAGGAGTAGCCTACAAGTAAATTTTTCAGTTAAATATGTGGCTTTTTGTGCAGCCAATTTGACGTTTGCTCTTACAAGCGCATCTCTCCACAGTGAGAGCGGCTCAAAAAAGTAGAAAAGAAACAGTCAGAGCGGCTCTTTGGTGCCAATGCCGAGTAAATAAAAGTGAATACAAGGTGACTTTATAAGTTGTGTTGTGACGACAGAGAGATTTCACACAGTTGTGGAAGTGTGCGGGGATAACATGTGATTTAAGAAGTTTTTTGAGACAAAGCTAAAATAATCTTGACTGTTAGCCTGGTCCCGACCAAGTTTATGTCTGTGCACTTGTTACTGTGGCAACTCAGCGTCACCTCTGGTTAGCCGCGTTAGTGGAACGGAAATGGAGTTTTCGTAAGCCTAGATTGGCCAAATAAGCCAGGATTTGGCTTTAGCTCGCTTCATGGAATACCCCCATAGTCCCTTTAATGTCTTTGTATACAGGCAAACATTCTAGTTTCTGAAAAAAATCTTTATTCGCAGTTCATATGTAACCGGTGTAGACCCACACGAGAGACCAGGTCGGTGAAGTGTGTGGTGGTATGGGATAAACTCACCCCCTCAGGTATAAAAGCAGGACCGGCAGATTGGGCTAACGGGAGCGTTCCCTTTAGCTCAATGTGTTTGTCGGTCACCTGCGGAATGAAAGATCCTGGTTCTAACCACTATAGTCACACATATTTGGATTATGTCAATATTCAACTTTCTGAAGCATTGGGAATAACCAGTTTTTGCTGTGTTTAGTAATCAGTTTAATATCTTCTGGTTTGTAAAGGGCCTAATAATGTTCCTCACCAAACGCCGACTTGTTCCCCTGTCAAACCGTCACATTTCCACAGCTGAAAACTTTATTTGTTGCTCCGATAGACTTAGCAAAGCAAAACTACCTCATTAGCATCAGCTGTTTTCTGTTTGCTGAGGCAAAACCCTGTAAAAAATGTATATCCTGTGCGTAATGTGTCCAACATAATCCAGCCTCAAAGCATAAAACAAAATATGTTAAATAAGCATCATAGAGTCGCAGAGACTTTGCAAAAAAAGCTAAATAATAAAAAAAAGACGGTAAATCGGAAGTAGCTTCTTGTTTACACCAGCGTGACCTTCGTGTCACAGCGCCACAGACTTCAAACAGCCTGTTCTCATGGATAAGCGTGTCAATATCACGCTATTGTAAACGTGTCATATGAATGCAACTTCTATTTTGTGCTTGTGTATTTGACGCGTTTCTGTCCTAGTTCACTTTAAATGGTGAATGTTAAGACGTGTTGTTGTTATTCATGAAGACAACACAATCCTAATCCTAACCTTAACCAACTCCCAAGTCCCAGACCTAAACTTATCTATTTTTGCAACTTCAAACCTAAAGTTAGCCGTTAATTCCTTGAAAAACCTTGGTTTGTCCTCACCCACATCGCGTGTTCATACAACGCCAGAAAAAACGAGCGTGTAATTGCACGCCAAAACAGACAGAGGGCGTCGTCGTGACACGCAATTTGTCATGGTGTGCTATTTTACGCAATCCATGAGAACACGACTTCGACTTCAAATTATTATGCGACTTTTTGTGAATTGCTCAGTTTGATGCAAGGAAGAAAAAGTAAAATCCAGGGACATTTTGATTTTATTTATTTAAGAAAGCATGTGTAATGTGTGAGTGTTGTCAGCTGCTCACGTAGCAGACCCTGGACCTGCCAGTGGAAACACTCACCTCATTAATATAAGTCGCCCTAACCGCTCCAAAGTGAACTGGTCTGGGGCACCCAGGCCAATGGAAATGTGGCTATAAACAACATCTTTGAGCTGGAGCCTGGCCACACAGTGCAGCTGAGATGAACCTAGATGGAGTTCTTTAACTCTGCTCTTGGAAAAAACATCACTTTTGTGCGGCCTCCTTATTTTATAATAACTGGTTTGATTGGTATTCCAAATGTAAATTACTACTATGCTTTCCTTTTTGCGATCTATATTATGTCTGTTGTGTGCAATGTCTTTCTAATGACTGTGATAATCTTAGATCCACGTCTAAGAACTCCCAAATATGTTGCGGTGTTTAGTTTAGTAATAACGGATTTGTGTGGTTCTTGTGCTTTGGTGCCGAAAGTCATTGATACCTTTTTATTCAAACACAATCGCATCTCCTACAATGAGTGCCTAACTTACATGTTCTTTTTTTCCTCTTTTTCTCCATGCAGTCTTTTAACTTGGTGACTCTGGGCATTGACAGACTGATAGCCATTGCAGACCCTCTTCAATATCATGCCAGAGTTACATTTAAATTTATATTTTCTCTTTAGGTGTTTTCTGGATCAGTGTTTTAATCATCTTGCTCCACTCCACTAGTCTTCTCACTCGACTCTCATTTTGTGAATCTGTTAATATAAAAAGTTATTACTGTGATCATGGTCCAATTTACCGACTTGGCTGTAATGACATAACCCCCAGTAGTGTCATGGGAGCCCTTAGTTCTACTCTAATTCTTTGGATCCCTTTTGTCTTTATTTTATTAAGTTATTTATACATTGCTCATGCGCTGTCAAAGATATCTGTGGCTAAACAGCGAATCAAAGCTATAAAACATGCTCAGGACATCTTTCATTAGTGGCTATTTACTACTTGCCAGTAATATTTGTTTATCGCTTTGGATCAATAATTCATCCAAATGCTAGGATTATAAACGTTTCATTGACTTCTGTTGTGCCTCCCATGCTGAATCCTATTATTTATGGGTTACAGACCAAAGAAATCAGACAATCTATCAAAATTATAAGACAAAAACTACCAACCAAAACAACTGTAACAACAAAACATTTTTAGTATTTTTGCACATCATAAAACTTCACCCAGTCATTTAAGAAATAAATTATTGCTACCATTGATTTATAACATATATTATTTAAATCTATCTTGTTCTCTGTGGATCATTAAAACTTTAATAGTGCTAAAAATCATGTCACTTGAATTTTTTTGTTTCTATAAAGTTATTACTGAGGTGATGATTCAATTTACCGACTTGACTGCAATGACATGACTCCCATGGATGATGGATTTTTTTGTTGCCATTTACCTCTTCATTGACTGCAGCAATGATCTAATGTATTCAATACATTACGATCATGTCTTTGATGCAATTGGTCATATTCTTATTCAGCTGCTTTCTTTGGTAATATGAATTGTAAAGCAATAAAACACATAAGCTATCATTACAGCAACCAAAAACACGTTTCTGCAGTTATCCATGACAATCTGGTTTCTTAATATGTGCAGATTGAGCTTTCAGTTGTCAGTGGAGTCCAGTGATACAGAATTGGTTTTTAAAAAAAAGATTGTCAGGTTGGACAACACGCTTCACTAAAATGCATTTTTAGGGGAATGGATAAGCTTAGACAAAGTGTTAGGAGAATGAGTAAGTTTAGGAAAAGGTTTGGGTAAAGGTTAAAATAGAAAGTATAACAGTTTAGGCCAGTTTAGCAACAGAAATAAACTTGTTATCATGCAACCATTTATTTACATCCCTCTAGCACTATTTTTTTTTAAATTGCAAAATATACATGTACCGATGTAATCAGGGCGCATAAAATGCAAGTTGCAAAAGTAATTGTCGTAACAATGGAGAAATGAACACAAAAAAAATATATTTGTTTCTTCGGCAAGGCACTTAAAAATAGCAAGGACTTTTTTTATCTCACTTACTAACATTGTGAATCTCTTATTCAAATGAGACATACATGTTAAGGATTTAAAATGATCAGTAAATACATTCAAAAAGACAGTAAACAAAGGAGTAGTGTCTTTCCATTTACAAGAATGAATGTGAAATTTGTGACAACAGTTAAAAAAATAAATGTTCAATAGTTTCAGTATCTTCTGAACAAAAAACACATGTTCAGGATCAAACTTCAATTTGTGAAAAAAATCTGCTTTAGGATAAATACCAGAAATAATCTTTTTTTTTTTTTTTTCATTTTTGGTGTAATTGGAAACAATAAGTAAAATGTAAATGCTTTCTTTTTAAAAGAACTTGCTAGGTCATGTCTTGTATTATTGTCAAAGCTTGTGAATATTTTCTATTGAAGGCTTGAGTAATCCATTTGTTGTTAATTTTTTATCCATTAAATTATAAATTTGATCAGTAGTTAAGGAGGCAAGCTTGTTATTATTGTTGAATATATACTGGCATTTGAATCATTTTAAGTAAAGGAATGGCTTACATAATTTGGCATAGCCTTTAATTGTAATGCTAACTCTATATTTGTTTACAAAAGTTTCATACGCTAATAAAGTACCATCAGTATGTATTAGTCAGCAATAAAACAAATTCCATTATTGTGCCAGTCTGATTTGAAGAGTGATTTTCTATTAACCGTAATCACTCTGTTATTCCATAGCACGACTTTATGTGGAGAAAAATTGTGTGAGAACAACAGCTTTCCAAATTGTAGTGATTGCCTATGAAAAGCTGATAATTGGATTGGGTAACACTTTAAAGTACCGCCCGCTAGTTAATAGGTAACTACGGGGGTACTTACTGGTACTTACTGGTACTTCTGGTGTTAGTACCAGTGGTAGTTACTGGTAACTACAGTGGTACTTGTAGTGGTACTTAGAGTCACAAGTACTGGTAACTAAAGTGACAGTTACCAGTATATTTAGTATTAACTACAGTGGTAGTTACTAGTACTTAATTGACAGTTACTAAAATAGCGCCCACTAGTTAATAGGTAACTACGGGGGTACTTACTGGTACTTCTGGTGTTAGTACCAGTGGTACTTACTAGTAACTACAGTGGTACTTGTAGTGGTACTTACAGTCACAAGTACTGGTCACTAAAGTGACAGTTACCGGCTAGTTAAGTATTAATTATAGTGATAGTTACTGGTACTTTTGTGGAATGATAATTAGGGATTATGGTGGCATCATTTGTACTAATTAGTGGTACTTATACGGGTACCTCTAGTGATACTTAATTGTGTACTTGGTGGTTCTATTTGTGATGCTACACAAACAAGGTAAAGACTGTTATGAAACAAGTTTATTACTGCAAATATTGTGTATAATACAGATTATGATAAAAATCAAACACTGGGCAATCTAATACAAAGAGACACCTCTTTATTATGCTCACAGCCACAATAGATATGAAACACATTAACAATTTACAAAATGTTTATCAATAAACCCCAAAAAATATTTGCATACTACAGCTGGTTGAGCTTTAAACAATAGTTACTAGTAAATAATGTATTGAGCACTAGCTAAATTACAGTAAAAGTTGGTAGTAGTTCCAAAAAAAAAAAAAAAACACTGACAGCTGGTCTTCTTGTACAGTTTAATACAGTGGTACTTCACTGGTAGTTACTGCATTAATTAACTGTTAATTAACACTGACAGCGGGTCGTACTTTAAAGTGGACAAGGTGGTACTTCACTGTCAGTAACTATAGTAATTGATAGCTAACTATCACTGACAGCGGGTCGTATTTTAAAGTGGACAAGGTGGTACTTCACTGTCAGTTACTATAGTAATTGATAGCTAACTATCACTGACAGCGGGTCGTACTTTAAAGTGGACAAGGTGGTACTTCACTGTCAGTTACTATAGTAATTGATAGCTAACTAACACTGACAGCGGGTCGTACTTTAAAGTGGACAAGGTGGTACTTCACTGTCAGTTACTATAGTAATTGATAGCTAACTAACACTGACAGCGGGTCATACTTTAAAGTGGACAAGGTGGTACTTCACTGTCAGTTACTTAGTAATTGATAGCTAACTAACACTGACAGCGGGTCGTATTTTAAAGTGGACAAGGTGGTACTTCACTGTCAGTAACTATAGTAATTGATAGCTAACTAACACTGACAGCGGGTCGTACTTTAAAGTGGACAAGGTGGTACTTCACTGTCAGTTACTATAGTAATTGATAGCTAACTAACAATGACAGCGGGTCGTATTTTAAAGTGGACAAGGTGGTACTTCACTGTCAGTTACTACAGTAATTGATAGCTAACTAACACTGACAGCGGGTCATACTTTAAAGTGGACAAGGTGGTACTTCACTGTCAGTTACTACAGTAATTGATAGTGTAACGGGTATGGTCTTACACATGTCCTGAGCGGGAGTCGAACCCGGGTCTCCCACGTGCCGGTCAACCTGACAAACGCATTGAGCTAAAGGGAACGCTCCCCTTGGCCCAGTTTGTTTGTGGGTTCCTATACCTGAGGGAATGAGTTTACTATAGTAACTGACAGTGAAGTACCACCTTGTCCACTTTAAAATACGACCCGCTGTCAGTGTTAGTTAGCTATCAATTACTATAGTAACTGACAGTGAAGTACCACCTTGTCCACTTTAAAATACGACCCGCTGTCAGTGTTAGTTAGCTATCAATTACTATAGTAACTGACAGTGAACTACCACTGTAGTTAATACTAAATATACTGGTAACTGTCACTTTAGTTACCAGT
Source organism: Mugilogobius chulae (assembly GCA_038363315.1). Lineage (NCBI taxonomy): Eukaryota > Metazoa > Chordata > Actinopteri > Gobiiformes > Gobiidae > Mugilogobius > Mugilogobius chulae. Next base: position 23,105,971 of record CM076399.1, on the reverse strand, counting down.
ACTTGTGACTCTAAGTACCACTACAAGTACCACTGTAGTTACCAGTAACTACCACTGGTACTAACACCAGAAGTACCAGTAAGTACCCCCGTAGTTACCTATTAACTAGCGGGCGGTACTTTAAAGTGTTACCTTGGATGGGTATTTTAGATAAATCGAAATCACATTTAAGTAAGAAATCGAACCCTCTGACCTTATCAAACAATTTATTAGGAATGTGGAACCACATTGATTGAGATTGGGTAAGACATTCTTTTATCCATTTCATTCTAAAAGAAGCAATCAAAGATTCAAAATCTAGTGCTTTCAATCTTCCATTTTCATAATTTTTTACCAGTTGTGACTTGCGAATATAATGTGTTTTATTTTTCCAAATGATTTTGAAAATAATTTAATTAGATAACTTTGTTTTTTGGGGATGCATATATTAAATGACAAGGATAAATGACTACCCTTCGGCCTTGGACAGATACGACCCAGAATAGATAAATCCCTCGTCAACCAGTGATTAAACACTTTCTGAACAGCATTTAATCTAGGTGATAGATTATTATTCTCTCTTTCACTACTGTCTCTAGTAATTAATAACCCAAGGTATTTCACCTCATTTTTCAGAAGAATGTTTTCAATATTATTAAGATTACAATTATGAACAGGTAAGATTTCACATTTTTGGAGGTTGAGGGTCAAACCAGAGGCTTTTGAAAAAAGTAAAATTTTGTTAAATACCAGGGGCACTATACCTTTTTTTAAAAATAAATAATGCTGTATCATTAGCAAACTGACTAAGGATACATTTTTGGTCAAAAATTTTAATACCGAAGAATTTTTAAATTTATATAGCCAAAAATTGTTGCTGCCAAAATGAACAAAATTGGGCTAATTGGACAGCCTTGGTAATTCCTCGACTAAAGCATTTTCACTACAAAACTTGGTTCATAGTCTTAAATAAAAAACAGTGTTCTTGTTGTATGTCAAGGTGAACCCCAAAAGCAGAGACAGGAGACAAAAATCCAATCCAACTAAACAATGTATTGCTGGCAGCAGGCAGTGGAGGCTGGGGATGACAGGAGAGCAGGACGAGACAGCGAGGACCTGGACAAAGGAGCAGCAGGTAAGTAAAGTCAACAAAAATGCAGTTAAGAAAAAAACAGCCTTGGATCTGGTACCGAGCATGACGGAATAATCTGGCAGAGTAGTGGTGAGCAGACCACGCAGAAATACTGAAGCTGATGAGGAGATGAAGAACAGGTGTGTGTCTCGTCCCCCTGCCACTCACATGCTCTGCAACAAAAAGAGGAGGAGACACACACACACAGCAGGCTCCAACCACAACAGTTCCAGCGAATCGAAGGCCTTAAAAAATCAAGGAACAAAATTAGGCTTTCTTCGGGAATGGCAAAGTTATAATATGTCCTAATATCAAACGAGTATGATGATGAATATGCTGTCCTTTAATGAAAGCTGATTGTGTTTTTTCATTTAACTCACCTATTCCGTTTTTTTATCTGTTAGCAAAAACATATGCAATCAATTTATAATCACAACACAGGAGCGTTATGGGCCTCCAGTTATCAAGACATAGCTTATCCTTATTAGGTTTCAGAATTAGTGAATTATACCTCTTTTCATAGTGGGAGATAACATTTGATTATGATGCAATCCTTAAAAGCTTCCAATAGTACATTAAGATCGTTCCAGAAATGAAAATTCTATTGTTATCCCATCTGGACCTGGTGATTTGCCATCAGCCATCTGGGTTACAGCTTTATTTAGTTCAATTAAGGTAATTTCTAAATCACATATATCTTTTAAGTTCTTATTCACTACTGGGATTTTATCTTTAATGCTATCAAAAAAAAATTGTATCATTAGAGGAGAAGTTGGTTTTATACAAATCTTCGTAATGTGATTATTAATGACATTCATATCTTCAGTTAGTGCATCGTTTATTTTCAGTTTATTTATATATTTTTTGCTTTGTCTGTTCTTTTCCAAACTAAAAAATAGGAAGAATTCTTCTCTCCATCTTCAATCAATTTAGCTCTTGAATTTGCTCAATTGGTTTATTTTAGAAATAAGTTAAATTTGTTTTTGTTTAACCTCACTAAAGATTTTCCTTCTTCAATACTTATTTTTCTCACATTAAATTTTAACCATTCCCATCTGCTCATATGGGATATATTAGTCATTGTTTTTACTTCAGCAATCAAGGGTTTTATTTTGTTGCAGAAATAGTTATTTTTTAAGAGTTACTATTAAATTTCCAGTGAGATATTTTGGTACTTGAGTTGAATTTACAGGTGTAACAGAAAGCATAAAAGAACAGTGATCAGTAAGAGGAGAAGGCATAATGTCACAACACTCTACTGCTGGCAATAGGTTACTAATAACCATCCAATAATCAATTCTGGAGCATTGTGATCTTACTGAATTACTGCTCCAAGTATATTGAGTCTTATCTGGGTTAAAGGTTCGCCAAATATCAATAAGATCAAGAGGGTTAGCAAAATCAGAGATTATATATAGGATTAGACAAGTTCTGCTGAATTGGAAATCTTTCTTTTGAAATCTATCTCCTGCTACAATTACTTTATTTGTAGCATAGATATTTTTTTCAGTCTTCAATCATATTTTTCAGTTTGCTAAAAAGTTTTTTATTTTTTGCCTTATTATTAAATCCGTATACATTTACCAGAATATACTGTATTTAATATAACTTATTTCAATATTGATCATCACTTACATCATCCTTTACAGAGTGTGTTTCCTTTGGTTGTTCATTGCAAAAAAGAAATATTGCCTTGCCCTTGTGCCATTTCTAATACCTCGAACATGCTTTCAGTCCCTTCTTCCTTGCTTCCTCCACTTCTGCCACAGGCGCGCATGAGCCTCCCGGTCCTCCTTGCAGAAATCCTCCCGAAAGCGAATGCTCATCCTTTGCAGATCCTGGCATTTTTTGACATTTTCCACACTTGGTTACAAACAGTTTTCATAATTGCAGAATGATTTGCTTGGGTCTATCGAACTTTCCCTTTTGGCCCAACCTGTGCACCGTATCCACTGTGTTGTGAAGATGCTCAATGCTGATCGGAACAACTTCTTTCAGTATCTTGATCACATTTTCCCTCACGTTCTCTCGTCTTTCTCTGGAATGCCATTAAGCCTTAAGGACCATCTTCGCTTGTATCTTGCGTGCTCCAGACACATTTCTCTCAGATCCGTGTTTCACAGCAGTTGTGTTGGCTTCCACAGACCCCATTACTTTTAACACCGCATCAGTATTCTCTTGAAAACGCCGGTCCATCATGTGTAACTGCTTACCTTGTGAATCAAGCTTGCGTGTCAGTTCCAAAATAGCATCGTAGAGAGTTGTATTGGAAATCTCTTCACCAAGTGATTTTGATGAATTTTTTAGCTTCTTAGGATGAGGGCTCTTTACAGACGTGCATTGTTGAACGTCGCTTGAACCATCCAAGAGCACATCCAGGGCATCCTCTTCCACTTGTGCCTGTTGGTCCATCCAGACTATGTTGTCTTCCTCACAGGCTTGTTGAAGAGCACCAGAGCGGGAATAGCCATGTTCTTTGTTCGCGGATGACATCTTTCACGTCAAAAATGCAAAATAGTATAAGGTGTTGTAAAACTAAATATACAATGAAGAGATATTTCCGCCGTAGTATTGAGCTGTTTGTCTGGGTTGCGAACTAAGTTTGAAGGTTTTACATGTACAGTATTTACTGTATTTTCAATATTGTGGTAATGTAAATGGAAGCAAATGGCTATAAACCTGTCAAAAGCCATTACCACAAGAGTCCAGGACTGCAAGCTGGCAAAAACAGCACAAAAACCTATAACTGCGGTCTGTCACAGCCAGGTTAAAGACAATATTTATTTGGGACTATGAAGAGTTCTGACAAGGAAAAATAACCAGCATTAGTTTTGCCAGAGGTGGAAGTAAAAGTGCAAAGTAGTTCAATAAATTACTCAAGTATAAATGTATAATTTGTAAAATTAAAGACAGCCACTGAAAGCTGGACTGATCACAGTTCAGCATTATTGTTTGGGCAGAAGTGCACATTCAACCCAAAACAAACATGGCGGCGCCACCCATAGACACAGTTATAAATAAAAGCCTATATTTCACTGAAGATTGTCTTAATTGATATGAATTTCTTGAATGACCGTGGTCCAGCCCTTTGGCCCTAGTCAGGATTTGAATATGGCCCTTGGTGAAAAATAATTGCCCTCCTCTTTCCTTAACTGCAAATTCCGGTGTTAAAAAGCACAAATCTTATTCATACACAAATCATCTTTATGTTCACATTTTTGAAAAGTTTAAATAAATATTTCCGCTAAAATAGACCTAAGTACTTTTGTTGCACCCTAGACATTAAATTAATATATGCGCAAGCGACTCCGTTCATATTCCTCCAGTTAGTGTGATGATGAAAAACAATTGAACACACTTATGGATAAATTGCAGTAACACAAGCAATTTCAGCAAAACTAGGAGCAAAATGAACTGATTTCTTTCTTATGAATCTTTATTTAACAACATTGGAAATGTTATGATATACAGTATTTCCCAAACTTATGCATTCATAGGCAGGAATTGCTATACAAATATGGAGGATTCAAATATGGAGGATTTTTTCAGATTTGCGATGAATTAGTTAATTTTTTTTGATTGATTCCCGGCCCTAATAAATATATATTTTAATGTTTCTTTAAAATATTTATTGACACATTTATTTAATTAAAGATGTATTTAAACATATATTGACACATTTATTTTGTTAATAAATTATTTATATAATTATAGTCACAATTAATTATTTAAGTTTTTAATAATGTATTTAATGATGTATTTGTACAATACATTATTTAATTATAATTAATTATATACATAATTATTTATTCATTTAAATATTAATTTCTACATTTAATAATTGATTTCTTTATTTTTTCAAATATTTTTATTTGATGTCATATTTAATTAATTATTTAATAGTGTATTTATATATTGAATTGTGGCACTCTGAATCCTCCATATACAAACCCCTTGCCTGGAAGATCCAGAAGATGAATTAAAAATATATCATCTGGCCACCTCTTTCGAATTTCTGTTATTGTGATTGACAGATTAATAAGCCAAGATCAGAGACACTCATTGTCTGCCATCAGAAAACCAACATTGTCGATGCAGTTTTCATTTGACATGTAAAAAATGACTTTTAGTGGCCATTAGAATCTTATACACAAAAGCGAAAACCTCTAGTTGAAGTCCGCTTACCATTAGCAGTATCCAAATTTTGTCTATAATAAACACTAAATTGTTTTCAAACTCAACAGTACTTGTTGTGAGGCTCTGACCTCTGATTAATGTGGTTGTACTAGCTTACACACTCTGCATCTTTCATAACTTGAGTTTTTTGGATGGCTAATGCTAAAGACTATGATAAAATAAACAGGATAATGCTCCATAGTTCTTCAAATCTTACCAAACTAGCTCAGTGCTAAGTATTCGATAGCATCAGAGTCAAACTGCACGTCTACAAATTACAGTATATGGTTATGGTGCCTGATTTTTTTTCTCCAACTCAGTTACACTTCCATCACTTTGTATTGTTGGATATGCTAGCAAAAGTTTATCGTTTAAAACATTTAGTTCAAATTTGGTAAAGTTAGGATTAGGATTAAAGTTAGGATTAGGTTAAGATAATTTTGGTTAAAATGAGAGATTTGGGTTTTGCAGTGACAATGTTTTAATTAATTGATTGTTTAAATAACTTTTTGTTGAAGAGCTGAGATCACTTGTTTTGGGAATTTTTTCATAGGCATAGTCGCTTGTTTATCTCTGAAAATCTGGCAACACTGGTCAGCATTTGATAGTTGGACTTAGCCACTGACAGGGAAGGAACTTTCTGGAAGAAAAGGAGATAATTGTATTTACCTAAAAAGTAAGTCTACAAGAATTGTGATCAAATCAAAATTGTGATCTGGCTCCAAGAAAACCTGTGATTTTAGTTTTTTGCCATATCGCCCAGCCCTACTCCCCACCTCTGGCAACAACTGAAAAAAATATGCCCAAATGGCCCTGTGGATTACATATGCAGTGCACACGTGTCTTATCATTTAGGGATTGTATAAATAGAATCTTATTCAGACAAACTTCACACTTTGTTGATTATTACTGTATGTTCTTGTGAATGGAGATAGAAATGAAACAAAGATTTACAACAAATTCTACTTTTGTTCGTCCAGCAACATTTTACCTGAACGGTTTTTATGACTTTCCACATGGCACATATTTTTATATTTTTATGTGTTTTGTTTACATTATGGCTGTTTTTGCAAATGTCTTTCTAATGCTGGTTATTTTTCTTGTCAGAACTCTTCATACACCCAAATACATGATTGTGTTTAACCTGGCTGTGACAGATCTGTGTGGCAGCACTTCTCTCATCCCCAAACTCCTGGACACGTTTCTCTTTGAAAACAGATACATCGACTATGAGGCCTGTCTCAGTTACATGTTTTTTGTGCTGTTTTTTGGCAGCATGCAGTCCTGGACTCTTGTGGTAATGTCTTTTGACAGGTTTATAGCCATTTGCTTTCCTTTACATTATCACAATATTGTGACTAATTCATCTGTGGGGATGATGTTGCTGTTTATTTGGGTTTTATGTGTGAGTGTAATGAGCAGCATGGCTGGTCTCATTAATCGTCTTTCTTTTTGTAACTCTCTGGTCATTCAGAGTTTTTACTGTGACCATGGACCTGTGTTTAGACTTGCATGTAACAGTTTTTATTGAACCACTACATGGGCCTGTTAACCTTAAGCTTAATGTTATTCATTCCCTTTCTTCTCATAGTTGTCACATATACTTGCATTGGTTTTGCATTGAATAAGATTGTAAAAGGAAAAGAACGCCTCAAAACTTTTAAAACCTGCACTTCTCATTTGATACTTGTCGTTATGTTTTTTTATACCAATTATTAGCACAAATATTGCTGTTATGGCTACCAATGTTCAACCAAATACTCGAATGATCAACTCTACACTGACACATACAATACCATCTTTGCTGAACCCTATTATCTACTCTTTAAAGACAGATGAGATGCTTGTGGTCATAAAACGCCTTTGCAAAAGATTTATTTTTAACAGGAACAGAATAAAAATACGACATGAACTTAAAAATGATCTTTAACTGCCCTACAAACTTAGGCCTTGGTCCTGCTCAACCAAACAATATTCCATGTGGATTTTTATGTATTTTTCATTGTGATTTGCCTCTAATCAAAATATGCACACCTGTGGTTCTTTGGTATTGTGAATTATTCTGAGTTTGTCATTTCAAGTAAAATGTGTCATTAACATCTTTATATGCAGGTAAACATTCCAGTTTCTGAACATATATATATATATATATATATATATATATATATATATATATAGCTGCTAATGAACAGATATGAGGCACGTTTGATTTATATTTTAAGCAAGAATTTCAAATACCCCCATAAACATTAATTTATATGTGTTTTAGGAGTTTGAAAGTGTGAAAATGAAATGGCCATGTTAAACCCACAAATTTTTGTTTCACAGAGAAATTAATCATGAATACTTGAAATGGATGAAAATTAATACTTATTAGGATGACAACTAAATTTGTTATTGCTAATCTTGTGCATGTCTGATGTATGATATTTATTTAAATACATATTAAAATATTATTATTGTTTTCTTTTTTTATTACAAAGATATTAAACATATTATGCATATGCACGTAGTACATGCATATTTAAATACTGTATATCCATATGTAGAACAGAAGCTGTATGAAATCTTTTATAAATACAGTGTACATCCATGATTGGTTTGAGCCTTTTTTTTTCACGCATATTTTTTAAATTATTTTCAAAATAATACGGATCACTTGGGTTCACTCTTGGTGAAACACGGAGACTTGATCCACCAGCACCGCATCATCATTGGTGTATGGACTTTAAAACGACACTGCAGACGTTTGAACTTATTTTGTTGCAAGAATATTTCTTGTAATTCACAATAACATATTAAATGCAAGGCCTATCACTCCAGTGTACCCGTATAGACAGGCCTGTTGGTTGACTTTACAAGGGAGCTATAATGCTAGGCCTGATTGTTTACAAGTGCACAGTGCACGTTGAGACCTGTGGCCAACAGCCAGAGCGCAGGTCCAGAGGTTCAGCATAGCTTGTATGCTTTTACGCACAGCCAGAATAAGACCGAAAAGTGTTAAAAACTAAAACTGCAAATTTTTTTAAAGACAGAAAAGGTTAAAAAAAAAACGTAACAATTGGTGTCCAAAATGTACTTTTAAATTACCTAAAGCAAAACATAGAGATTTAAAAACTAAATTTAAGACAATTAACTTTTAAAGACAATTAAATAAATCCGAATTACAAACATTATATCTATAGCTGACGGACACGGTGACGTCATACGTCAAGTTTTGCGTCGAAACTTGCATCCCCACCAAAACTGTGAAGACGTACAGCAATAACAAGCCCTGGTTTACAAAGGACATACGAACCCTACACAAGAAGAAGAATCAGGCTTACACTGATGGCAATGAATCACTATATAGAGCAGCCAAATACGAACTTAGAGCTGCCATCAGAAAGGCCAAATCAAAATACGCAAATACACTAGAAAAACAGATTGCCTCAAATGACACAAAGTCAGTCTGGAAAAAATTGAAAATAATGACAGACTATAAGAAAAGCACTGCCCCTCCAGCTGTTACTGACCAAGACCTCCCTGACAAACTAAACAACTTCTATGGGAGATTTGAGCAGTCGTCCACTCCTTATGCCCCTCCATCTCCCCTTCCAGCACCACCTTTTCACATCCATGAGGAGAAGGTGAGAGCCTCTTTTTCCAAGAACAAAAAGGGGAAAGCAGCTGGACCTGATGGGGTAAGCCCAACTGTTTTGAAGCACTGTGCATCTCAGTTAGCCCCAATATATACCATCATCTTCAATCACTCCCTACGTCAGTGTATTGTACCTAAATGCTTCAAGGACTCTGTCATCACTCCTGTTCCAAAAAAACAATAAAGTATCCAGTCTTAACGACTACAGACCTATCGCTCTCACATCTGTTTTATGAAATCATTTGAACGCATTGTCCTCTCACACCTTAAAGACTTCACTACTTCCCAATTGGACCAGCCACCAGTTTGCCTACCGGGCCAACAGGTCTGTAGAGGACGTGGTGAATCTGGCTGTTCATTCGAATATTAAGCCACCTAGAAACTCCTGGCACCTACGCCCGTGTACTCTTTCTGGATTTTAGCTCCGCCTTCAACACCATTGACCCAGTCAAGCTCTTCAATAAAATGATGGACATGAACATTCCACTCACTTTATGTCACTGGATTAGGAGCTTCCTGTCAGAAAGAACGCAGCGGGTCAGGATGAGCGGCCTCTCATCCCATGTTCTGACCCTCAGTACTGGTGCCCCCCAGGGGTGTGTCCTCTCTCCCTGGTTATTCTCCCTTTACACTAACACTTTGACATCCTCACACAATTCTGTATCTATACTCAAATACCGCTGACGACACAACAATAATTGGACTTATCTCCCACACAAATGAAAGTCACTACCGCAGCCAGATCTCCCAAGTAGCCACCTGGTGCCAAAATAACAACCTGCAGCTAAATATATCAAAACAAAAGAACTCATCATTGACTTTTCACGCTCCCCCTCACACAAAACACCAATCTCAATAGACAAGGAAGACATCACCAATAACAGAATCCATAAAAATTTCTCGGCACAAACATCACAACTCATTAAAATGGAAACAACATTCAAATGAAACCTACAAAAAAGCCAATAAAAGACTGTTCTTCCTCAGACAGCTTAAAAAATTCAGAGTCCGACATAACATTCTCCTACAGTTCTACACCGCAATAATTGAAAGCATCCTCACCTCATCAATAATTGTCTGGTATGGTAATTTGGACTCTCATTCCCGTAACAAACTTCAGCGCATAGTAGACAAATCATCTAAGATTATTGGTCACACCCCTTCCGTCCATAGACACACTTCACCACAGACGCATTACACAACGAGCAAGAAAAATCACCTCTGACCTCACACATCCTGCTAACTATCTGTTCACACTCATGCCCTCAGGAAGGCGCTACAGGTCCATCACGTCCAAATCAGTCAGATTTAAAAACAGTTTCTTTCCCACAGCCGTCCGGACTTTAAACCAATCCTTTATGTAACATGATTGTACCTGTGTGTGTGTTGCCTTGTTTGTTTGTTTGTTTGTCTGTAACAGATACAGATGGGAGCATTTCTTGCTGTACCGGAAACAAATTCCACCAAACTTGTTGTGTGCCTTTAATAAAATGATCTGAATTATTAAAAAAATGAAAATAATAAACAAATACCAGATGTAGGTTTCAGTATTGTCATGTAGCCACTTTCCAAAAACAAAATTAGTTAAAATCTGCTGCTTGCTACAGTTACAAAGAATGAAGTGTATCAGTTCTGCAGTTTTAAACATGGAGTGAATAGAGATATTAATATTTATAAAGCCGTTTTAGATGCTTTTTTGTGTTTAACAGCAAACAAAATATAAATGATTAAACTGCACATGCTATAATTGATCACAAACAAAGTAAAACACAGTATGTCTTAAAATACCTGGGTTCTTGTGCCTCCTGCAGGGTTTTGTGAGCCTTGTTCACTGCTGCAGTCAGCTGAGTTTCATCCTGGAGCAGCTGGACCAGGACAGCAAAGGGCAGTTCTAATAGCATGCCTACAAAAGAAGAAAGCTGTGTGTTTACTGGATATAGTCATGGAAAAATCTTTATTCATAGCACATTAATACATGATAATAAACAAAAAACCACTTATACTGACCTAAAAGAGGGCTTACCAGTCAGTTTCCCTGCAGTTTCTTTGTGCTGGGCATAAATCCGATTGTACAACTCCTCACCAAGCCCTTCGATGTCGTCCTCGTCAAACATATTTCAAGAAATGCAGCCACCAATAAAATATAAAATAGCAAAAGTCATCTTAGTCCTCACATTGTTTTAAGTTTTCTTTCATCTCATTAGTGTTAGTCGTTACTATGGTAATTGTGATTATGTAAATATACGAACTGCACGCAACTGGTAAATCAAAAATAGTCCCATAAAGGAAAAAATAATAATATTTTGCGGATTTTTAATCATGACATCTGTGATATAAACAAAAGGCGCACAAGAATGACGTCGGCTGTGCTCCTTCGGTAATTGTTAAGTGTTTCTCCGCTGGGTCATGTAGTGCGGCAAAGTAATACAGTATTTTAAGTCTTATGGTTGTTGTAAAAAGCAGAATCCACGACTATTAACATTTGTTGCTAGTCAGAACATAACTAGATTATGATGTTGTGTTGTTATGTTAAATTTTAAGATCACTCTTCCTGGCGCGGAAGGATCCTCAACACTGGATTTGTAAAACGGTTTCCGGTCTCTTCTTTCCTTTCCTCCGCTTCAAGGTAACGTGGTGGCCTCGTTTGCTTTGAGAGCTATGTAAAAGTAGTCTTTAACCAATCTAATTCCGTTTACATTCTTATTTTATATCGTATGCGTCTTTGTATGTCCAATAAACCTTATGTTCGTGTGACTGGCTCTGCCCAAAGCGTATAAATAAGCATTGTACACCCTGGGAGTGTAGGCCTCGCCGTGTAGCCCAAATGAACTGAAGCTAGCTGTAGCTAACCCTCATTCACTTAACATCGCATAGGGCTGTTTAGCTGTATAAACAAGTTTACTGACTTGCCTTTTAACACGTGTTTAACATTGTCCTTTATTGTAGATTCAGCATGTCGTCCCACTTGCAGTGGATGGTCATTAGAAACTGCTCCAGTTTCCTCATCAAGAGGAATGGACAAACCTACAGCACTGTAAGAACGTTTTTACAAATGGTTTATACAAATGTAAGTAAAGTTGATAACTATAAATTGTACCTGTGCTATTTACAGGAGCCCAACAACCTGAAGTCCAGAAACTCTTTCCGCTTCAATGGGTTGGTGCACAAGAAAACTGTAGGTGTTCAGCCTGCACCTGATGGCAAAGGAGTCGTGGTTGTGCTGAAGAAACGCGCAGGTATGTTTAGGCTTTGTAAATGCTAATTAAGTTAAAGAGCAACTTGGGTGTCTGATTTTGTGTGATTTTTATTTAGAACGCCCGTTTGTACAAGTGCGGATGCGTCAACGCAATTTAGAATAATTTGAAATGGTGCAATCATGAAATTCTTTGAATGCATTTGTTGTGCAGAAAGAAATTCAGGTGTTCACCGCACCTGTCCTACTCGTTAGAGTAATCACAAACTCGTTACCTGTAAAAAAACCTGCTCAGCTGAGCTTCCAAAAGTCCATTTAGGCCATTTAACTGTGACACTGTTGTTCCATTGAATTAGAATAATGGAGAAACCGTTTCATTGAATTAGAATAATTTTTATTATAATTAGAATCATCACTTTCTCAGTATTTTTGGCTGCCCCTTGGCTTGTATGACTGCCTGAAGTCTCCGCGGCATCGATTTGACCAGCTTGTCGCAAGTTTACGCACTCACAGTTCCCAAGCAGTGGATGTTCTGCTTCAGTTGGTCCAGCTTAGTCGGCTTTCTGTCGCGAATTTTCCGCTGAGATGGCCCAAAGGTTTCATGACATTGAGTCAGCGAGTTGGCCGGCCATGCCAAAACTTCAAGCTGTTTCTAGTGAACCAATCTTGGTCGACTTTGCCGCATGAGCCGGTGCAAGATCCTGTTGAAATATGAAGTCTTCTTCGCCGAACTGTTCCTCAACAGTCGGAATCAGGAACGTTTCCAGAACATCTTGATATACGGCAGCATTGAACAGTCTTCTTGAGGAAGCAGAGTTCCTAACACCCGAGCAGACATGCATCCCCAGACCATAACGCTCTGGGGAAACTTGACGGATCTTTTCACGCACTCGTGGTTGTAGGTTTCGCCACCACGACGCCAGACACGAAGACCTTGGTCACCAAAGGAGATGCAGAAGCGTGATTCGTCACTGAAGACCACTTTCTGCCAGTCTTCAGCAGTCCACTCGCCGTGTTGTTTGGCCCACTTCAGCCGTTTCTGCATTTGTTTCTTGTTCAGCATCGGTTTTACCATAGTATGTCTATGGGTTTTACTGCTGGAACGCGATATTTGAAGCCGAGTCATTGAAAACCTTTGGGCCATCATCAAGCGGAAAATTCGCGACAGAAAGCCGACTAAGCTGGACCAACTGAAGCAGAACATCGCCACTGCTTGGGAAGCTGTGAGTGCGTAAACTTGCGACAAGCTGGTCAAATCGATGCCGCGGAGACTTCAGGCAGTCATACAAGCAAGGGGGCAGCCAAAAAATACTGAGAAAGTGATGATTCTAATTATAATAAAAATTATTCTAATTCAATGAAACGGTTTCTCCATTATTCTAATTCAATGGAACAACAGTGTCACAGTTAAATGGCCTAAATGGACCTTTTGGAAAGCTCAGCTGAGCAGGTTTTTTACAGGTAACGAGTTCTGTGATTACTCTAACGAGTAGGACAGGTGCGGTGAACACTGAATTTCTTTCTGCACAACAAATGCATTCAAAGAATTTCATGATTGCACCATTTCAAATTATTCTAATTCGTTTGACCAGACTTAGTATATAATGTGATTCTATCAACACTAACTAATGAAAACTTTTTAGGTCAGCACAAAACCTGCCAAGCTCCTTATGAGAAGATCAAATCAACAAGAACTCCCGTGCAACTCTCTCAACAGCCTGAGGCACATCATTCGCCAAAATCAAATACAGGAAAGACCTTTGCGCAATGTAAAGTTTTTGTAAAACTTGTGTCACGTTACTATCTAATCAAGTAGAGTTACAAACTAACTAATGTGGATGTTTCACAGGCTGCTCTGCCGATGCTGCCAGTGCCATTCTGAAAATCAGAAGCCCAAGTTGTATGTCAAAAAGAAGCGCACCAGCTACAAGACCGGCATAAAATGCTATCAGTAAATCTGAAATTTAAAAAAATTGGCAATTCATTCAACTCTTGTCTTTGACGTTTGTACAGACTTGCGTCAAAAACTTTTTTTTACTGTTGGCCAAAGTAGGATTTGCATGGTGGCTGGCGGAGTATTTGGCCTTTGCTGCAAGCACTGTTGCATTATATTTAAAAGCTACACTTTATATAAGCTACACTCTTAAGTTATAGATTGAACAAAAGTGGCGATAAGCGTAGTGACGCGTCCCGTTGGCCTAATAAGTTAGAATAATTTGAGCGAAAGGCCGTCCCTGAAGTATAAGTTCAGATTAAGTTTGTTTCTGAAGTGGTCATTTAATCAAAAGTAATTTGAAGATTACTTTTATTCATTTTGCCACTGTCTTAATAAAATATTCAACTCATCAAGCTCCCTGACATGTTACTGATTAAATTACAGTCAAATTAACTTTTTAGGTTGACCAGTAATA